>CM076577.1:119315776-119486189 GCA_034641835.2 Pinus albicaulis | reverse complement strand
TTTTTGCAATGACGATAGCATTGGATTCCAGGTAGGTTGATCTACCATGTTTTTCATTCATTAATTAACTAGGAAGCAACACTTTAGCGTGTCCTTTTGTTTCTAGACCCACCCTAAAGCTAGAGGGATCGTCTCTGTCCGCAGAGAGGATTTACCTACGTAACAGGGTCCCCAAAGAGAATTTTTAGGCTAATTCAAACACAGGGAGGGAAATTGGGAGATTGTCTAGCACATCGAATGAACACCAAGCACAATACCACAAATAGACCTATTTTGACGGGCTTGCATAATTATGTGTATTGAAGTGACTTTGACCTTTGGTTCTACATCACTAATTTTTTTATATTCGTTGCTATTTGTAACTCATTCCCTTGAGATTGTTTACAATGTATTTGACACTCCTATTTTCTAATGTTGGTCCTCCATGAAATTTAGGACAAGTTCATATCTATAACAATAGTTAGCACAAATAAGGACTTTCACCATAGTATAATGTTAATTTTGTATTCCTTGATATATAATTATCACTTTTGGCTTATAATGTTTCAACCAAGGTAGAAAGAAAGTTGAAATAGTAGAGTAATTGTAGATATGATCTACCATTGTGTTGGTAGTAAGGATCCCATAGATTGAAAAGATTGGCCACACTCCAAACATCATTCAGTAAGATATTGATTCTGGAATTTATAATCATGGCATACCACAATTTTGAGACTTATAATTGTCATGGTTAGACCACATTTTCTCCTTTGCAGTTGATAGGAACGGTTTTTTTTTTTTTAACCAAATTGTCCTACATTGTAATCACATGGAATTTCAATGTGCTTAAAAAAAAATTCCAGCAAAAAGTTCAAGCAAGGAAGAGAAGATGAAGGTTGGTTCCCCAAAAAAAATGCAAATTGAGAAAGAAACTTTGGTTCCCATTTCCACCATTTCTCTCAAACTTTCCCCAATTAATATTGTGAGAAAGAAGCTTAAAGGTTCCAAGGTTCTAGTTTACTGAACCATGCTCTGATACCAAGTGTAGAGACCATCCCTATGACGCCATTTATTTTTCAATCAGACTTGAGATAATAGCAACATGTTACTAGATACATGAAACCATGCTAGTATTTATTTAACCCATAAGTAATGAAGTAGAGTCTTGAATTTCAATCATAAACAAATAAATATTTTCATATTAAACTAATCCTTTCCTAGTAACATCCATTACGAAGATAACATAGTAATTAGAAACCCATCAACATTGGAAACACATAAATATCGAGGCATATACATCAATAGTCTGTAATTTACAAATTCAACCCTCATATCATTTACTTTTACAACCTGGTAATTATTTATAATAGAACTTTATGAAAACACAAGGTACCGCTCACCAAAGCAATAGAGATTTGATATTAGATTTGTTGTTGTTTGCACTCCCTTATTTCTATTTGTGTTCACATGTGAAGGATGGTGTGTCATGACAAATTGTTTTTGACTCACCAGTTGACCTCCCTGCCTACTCCTTGGGTACTCTTCTTCCCCACGGACCCCCAAGTTGTAATGGGGTTGTAAAATAGAGGAATAATACTAGCCGATGGAGGAGAGCATGCCTAGTTGAAGAGTCCTCTCTCTAATGACATCCACCTCACCAAAATCACTATAGGTTGCATAGTCACTCACAATAGAATTATGTAATCCATCCAAAAATAGGGAAAAGGGTCCTCCCACTCCCATAGCTTGCTCCTTCCTCTCCCATATCTTGCCCCTTATTTTATAGGAGGCTTCATAGGTGACACTTAACACTTCATGAAAAACAAATTATTTGTATTAATCTAAAATTTTTCTTATTCACCCACCCAAGTTTCAACTTCTCATCAAGGCTCTCCTAAATTATTTACTTAAATTTTTATTCAAAAATAATATTTTTCCTCGCCCCAAAATGACTCCTTATTTATTCTCCTAGATCTCTCTTGATGCCCCTTTTATACTCCTTATTTTGTGTTTATTATTGAAGTCAACCGGTAGGTCTCAGATTTGGTTTCCCAACTACACCCTAGTTTATCTCAAATTGACTCTTAGATGGATATCGTTGTGTTATATCTTACTTAAGGGATCTTCTCTCTCATGAAACTAAACTTCTATAATTTAACTTATTATTCTTTGTTTTCATTTACCACCCTCTTTTCTAAATGAGGTTAAATTATACTATGATTAATGTTTTAATTAACTCTATGTCCCTTTCCCCTTTTTGATTATTAAACACTTACATACATTGGAGTTACTCTATATGCTTATTATCTACCTAAAATTTTACAAACATGGGAAGGATAGAGTTCTCAATTGGTCCAATATTTTTATTTTTTCATATTCTCCCTTTACCCCAAGGTTTACTTGTGATCTAGTTAACTTGGTTCTAAAATCTCAATTACTTCATTATGTGAATTAATATGATTACCATATCTTAATTATATTTTAGTAATTTCTTCTTGATGCCAAGAATGCCAAGATGATTGTTCCCTTCAAGAACTTCCCTTTGAAGTTCCAAGGGTGCCATGCCAATTAGTTTTTTCTTGATGCCAAGATTTCCAAATCAATCGTGCTATTCAATAACTTCTCTTTTGAAGTTCCAAGGGTTCCACGTCGCTTGCCCTTCAAGAAACCGGTGACTACGAGGGGAAAAATTAGGTTTGAATATGGAGATCACTATCCTTTCATATGTCACCCTCTATAGTGATACTAATGGTGTTGGGGATCAAGGAATCCACCTTGATGCGCGCCCCCAGTAAAATCCTCATGAGCGACCCAGTCCGAGGTATTCCCCCACCGCATCGTGATCTTCAAGGTAAAAGTATCCCAACACCTTTCATCCCAAGTAGGTGGAATCAGGGACACTATCCCACCCCTCCCATGAAGTTCCATCTATTTGTACATCCCCATCACCCATGTGTGAGTCATTCGGACAAGAAACTAACATGTGCCTGCAACCACTAACAAGGTTTTAGAATTCATAGTAGAATTTTAAAGTTAAATTTAAATTATTTTTTTGGAAAATAGTGTGTAATTCAAATCAAACTATAGGTTGTCAACTCATCACATGCAAGTGAATTTGGGTGGTATCCTACCACACTCAATACTCATCAATAGTATTTGTTCTTAATACTATTCATTGATATAATTGTGTATGCTAAATCATCACCATGACATAATCATCAACATCTTCGTTAACTGTAAGTGAGAACTAATGTAAATAGATAGCATAATGAATCCATCACATGATTACACATATTCATAAAACAAGTTCATCACAACCATCATCATCAGAACATCAAACTAACATATCACAATTATTATCACATCCATTACTAGTAAATTTCAAACAACTGAATCCTCGACCTCAGGTCCTCAAAGAATAATGTATGAGCCCTAAGGCCATATCAAGGTTGATGTGATGTCAATATCATTCAACTAGAGCAGGTCACTACATAAAGATTGTGGAAAGGCCACCAAGGTGATAGTGGGTGGATTTCATAGGAGTTTTCCTTGGGTTCTCCTATCGGGTTAGGACTTTCCCCTTTAGGAAAGAGTTTCAGTGGTAACAATCCTCTATGTTTCCATTCAACCCTAAAATAAATACTTGTGTACAATGTGAGAGATTAATTTTAATTTAATTATTTACAGAGAATGCATGGGAATAAAGGTATATTGTGACATACAAATACCAAATATATTTTGTGTGTGTTAGTTTCTAAATGTTCAGTGATCGAATATTTTCTTTCAGATTTACTTGTTAGTGGTCCTTGGTCAAAATTTTATACTTTCAAACAAATTTTCAAACAAAATCTTGTTCATTGAATATTTTCTAGGTCTGAATGCTACTCCCTTCACTCATTCATGGTCATTATCCAATTTCAAGGTCATGTCATTCATCATCACCTAGGGTCATAGATCAGTCAACATACCTCCATCTAGGTCATGGTCTAGGTTTACTATGTTTCGCCATCATAATGTCCAATCATGTCATGAAAGAAGGAAAAAAAGAGTCATTTTCACCATACAAATCACCTTCATTTGGAGTTAGCAAAGATAGGAAAATAAAGTAAATGCATTTTCTCTTTTCTCAAGAAGTATGTTACGTGATCAAATTTTCAAAAAGAAATTTTTCAAGAAGTGTTTATGATTTCACTAGAAGACAAAAAAAAAATTTGTGAGTTATAAAAGGCGATGAAGCTTTGGAGTTCATTTCATCATTTGGTTTTAAATATAGCTGCCCTATCATACTCATAACACTCCACATCGATCCAAATATTGAATGCAACCTATAGAAACTTATCCAAATTTTATTATGCTACGCTTCTGGTAGCTGCGCTACACTTTTGGTAGTTGCCTTACGCTTCTGGTAAGTGTGCTATGCTTTTGCTTCCAAGATCCAAACAACTATCTAAGGGTCAATTCATCATTTCTCAAAGGTTCAAAGACCTCCAAATTAGTAATATAATTCTCCTTATACATCATTCAAGTCAATTTCTTCAGCAAAGGGTGGATTCCCTCCTTTAGGTTTTCTCCATTGCATTTTTGGTTTCTTTCATAATTGGTTGGCTTCAGTTGGAAAAAAATTAATTTCATATTCTAATAACCTTCACTCAGATTCACCCAAATACCTTATCAAACCACTACCTAACACTCATATCCCTCCTTGCTACCATTTTCACTCAAACCCTAGTTTTCACTACGTTTTTGCAGAGAAACTAGGAAAACTCTATGTTTTAACCTTTTTGGCAGCTTTCCCATGTCCATTTCCAAAAATTTCACTTGCATCCTATAGCCAACTCATCAAGCTACCTCCACAAATTTTTAAGGATTTTTCCCTAACTCCCTTCCATCTCATTTTTGTCCCTAAAACCACTGAATCATTATCCCCTGTTTTCCTAATTTTTCACCTTCCCTTTCCACTACATCAAGCTAGTGTTTTCCTTGTTGAAAAACATCATGGAGAGTGAGAAGAGGGTCCATAAGGGAGGTCATCATTCTAGGTTTGAGCCATCCAATTTGCAAGAGATAAATTCTTCTCCTTATGTTAAGAAATCTTTTGAAAACATTGGTTGTTTAAGGTTTTGTGACAAAATCCAAGAGGTAGGTTGTCATGCTCAATTGACAAGAATTTTTGCCACCAGCTTTAGGAGAGATAAGGTCATCATAGCAGGGATTGAGCTCACTTTATCAGTAGATGTTATTTCCTCAGCAACATGTATCCCAAACCATGGAGAAATCTGGTTCAAAGGGATGGACATGGACATTGAGAACTATAAAATGTTCTTAAAACCTCATTTCAAAGATGCTCTTGAGCACATATTTCCTTTCAGGCATTTACTTGACAAGTATGTCCCTTTGATGAAGCTAATCATGAAGTATTTTACATGTGAAGGGAGATTCTCAAGATTGTACCAGTACCACATAAGGTTGCTGATGCACTTCACTTCCACCAAGCCACTCAATTTGCATCATTATCTATTCAAGAGTTTGGTCAAAATGACTGAAAAGGTACAGAGTAAAGGAAAATATAATCACAATAATTTATTCCACCCTGGTTTGGTCAAGCTTGCATTTTTGCATCAGCTCTCAACAATCAATATGTCTTGGGAAACTTCATGAAGGCAGTTGCATCTGTTCCTACTACTAGTACACCCATCATTCAGAACATACCATCAGCATCAGCACAGCCAAAGGAGGTTGACTCTTCAAGTAGACAAGCAGAAGTTCCAAAGATTCCAAAGGAAGAAATCACTCAAACCTATGAGAAGGGTAAAAGGATGGTTTTTGCTCCTATGATCACTAAAGGTGTGCTTTCACCTAAAACTACAATTGAGCAAAGAGAAACCATGGAGCAACCATCTATGCATTAGAGTGAGTCATTGTTGGGCCTCAAATATGCATAATTTTCCACTATATATTACCACCATTCATAACCTAAATTTTGACACCTTTACACTCATTTCATACCAAAATTCCATCACTTGTCACCAATTCATGACTTACGCCTCGTGGTTGATTATCATTAGTTTTCTTAGCTTTTCTATGATTAGAGATGATTTAGTCATGATTTTATAATGATTATTTTTCTAAGTTCATTTGTCGCAGGGTTCCATTGTCGAAATTCTTCACAAGCCAGTTAAACTAGTTACTGCAAGTAGAGTACAGAAATGGCCAATTTGGAGTTTTGACATCCCGACAGACTTCCAGGGAAATCCGAGGGAATTTATTGACCAAAATAATGTTTTAATACCCTCCCATGCATTGTATTGCATCCAGGTTGCACATGTGGGTCCCTAGGAGTTGATTAACAAATTTTCTCAAAATGTGCAAAGTTTCCAAACTACCAAGTTTGACCTCGAACTGTGTGCGTCTCGAGGTGAATCTAGAAAATATAGCCAAATGGGTTTGTTAAAAATATAACCAATTATGTATATCCAAAACTTTCTCTCCAGATTCGAATTCGTATAAAAGTTATATGAAGATTCTTGGAGGCAGTTTGGTAAAAAATTATTGTTTTCCCATAATTCTAGAACCTTGCAAAAAGATCCGGACAACCAACTTTGGGCACGATTTTCGAGGAGATGGATTTGAATGAGACAAATCCAGGACATTTTTTTGTTGAACATATAACACATTAGGCTCTCTCCAAACCATTTTCCAAAATTATTCATGGTTAGGAAGATATGCCAATCTCTTTGAGGTCAGTTTGTTAAAATTGTTCAATTTTCCAGAATTGAGGAAAATGACTAATTCGCCTTCTAAATCTTATAAATGGCTCATCCATGGTTTGTATTGTAAGCTTGGGGAGTTTTTTGAAGGAGGAGGAAGTCAATGTGTGAACATGAGACAAATTATTGAAGGAATGTATGTAACTGAACTTATGATTTGAATCTTAATACAATTTGACTTTGCCATTAATTTTTTTGTAAATGTTATGGTTTTGCTTAACCTTTAGGTATTGATTTAGTTTAGACTTTCCCCAGGATTGGCAAAGGCCTATCATATCCTGGAAGTAAGTTCTGTTAAAACATCATAGGATAGATCTAGGTGTAGGGATTCTATTTTGAAAGCATTTGCAAATTAAATCTCATAATTACTATTATGTACTCAAGACTCCAATTTATTTTCTTGAAATTAAATAGATACTTCATCTCCAGCTCGTTGCATACCAAAATAAATGGTGTTGATTAATTATTTTATTGCATGAATAACCCCTTTGTTACAGGTTTACTATTGGAATATTTAAAGGTGCTTCTTAATTGGATAAATAAGATATGATAACTCCATTTATTTTAAATATGAATTGAAATCGATTATGTACCTTACTGATCCACTATAATTTCTTGTAACATTGCGTTTTGGAAACCAAGTATTTGAAAGCAATGCAACTAGACCATTGAATCATTGTTTGGAGTTGTAGTTTAGTTTTGCAATTCATTATAATTGTAATTAGTTATTGGTAGAACCATTAGTTAATGTCCTTATGTTTGAATGATTTCTTGAGTTTGATTAAAGTAAACTAAGGATAAAATAGTTTCTTATTTTGCATTCTTTTAGATCTAAAATCATGTCAATTGGAATCTTGGTTTACTTAGTTTCTTTTGAAGCAATTGCAGAGCCGTGACAGAGGTTAGTTTGAATGCTTATTTGAGTTGTTTTATGCATCCCGGGAACTAGATTAGTTAAAGTCTTGTTTGTTGATTGCCTTAGTTTAAGATCATTTGAATGAGAGTGAATTTTATTGGGATTAAGATTTCGCATAAGTTTGGTATCATTTTAAATTAATCTTGATTGATTTAAGATTATTGTATTTAGATTAGATAGATCTTAGTATTTCCATTACTTAGATTCAAATTAATATCATTTAAATAGTAATTTGCATTGCTAGGATTGTGATTAATATTGTTCATATGTAGATTAGAGTTTTTTTTATTTGAATTTAATTTAAGATTGATTCACTTTGGTTGATTTAATTAAAGATAGAGAAAGATGAGTGCTAGTTTACTTAACTGATAGAAGAATGTGTACTTAACGATCATTAATAAGGAATTTATATGCTCTGATCATAAGTTGAGCCAAAAACGCAGTACAACTCGAAGATTATGAGCCCCGAATTGCCAATTAAGTATTAAGAGGTTTAATCGCTAATTAAAACTCTCAACATTTTGGCGTCGTTGCCGGGGAGTTGTGTTTTGGTTTGGGTAAGATTTTTGTTATAGAGTTTCAAGGGTATTACAGGGCAGTCAGAGGGTGGAGAGAGTACGATAAGACATGAGTGAAGAGCCACGCATCCACTATGGTGGGGTTGCTCCAAAGTCTAATCACTTTTGCATATCTTTGAACTTTTATTTCCTTTCCTTTATGCATAGAAATAGAAGCAGGCCTTAGAGTATTCTGAATCATTATGTAAATGATTTCATTCCGCATTTCATGTAATTCGCAAATTGTGTAAATCTCACAGACTTAGTAAGGCACATCTACAGGAACCGTATCTAAGCCTCACAAGCAGCATAGGCCTTAGAATAGTCTGAAACATTCTATGAGACATTTAATTTCCGAATTTTTTCGCTTTCAATAGATTAAATAGTACTCCAATCCAAATTTTTATGAGTGTGGTGAGATTTATTTCAGCCAATAGCTTTTAATTTCATTTATATTCAGATTCCAATATTTAACATTATATCATTTTTTGGGTGTTGTAAGAACCCCTGGGTACTAATCCATGTTGTGAGATAGGGATCATCAACCAGCAGGAGAAATTCAAGAATGATTTAGAGCTTGAAGAATGTCCCTCGAATTACTTTCTCAATTCCTAGCAATAGCTGGGATATCTGCCTCTTAGGAAGAGTTCATCCTGACCACATTCAGGAAATTATCTATCTCTCCATAACCAAAAAAGATTTGGATGTCTCCCTTGATTCCTCCTGCCTATCTACCAAGGAGATCGATGAATCATGTACCGAATCCGATGGGAAGCATCCAGTTGAACCTAAGTTCGAAGAACTTTCACCATGTCCAGCAGCAAGCCTTGTAGGAATTCCAGAGACCAATTATACAAGTTTGCCTGGCACGACCGAGGAAGACTTTCAGAGTGGTCCAAAAGAAGAAATGAGCCAATACCACCAGGATTACATCGAGCATTTATTCCAGATTAAAATTCAGTCAAAGTACCACACTCATATTAAAATACTCTTTGTATCACATCTTTCAAAGATGTTGATTGTTCATGCTCATATACCTTCTAAAGTTTATACATTAAATCTGGGCATGATTATATCTTTTTACCTGATCCGCACATGGCTTCATTGTAAGTTCTCTTTCTTGAAGGACATATTTTCTTCAATGTAGTAGGAACGTTAGTATTTTAATAAATAAATAAATGAAAATAGAAAATAGAAAAATAAGTCCTTTTGTGATAACCAGCTTATCTGGTGCAACTAGACAGGGACTTTGCTTGAAAACCAGGTAACTAGTGGGCAAGGTTCCCAATAAAGTTTGTAAATTTCTATAAGTTCTTCAAATCATGTACCTTTTGAGTTATTATGTTTGTACTCGAGTTGGCTGATGTGGGATTCCTTAAGGCCCACCTGCCAATGAGTCTTGTCCCATCAACATCAGCATATTATCTGGGACCAAGGTTGGGTTAGATAATGTACCTAGGAGCCTGCATGCCTTAATGGCAGGTATCCTTGTCATCTACTAAGGAAATACATCAATGTCTCTTGGTGGATTAATTCTATAGTCCATTCAACTCCAACAAATCTATTCATGGCTAGTAGAATGTACCTAGTGCCTTGATTCCCATTGACATCAAAGGTGGAATATCTCACATTGGTTAACAATATCCTCAACGGTTGGTAATCCAATGATTCTTGTTTATGTTCGACGTCGACACCATTTATTCACATAAGCAATATTTCACATGGGTGTGTATCGGTTGAAGACTATATGGTTTTGAGATCTCGACACAAATTTGCAGCAGTTTGGATTTTTTGTTTCAGTATTTCCATTATCATTTGCAAAAATAGTACCTTTCCTCACTTTTTTGGGGACATACAACTCCTCAGGAATGGGGGAGAAGGGTACCTTCAATTCATCCTTCATTCGTTCAGTTCATCTCTTCAGCTCATCCTTTAGCCTTCTTCAGCAGATCAGATCAACAGTCACATCAGCTCCAGCCATTCCATTCTCCACTTCATTTTGCAGCATCGGGCACAACAACGATAAAGGTAAAACTTCAGGTAAATTTGGCTTATGATTCTCTAATTCATTAGAAGGTTAAAGAAGCTTAATGATTCACCACTTCTCATTCCACACATTTCATCCTTCATAAACCATTATCCTTCTATTTCCTTTCATTCAGTATGCATAAACTCTGATAACAAGACCATGTTAAAAGAAAAAACCTTATGGTGCATTAATAAAATCAGTCTCTATAGTGTCTTCTTCAAGCATTATATTCATAGGATGAAGTCATTACTGCCATGAAATGATAAATGAAACCACCTATAAACATTGGCCTTACGATGAAAGAGTATGCAACCACCCATTCACTATCTCCATTACCACCTCATTTCATCCATCATATCTCCCTCATCCACTCATTTCTTGTCACTCAATTTGTATTGCTCAGTAAAATTAGTGTGACATACTAAATGTGAAGAATGTTTCTTCACAAGAACCAGCACCTCCAAGTATTCAAGCAGTGTTGCTCCACAAGAACCAACACCTTTAAATATCCAAGCAATCTTGTCCCACAAGAACCAACATCTACAAAACAATGTTAAGAATTTGTCAATGAGGAGGAGATTTGTTTGCATGAAGAAATGCAAACCCTCAGGCATGGGGGAATTTTGGGCCTCAAATATGTCTAATTTTCCACTATATATTACCACCATTGATAACCTAAATTCCGACACCTTTACTCTCATTTCACACCATAATTCCATCACTTTTCGCCAATTCATGACTTACACCTCGTGATTGATTATCATTAGTTTTCTTAGATTTTCTATGTTTAGAGATGATTTATTCATAATTTTATAATGATTTTTTTTCTAATTTAATTTTTCGTAGAGTTCCATTTTCGAAACTCTTCACAAGCTAGTTAAACTAGTTACTGCAAGTAGAGTACAGAAATGACCATTTTGGAGTTTCAACATCTCGACATGCTTCCGGGGAAAATCGAGGGAGATTATTGACCAAAATAATTTTTTAATACCTTCTCGTGCATTGGATTACATCCAAGTCGCACATGTGGGTACCTAGGAGTTGATTAACAAATCTGCTCGAAATGTGAAAATTTTCCAAATTACCAAGTTTGACCTTGACCTGTGTGCATCTCGAGGTGAATCTGGAAAATCTAAGCGAATGGGTTTGTTAAAAATATAACCAATTATGTATATCCAAAACGGTTTCTCCATATTCGAATTAGTATAAAAGTTATACACAATTCTTGGAGGCAGTTTGGTAAAAAATGATTGTTTTTCCAGAATTCTAGAACCTTGCAAAAAGAGCCAGACAACCAACTTTGGGTATGATTGTCGAGGATCTGGATTTTAATGAGACAAATCCAAGAGGGGTTTTTGTTTAAAATATAACAAATTAGGCTCCCTCCAAACTTTTTTCCAAATTTCTTCATGATTAGGAAGATATGTGAATCTCTTTGAGGTCAGTATGTTAAAATTGTTCAATTTTTCAGAATTGAGGAAAATGACGAATTCGCCTTCTAAATCTTATAAATGGCTCAGTCATGGTTTGTATTGTAAGCTTGAGAATTTTTTTGAAGGAGGAAGAAGCCAATGTGTGAACATGAGACAAATGATTGAAGGAATCTATGTAAGTGAACTTATGATTTGAATCTTAATACAATTTGACTTTGCCATGAATTCTTTGTAAATGTTATGGTTTTGCTTAATCTTTAGGCATTGATTTAGTTTAGAATTAAACCGGGAGTGGAAAAATCCTACCATATGCTGGAAGTAAGTTCTGTAAAAACATCATAGGATAGATCTAGGTGTAGGGATTCTATTTTGAAAGCATTTGCTAATTAAATCTCATAATTACGATTCTGTACTCAAGACTGTAATTTATTTTCTTGAAATTAAATAGATACTCCATCTCCAACTCATTGCATACCAAAATGAATGGTATTGATCAATGATTTTATTGCATGAATAACCCATTTGTTACAAGTTTACGATTGGAATATTTAAAGGTGCTTCTTAATTGGATAAACAAGAGATCAATAACTCCATTTCTCTTAAATATGAATTGAAATCGATTATGTACCTTACTGATCCACTATACTTTCTAGTAACATTGTGCTTTGGCAACCAGGTATTTGAAAGAAATGCAACTAGACCATTGAATCATTGTTTGGAGTTGTAGTTTAGTTTTGCAATTCATTATAGTTGTAATTAGTTATTGGTAGAACCATTAGTCCATGTGCTTATGTTTGAATTATTTCTTGAGTTTGATTAAAGTAATCTAAGGATAAAATGGTTTCTTATTTTGCAGTCTTTTAGATCTGAAGTCATGTCAATTAGAATCTTGGTTTACTTAGTTTCTTTTGAAGCAATTGCAGAGCCGTGACAGAGGCTAGTTTGAATGCTTATTTGATTTGTTTTATGCATCCTGGGAACTAGATTAGTTGAAGTCTTGTTTGTTCATTGCCTTAGTTTAAGATCATTTGAATGAGAGTGAATTTTATTGGGATTAAGATTTAGCATAAGTTTGGTATCATTTTAAATTAATCTTGATTGATTTAAGATTCTTGTATTTAGATTAGATAGATCTTAGTATTTACATTTCTTAGATTGAAATCAATATCATTTAACTAGTAATTTTCATTGCTTGGATTGTGATTAATATTGCTCAAATGTAGATTAGAGTTTTTTTATTTGAATTTAATTTAATATTGATTCAATTTGGTTGATTTAATTCATGGGAGAGAGAGATGAGTGCTATTTTACTTAACTGCTAGAAGAGTGTGTACTTAATGATCATTAATAAAGAATTTATATGCTCTGATCATAAGCTGAGCCAAAAACGCAGTACAACTCGAAGCTTTCGAGCCCAAAATTGACAATTAAATATTAAGAGGTTTAATTGCTAATTAAAACTCTCAACATTTTGGCGTCGTTGTTGGGGAGTTGTATTTTGGTTCAGGTAAGATTTTTATTACAGAGTTTCAAGGGTATTGCAGGGTAGTCATAGGGTGGAGATAGTACGATAATACGTGAGTGAAGAGCCACGCATCCACTATGGTGATTTCATTTCCACATTTCATGTAATTCGCAAAGTGTGTAAATCTCATAGACTTAGTAAGGCACATCTACAGGAACCATAGCTAAGCCTCACAAGCAGCATAGGCCTTAGAATAGTCCAAAACATTCTGTGAGACATTTAATTCTCGAATTGTTTCGCTTTCAATAGATTAAATAGTACTCTGATCTGACTTTTTATGAGTGTGGTGAGTTTTATTTTAGCCAATAGCTTTTAATTTCATTTATCTTCAGATTCCAATATTTAACATTATATCATTTTTTGGGTGTTGTAATAACCCCTTGGTACTAATCCATGTTGCAAGACAGGGAACATCAACCAGTAGTAGAAATTCAAGAATGATTCAGAGCTTGAAGAATGTCCCTCGAAGTACTTTCTCAAATCCTAGAAGTAGCTGGGATATCTGCCTCTCAAGAAGATTTCATCCTGACCACATTCAGGAAATTTACTATCTCTCCACAACCAGAAAAATGATTTGGAGGTCACCCTTGATCCCTCTTGCCTATCTACCCAGGAGATCGATGAATCATGTACCAAATCTGATGGGGAGCATCCAATTGAACTTGAGATCGAAGAAATTTCACCATGTCCAATAGCAAGCCTTGTTGGCATTCTAGAGACCAATTATCCAAGTTTTCCTAGCACGGCCGAGGAAGACTTTCAGAGTCGTCTAAAAGAAGAAATTAGCCAATACCACCAGGATTACATCGAGCATTTATTCCAGATTACAATTCAGTCAAAGTATCATTCTCATCTTCAAATACTCTTTGTATCACATCTTTCAAAGCTGTTGATTTTTCATGCTCATATACCTTCTAAAGTTTATATGTTAAATATGGGCATGATTATATCTTTGTACCTGATCTGCACATGGCTTCATTGGAATTTATCTTTCACTTGAAGGAGGACATATTTTTTTCAATGTAGTAGGAAAGTTAGTATTGTAATAAATAAATAAATGAAAATAGTAAATAGAAAAATAAGACCTTTTGTGATAACCAGCTTGTCTGGCACAATTG
Organism: Pinus albicaulis; assembly: GCA_034641835.2. Classification (NCBI taxonomy): domain Eukaryota; kingdom Viridiplantae; phylum Streptophyta; class Pinopsida; order Pinales; family Pinaceae; genus Pinus; species Pinus albicaulis. The sequence continues at coordinate 119,471,865 of CM076577.1, read as the reverse complement.
GACAAGGACTTTGCTTGAAACCAGGTAACTGGCGAGCAAGGTTCCCAATTAAGTTTGTAAATTTGTATAAGTTCTTCAAATCATGTATATTTTGAGTTATTATGTTTGTACTTGATTTGGCTGATGTGGGATTCCTTAAGGCCCACCTGCCAATGTGCCTTGTCCCATTGACATCAGCATATTATCTGGGACCAAGGTTAGGGTTAGATAAGGTACCTGGGAGCCTGCATGCCTTAATGGCAAGTATCCTTGTCATCTACTAAGGAAATACATCAATGTCTCTTGGTGGATGAATTCTATAGTCCATTCGACTCCGACAAATCTATTCATGGCTAGTAGAATGTACCTAGTGCCTTGATTCCCATTGACATCAAAGGTGGGATATCTCACATTGGTTAACAATCTCCCCAACGGTTGGTAATCCAATGATTCTTGTTTATGTTCGACGTCGACACCATTTATTCACATAATAAATATTGCACATGGGTGTGTATCGGTTGAAGACTATATGGTTTTGAGATCTCAACACATATTTGCAGCAGCTTGGATTTTTTGTATCAGCATTCCATTATCATTTTCAGCAGCAGTCACCTTTCCTCACTTGTTTGGGGACATACAACTCCTCAGGCATGGGGGAGAAGGGGACCTTCAGTTCATCCTTCAGCCCATCAGTTCATCTCTTCAGCTCATCCTTTAGCCTTATTTGGCAGATCAGATCAAAAGTCACATTAGCTCTAGCCCTTCCATCCTCCACTTCATTTTGCAGCACCGAGCACAGCAACGACAAAGGTAAAACTTGAGGTAAATTTGGCTTATGGTTCTCTAATTCATTAGAAGGTTAAAGAATCTTAATGATTCACCACTTCTCATTCCATGCATTTCATCCTTCATAAACCATTATCCTTCTATTTCCTTCCATTCATTATGCAAAAACTCTAATAACAAGACCATTTTAAATCAAAACCCTTATGGTGCATTAATAAAAACAGACTCTATAGTGTCTTCTTCAACCATTCTATTCACAAGATGAATTCATTACTACCATGAAATGATAAAGGAAACCACATATAAACATTGGCCTTACGATGACAGAGTATGCAACCACCCATTCACCATCTCCATTACCACCTCATTTCATCCATCATCTCTCCCTCATTCATTCATTTATTGTCCTCAATTTGTATTGCTCAGTAAAATTAGTGTGACATACTAAATGCGAAGAATTCTGCTCCAGAAGAACCAACACCTCCAAGTATTCAAGCAGTGCTGCTCCACAAGAACTAGTACCTTTGAATATCCAAGCAATGTTGTCCCACAAGAACCAACATCTACAAAATAATGTTAAGAATTTGTCAATGAGAAAGAGATTTGTTTTCATGAGGACATGAAAACCCTCAGGCATGGGGGTATGTTGGGCCTCAAATATTCCTAATTTTCCACTATATTTTACCGCCATTCATAACCTAAATTTCAACACCTTTACACTCATTTCACACCATAATTCCATCACTTGTCGCAAATTCATGACTTACACCTCGTGGTTGATAATAATTAGTTTTCTTATATTTTATATGATTAGATATGATTTAGTCATGATTTTATAATGATGATTTTTCTAATTTCATTTGTCACAAGGTTCCATTGTCTAATTTTTTCACAAGCCAATTAAACTAGTTACTGCAAGTAGAGTACGGAAATGGCCAATTTGGAGTTTTGACATCCCAACACACTTCTGGGGAAATCCAAGGGATTTTATTGACCAATATAATATTTTAATACATTCCCATGCATTGGATTGCATCCAGGTCGCACATGTGAGTCCCTAGGAGTTGATTAACAAATCTGGTCAAAAAGTGCAAAGTTTCCAAACTACCAAGTTTGACCTCGATCTATGTGCAGCTCGAGGTGAATCTGGAAAATCTAAGAAAATGGGTTTGTTAAAAATATAACCAATTTTGTATATCCAAAACTGTTTCTCCAAATTCGAATTATTCTAAAAGTTATACGTGGGTCTTGGAGGCAGTTTGGTTTAAAATGACAATTTTTCCATAATTCTAGAACCTTGCAAATAGAGCCAGACAGCCAACTTTGGGCACACGATTTTCAAGGATATATATTTGAGACAAATCCAAGAGAGGTTTTTTTTTAAATATAACAAATTAGGCTCCCTCCAAACCGTTTTCCAAAATTCTTCATGGTTAGAAAGATATGCCAATCTCTTTGAGGTTAGTTTGTTAAAATTGTTCAATTTTCTAGAATTGAGGAAAATGACTAATTCGCCTTCTAAATCTTATAAATGGCACAGCCATGGTTTGTATTGTAAGCTTGGGAAACTTTTTGAAGGAGGAGGAATACAATGTGTGAACATGAGACAAATTATTGAAGGAATGTATGTAAGTGAACTTATGATTTGAATCTTAATACAATTTGACTTTGCCATGAATTCTTTGTAAATGTTATGGTTTTGCTTAATCTTTAGGCATTGATTTATTTTATACTGGCTCTGGGAGTGGAAAAGGCCTACCATCTCCTGGAAGTAAGTTTTGTAAAACATCATAGGATAGATCTAGGTGTAGGGATTCTATTTTGAAAGCATTTGCTAATTAAATCTCATAATTACGATTTTGTACTCAAGACTGTAATTTATTTTTTTGAAATTAAACAGATACTTCATCTCCAACTCGTTGCATACCAAAATGAATGGTGTTGATCAATGATTGTATTGCATGAATAACCCCTTTGTTACAGGTTTACGATTGGAATATTTAAAGGTGCTTCTTAATTGGATAGACAAGAGATTGATAACTCCATTTCTTTTAAATATGAATTGAAATTGATTATGTACCTTACTGATCCACTATAATTTTTTGTAACATTGTGTTTTGGCAACCAAGTATTTGAAATCAATGCAACGAGACCATTGAATCATTGTTTGGAGTTGTAGTATAGTTTTGCAATTCATTATAGTTGTAATTAGTTATTAGTAGAACCATTAATCAATATGCTTATGTTTAAATGGTTTCTTGAGTTTGATTAAAGTAATCTAAGGATAAAATAGTTTCTTATTTTTCAGTCTTTTAGATCTAAAATCATGTCAATTAGAATCTTAATTTACTTAGTTTCTTTTGAAGAAATTGCAGAGTCGTGATAGAGGTTAGTTTGAATGCTTATTTGATTTGTTTTACACATCCCGAGAACTAGATTAGTTGAAGTATTGTTTATTCATTGCCTTAGTTTAAGATCATTTGAATGAGAGTGAATTTTATTGGGATTAAGATTTAGCATAAGTTTGGTATCATTTTAAATTAACCTTGATTGATTTAAGATTCTTGTATTTAGATTAGATAGATATTAGTATTTCCATTACTTATATTGAAATTAATATCATTTAAATAGTAACTTGCATTTCTTGGATTGTGAATAATATTTCTTAGATGTATACTAGAGTTTTTTTTATTTGAATTTAATTTAAGATTGATTCAATTTGATTGATTTAATTCAAGGCAGAGAGAGATGAGTGCTAGTTTACTTAATTGATAGAAGAGTGTGTACTTAATGATCATTAACAAGGAATCTATATGCTCTGATCATAAGCTAAGCCAAAAACGCAGTACAACTCGAAGCTTACGAGCCCTGGATTGACAAATAAATATTAAGGTTTTTAATCGCTAATGAAAACTCTCAATCGTCACCATTACAGCAGCATGATGAACAAGCACCTATGGAGGTTGAAATTGCAGAGCAAGAGGAAGAAAAATCAGTTGAGGAGATAATAAGGGAAATGGATGCAGAGATAGCAGAGCTTAAGGACAACCTCTCAAGGGAAAAATTCATGATAACCTTCTTACAATAAGAAAACATGCAATTGAAGCTGAAATAGCTACTCCAAAGCAAACCAAAGGCAAATATGGAGGTAGACAAAGGTAAAGGCAAAGGAGTGGTAGATTTTGATTAGTTGGAAGACATAGAGGCTAAAATAAAGCCAAGGAGGCCAAGAATAAGAGGATTAACCAGGCAAAAAGAACAAGAAAAAGATTCATCTCCTCCATTAGGTCAGCTAACCTTTGATGAGTTGATCGTTGTTGAGATTGAGCAAGACAAAGAGTTATGGCTTGACAGGGTGAATGTGCATCTTGAGAATCTTTTGAAGAAGGCAGAAAGGAACAATAACCTCCAGAGGCACATGGTGAGACACTATTTCACTAGGAACCAAATCGCCAAAGTCAGGGTGAAGAATTTGAATAAAAAGCTTAAAGAAACCCTAATTAAGCTAAAGGAGAAAGCCAACTTGGATTTGTTAGCTGAGGAATCCCTAGCTGTCTAGTTCATCATTCAAGGATGCCATGGACCAAAATTCAGAAAGTTTTGGGCATTTTTGGTATTTTTTGAGATTTTTTGGAAAATATAGAAATTTCACCTTTGCAGAAGCATCACACAGCGGCGCGACGCTTTTCCTCAGAGCCTCCAAATGAGGATTTTTCTACATAGATTGATTTCTCTTTCCATGTACTTTCCAGATATGGTCTCAATTTTTCATGAAACCCCCTAGTTTTGGAGAAAAACCCAAAAAACACCCTCTTTTTCATGCTTCTGCTATTGTCTTTGCCTGTGCATGGCGCTTCTGGAGTAAGCTTGGGAAAATGGATTTTTGAAGGCCTGCAGGAGGTATTTTCTCAATTTCAAGGTTGGGTTGGATATAGGACATCCAGGGCTACCTTTCAAAATCTTCATATCAGCAAGAGGATGCCTTAAATTCAGTTAAAAATACTATCAAAGTGGTGTGACGCTTCTGTTGAAAGGCGCAACGCTTCGTTAAGTGGCGCGGCGCTTCTGTCTTGGATTCTTTTTGGATAGGTGTCAAGGAAAATTGGTCCAAATATCGAGGTTGAAGTTGTCCTATGAGGTTTTTTGTGGATAAGGGAGTTTTTTCCCCTCATTGTTGAGGAATCATGTAATTACTCAAGGAGACAAACACTCCGAGTTATTAGCTAAATTTCGGGGGATTGTTTCTAACTTCCCTAAATTCTAGGTATTGACTCATTAGGTGCATTTATGATGTATTTTGGATCAGGTTTCGACCCAATGAGGTGGAATCTTATCTATTTTCTATATGTAGTCCAACTCAACTCATTTTATAGGTTGGATAGTTGTTATTTGCAGTGTAGAGCTTATGTACAAACTTTTTCAGTGAAATCAAAGACATGTAGTAGCTATAATTTTGGGACTCTAGTGGTATTATTAGTAGCATTGTTTTTTCTCAGTAACACCATAAAATTGAATGCTTATGCTTTCTTTCCATCACATGTATTCTTTATATGATGATCTTATGATTCTATGAACATAATTATTGCTTTTTGGGCTCTATTTTATAAGATTTTCATGAATGTGTTCTAATTCCTGTGATGAATGAATTCATGTAACATGCTCATTCTGACTCTCTCTCTCTTTTCAAACCCTATACCACAATGAAAAATTAAGTATGTTTCTAAGCATACCTACCTGGACTCATCTTCATCTCTGCAGTTGTACCTTTGAAATCAGGCCTAAAACCTAGACCTAGTTCCTTGATTGAAATTCCTATCCAGAAAAATTCAAACAAAACCCTAATTCACTGATCTTATATCTAGCCTAATATCATTACATCTTCAGTCACCTCATTTACTGTAAGAGTGACATTGAGAGAGACCTCTCTGGTTTGGTAGGGCTAGCTACCAAACCTAAAGATTGGTTTGAGGTTACCGCCTTCAGTCTCCATTCTCAACATTGGGAAGTGGAGGGAGTGATAATAGTGTGCAAGTATTTTTCTAGAATTTCCTCATGAAATAATTAAACCTTTTCTGCCTAGATAGACTAAATTATGGGGCCATTGAATGATATTATGGGTTTTTGAAATTTTCCTCATCGATGGGGTTGTAGGTGGTGTGGCTCCCATTAGAGCATGCAAGTCCAACCATTTAGTGTCTATTGTACTGTGTGAAAAGGAGGTTAATAAACCTAGTTGTGTGATTATTTATGTAACATATCTTCTATTATAAAGGCAATGTGCGTAAGACCATCATAGATATGTTCCAAACTACATGACATGCATTGGAAATTTATTAATAGGAAATGTCTGAAGGTGGTATCAGAGGTATTCAGTATCATTTGGCATGTTATTCTCTTAGTTCTTCCTTTATGAATATTTTAATGGTTTTCTAACTATGTTGGTGCATGGTGATGTTGTATAGGAAATAGTGAAACCTTGGATAGCTACCAAATATGTTTTCATGATATCACATCAAGTGGAGTGCATATTGGTCAATGCAAATGAATTTTGTCGTGGTTGTTTTTGTAATACATGCATATTCAAGATCCAACAAACCCTTTATATTGTATTCATTCAATGGTGTTAGTCATATTTATGGCTAACAAATAATATCTATTGGAGGTCCAAATTTATTTTGGACAAATTTATTGTTTTTGATGATTTCTTGATGCATATTAAGCGTATGGAAGGAAAAATAAGCTTGGTTTTTAACAATAGTTCGATCATCCTGCCATGTATCTGAAATATCAAAAGGAATGTTGTGGAGTCGAGTACAGACATATTTGTAATTTGGTATCATAAAAATCATAATATTTCCCTATTGTTCCAAGCCTTCTCACCACCAATATGTTTAAATTATCAAGGTGACATAGGAGGTAAGTATTGTTTGTATAATTGTTTTGTAGGGAACCAATAGTGTCTCTAGTAAATTTGTGTTAGTCACCTTGAGCACATTTTACTTTCAATAGTGGCCTTATTCAAGTGTAGAGAATTTATTTTACCTAGGTAAGAATTGGAAAGACAAGGGGTTGGTCTCCAAGATCCATAATATTCCATTTGGATAATATGTGGTTATAAGTATCTATGCAGTAGTAAGAACAAATGAAATTGTTAAGAAATATGATTATATAGATCATAGGGTATGATTCCATATAAATATTACATGTATATTGAACAAGCCATCAATTTGTCTGTGAAACATTTTAGCAGTATGGGCAGGGGCTTGGTATTGAATAGGTATAGTTGTAAATTCCATATAAGGGTGTTTTCTCCCTAGATCTTTTACATCGTCTGCACATATTAATTTTATGTTTGTAGTGTGCATGTTATTTGAGGTGCTTATCTTTATTTAGGGTGTTTGGTGATGGAAAAATATTGATTTGGTTGGTAACAATGAAGTTGAGGTTGTAAAAGGTATGGAAGGTATTAAAGAAAGGGTTGTTGTAATCAATGTGAGCTACTAGAAATGGTGAAAATATTCTTATTCTTGGAGTTGATATAATACCATTTGGTTTCATAATGGTGTTTTTTTGGTAAAATTCGATTTTTTTTTAGATGGGGATGAAACAACGTGGAGCATATTTTGCAATTGGGTGATTCCATGGAATTGTTTCCCAATTGGTGAAAATTTATTTTGTTTGTTCATGATACTCATCTATTAGAAAGTATGGTTCATTGAACTTTTTTGTAGTTTGAAATACAATTTATAAGATATCTATAAATAGGGGAAAGTTGATTTATAATAAACGTTAATATTTACTTGAAGGACATTTTAAATATTTAAAAATAGTGAAAATTTTCATTGGAAAGTTTGTTTTCTTTGAGGGAATGTCTTTGATGGATTTTTAAAACTGCATTCTCTAGGTCTTGGTAGAGATGGATGTGCACAAAGGTCTTCCTGTGAAACTATATATAGTCATGGGTGATGTTTCTTTACCCAAAGGCTGAATTATTGGAAGGTGCCTTTTAGGTGCTCTATATGTCATCAAACATGTCACCTCAAAGTGACTGCAGCTCTGCGGTGTTGAAGGGTTTCCAAGTCACAAGAAAGGGTTCTAGGGCCACTTCTTATTGCCGCAAATAACTTTTCCTTTTAGAGGATATCCTTCAAATCGCATATTCATGCAAGCAGTAGATGCATAATGGTTGGACTCCCACGAGTCAAAAATCTAGGTTGAAGGAAAACCCTAGGTCTAAAGACGTTTGTGTCGATAATCCTAAAACTAATAAGAATAATGAAGGGTTTTTATTGTTGACTCAAGAGCTTGATCGAAAGGAGGTGGTGTCAGAACTTTCTAATTCGGGTTTTGAAGCCGTTGGGGATCCCTTTGTATTCCATATTGATGGAGAAATGAATCCTTCCTCTCAGGAGATGGAATATTCGGCTTTGTTGTAGGTGTTTTTGGTAAGCTCCTCCATTATCTATCGTTTGATGATATAAATTTGTTAGATAGCCTTGTTTCCTCTATTCCTAAAGTGGATACTTCTAGCACTTCAGCCATTGATATATCTCAACCTTTTCCATTGTTGGCATGTTTTGAAAACCCAAATTCCTTCCCCTCTCATTCTGTTCCAAATCCTTTTAATCCTGAACCCTATTCTCGGAACCCCATCCTTTGCTCTAAGGGCCTATCCATACCCCATATATTCTCATCTAGTTTTATAGGAAAGTCAAAGTATTGTCACACTCCGTCTGTGAGTCGGCAGCCATCCATATTCCATAATCTACTTTAAATCTTGAACCTAATAAAACTTTCTCCTCTTCTATTTCCATCTCGCCTTGGAAAGACTCTCACTTCCTAGCAACTTATTATTTCATAGTGCAAAAAAAACGTCAAAATAAAAAGGATCTAGCTCACAATTCTTTATGACGGGGTGATCGAAATGTAGGTTTAGACACTTCCTAATTCTGAAAGGGACCGTGGAGCTTCATTTCCCTCCTCTTTATCTTCCTAATGATATTAATGTATTCGAATATCAGGGGAGTGGAGGTCCTCCCAAAATTCATGTCCTTCATAGGCTAGTCTCTATCTAGTGTCCCAGCTCGATCATTTTCTTCCAAGAGATAATGGTAAATGCTAATAAATCTAGAGACATTCGTTGCAATATTTTTCCAAACTGGTGTTTTTGTGTCGTGAGCGTGGAGGGTCGATATGGCAGTATGGATGTTATTTGGAATCCAAATATGATTTTTTAATACCTTTCTATTCTATGTTTGGTATTCTCTTGGAAGGTCGCCTCATAGGTTTGGATGACCCTGTAATCTTGGTTAACTATTATGGGCCCTATCAGGATAGGGAAGACTTCTAGAACCTTTTGTTCAATAGTGGGATTATGCTAGATAGATCTCTAATTCTTGCACGTGATCTAAATTTCACTTCCTCATCCTGAGAGATTTGGGGAGAGAAAGCCCGACCAGACCCTTTCTCACAGGTGATCTCGAGGATTATCAATGAGTCTCATCATATCGATATCCTTTCATCTCCATTGGATCCTTCTTGGAAAAATGGGAGAACTAGGTCTAAGGGTTTGTCTAAGCGTCTTGATAGGTTTTTGGTTGTTGACTCGTCGGCTTCAAAAGTTGCAAGGTATAGGTCATGGATATTCCATAAGACTATATCGAACCATTTCCCTATCTTTATATATTTTATTTTCAAAAATACTCCTCTAAATACCCTTTCGAATTCAATATATCATGGCTCAAGGAATATTCTTTTAAGACCCTTGTTTATGAATGTTGGGGTAGCATGCGGGTGGATCGTCATTTTTCTGCCATGGATACTTGGACTTATAAGATGAAATATTTTAAAAAATCACGTTAAGTATTGGCCCCAAAATTGTATTGGTGGTCAGCGCAAAGAGTTGTCATCTTATTGATCATGAACTAATCTCTTTCCAAAATGATTTTATTCACATAGGGTTTCTAGCATACCTGAAAAAAAATGATATGCAATCTTGATGAAAGGAATTCAAGCCTACTTATAATGGAGGAACAATGGAGAGAAAAGAGAAAGGAGATTTGGATTAAGGAGGGTGATCACAATACAATTTTTTGTCATAATTATGCTTCTTTCAGGAGGAACAAAAATTCAATTTGGGACATATCAGATGACAAGGGTAACTCTTTCTTTACAGGAGCTAGAAAATTTAGATAAAATCCATTTTTCATCTCTTCTCCGAGGTTCTGGAGACTATAATTTTCAAAATCAACTTCATGTCATCCAATATATGCCAATAATTTTCTTTGAAGAAGAAAATGTAAATTTTCGAATGACGGTTACATTAGATGAGATTAAGAAGGTTCTGAACACTTTTGCTAAGGACAAGAGCCTGAGACATGATGTTTAGACAATGGAGTTCTACTTGGAGTTTTTTAATCTATTTGGAGGGGATATGATTAGTGTTGTTGAGGAGCAAGGGTAATTGGGAAGGTGATGAGAAACATTAATTCCACCTTTCTGGATTTGATCCCGAAAAAATTCCAAGCCACATATTTTTAATGATTTTAGGATGATTTTGCTATGCAGCCTTATCTACAAGGTGATTACTAGGTTTTTGTCTTTGAGGATGAAAGTTGTTTTATCAAAATCTATTTCAGGGGAAAATTTGGGTTCCTCACAAGCAGATCAACTCATGACGCAATTGGTTTTTCTCAAGAGGCATTACACTCAATTAAATTGAGAAAGAGGTGTGTTATCATTCTCAAGATGGACCTATTAAAGGGCTATGATAGGGTGAAGTGACCTTTTTTGCAGCTTCTACTCCTCCATATTGGCATTGACACTCTGACCACAAACTGGATTATGGGTTGTATCTTGTTTGCTAATGTTGCAGTGCATATAAATGGTGTTTTTTCTGCCTTTTCTCTTCCTCTTTCGTCGCTTATTTTTCTCTTAGTAATCAAAGGCTTGAGTAGAATGATCATCGCAACAAAGAAGAAAGGAAGCCTCAAAGGTGTTAAGGCAACAAAACATATCAACCTAAAACACCTATTTTTTTTTTATGACATTCTTATTATGGGTGATGGTACTGAAGCTGAGTGGAGGACCTTCCATAGCATCTTCTTTATTTATTACTCAGCCTAGAATATGAAAATCAGTGAACATAAGTCTACATTTTACATTAATAAAGTCTTAGATGATATTGTTGTGTTTATTGGTTCTACATTCCCATACAAGATATTTCTTGTGGAGAAAGGCTTTCATTATCTCGTTTTTTTTCTCAAACCAAACTGTTATAGGGTTGAGGACTGGAGATGGTTGTTAAAAAGAATTGAAGGAAAGGTGAAAATTTGGTGCTATCGGTGGCTCTTAATTGGAGGAAAATTGAACTTGATCAAATCAGTTCTGGAAAGTATCCATGTGTTTTGTATTTCCCTTGCAAATATCCCAAAGTCAATCCTTTAGAAGATTAGTCAATGTATGAGAAACTTCATGTGGATGGGTAAGAGGATTTGTTTTGTTCATCATTTGGTGAATTCGGAGACTCTTTCATAGCCAAAACACTAAGGAGGGTGGGGCTTTGAAAACCTTCATCGATTTTGTCTTTCTTTGGCCATGAAGAACATCTGGAGGGATTTCAGCCTCATTGAAGACAACCTCTTTGCAAGTGTTTATAGACTCAAAATGTGTGGTCAATTATATGGAGGGTAAGGGCTAGGTTAATTTTATCTCGCTAAAGTTCTAGACGGACCGCATTCTATATATTACAATTTACTTCCAAAACCTTTTCATCCAGCATATTCTGAGAGTCTAGAATCAGCCGACATATTTTCTATCCAAAAAGACTTGTAGGTGGAGGAGGGCAGTATCTTTTCTGAAGAACGTAAAGGTATTCTCATTTTGAGAAGAGGCTCTCTGTGGGTCCCTATGTATTTGCAGTTGGTCCAGTTGGATAACGGACACTAAAATTTTCCTTTTCTCATTTCAGAGTCTTTGGACTAGTTATTTTGGTGTATACCAGTTTTGGACAAGGTACAACCTCTCGGGGTTTATTTTTTGTGTCATTCTCTTATTTGTAATTTTTTTCATCTATCTATTTAGTTTTGTTTTGTATTCACGATGTTTCTGGTAGTTAAAGTTTTAAAAATTTCTCAATGTTACTAATGCAAAAATCTACTGTTAGATCTGGTTATACTTCTCCTACTTAAAAAAGTTATTAATGTTGAAGTCTTCAGATTAACATCGAAGTAAACACATAACAAACTTTCACCGATCCAAATCTAAAACAGAAAAAGTACGTGCACACATAGACAAAGTGACACAAGAATTTCTAGACAATAGTCCCCGGAAAAACCCATTGCAGGAATACCGATCTTCTATTTGCTCGAGGGTTTGTATTATTAAGAGTTTTCTGAATACAGTAAATCTGGGTAACACATTGGTAAACTCGATAAAGAAAAATATAGATCTACAGCTATCCCACTATTTTGAATCCAAAACATTGACTGATCTACACCCTCAAATTGGTTTTACAAGACTCAGCCAGATCTTGACCCTAAAAACCCCAGTGCTGCCCCTGAAGCCCCTGCGTCAGCCTTTGTGTGCCTCTGCGCTGGCCTCGAGAGGGTTGTGTAACCCTAGAATGGGTGACGCAGACCCTACGCTGCCCTTGAGGGTCTCTGTGTAACCCATATGGGTTCCCAACTTTCCAATGTTATCCCAGAAGGGACTGCATAGCACCTCCGTAGCTGAAGCTACCCCTCCACTGTGCAGATGCTGCCCTCTCTGTTGCTGCTACCTCTTCTTCTCTGCGGTTCCTCTGGAAACTACACTTTGCCTCTTATCAGACCATCCCCTTTGCCTAAACCCCCCTCTCTACAGTTGAAACACTTCTGGAAATTCTTAGCAAACCACGCCCTAGAATTCCATCTTAGTTTCAGTAATCTGCCTCTATGTGTCTCCTCCAAATGACCCCAAGTATTTCCTTTATACTTTTCTCATTGGGAAACCAATGGCCATGATAAGATCTTGAATCAATGGCTAAGATTAAAAGAAAGCTTGATCTATGTGACTTAAGACAATTTCATCACATGTTTTAATTAATTACCTTTAATAATTTAATTTTCCTAAGTTTGGCTTAGGGTCATTAATCAAAATTATTAATTATGAAATTTCCCAAATGCCTTTCTGGGTATTGGAGATCTCATGTACTTTAGTCCCTCCACAAATTTTTGGAGCTAGAGCACATTCGATGCTAGCCCATCACACAAGAAAACTCAACACTCCCTCTTAGCGAGGAATGTGCTCTGGTACAAACTATGCTTCATCCTGAAGTTTTGCACTGATCTCTGTGAAATTTCTGAATGTTACACTTATGCATAAATCTATTGTTAGATCTGGTTATGCTCCTCCTACTTAATTAAGTTATTAAGCTAAAAATTCAGATTAATATCGAAGCAAAACACATAACAGACTCTCACCAATCTAGATCTAGAAAAATTACATGCACACATAAACAAAGTGACACATTGATTTTTTGTACAAATAGTCCCCGGAAAAACCCAATGCGAGAAAACCGGTCTTCTGGCTGCTGGAGGGTTTTATTATTAATAGTTTTCTAAATACAGCAAATCTTGGTTCCAGATCTGGAAAACCTGATAGAGAAATAATAGATCTACAGCTCACTCGCTATTCTTAAGCCAAAATAATGATTAATCCACACCCTCAAATGGGATTTACAAGACAGCCAAAATTAGGCCCTAAAAACCCCAACGTTGTTCCCGAAGCCTCTACGCTAGCCTCTAAATCCCCTGCATCCCTCAGCGCTAGCCTGGAAAGGGCTACATCACCCCAAACTAGGTGAAGTAGTCATTACACTGCCCCTTAGGGTCTATGCATAACCCCTGAGGGCTTCCAACTAAATCACGTTGTCCTGGGAGGGACTGTGTAGCACCTGCGTAGCATAATTTCTGTCCTCTATGCCGTTGCTCTCATGCTTCTCTGCACTGCCTCTCTGAGCTGATCTTTGTCTCTTGCTGATTCTAGACCCTAGGATCAGATCATCCCCTTAGCCTAAATTCCCCTCTCTGCAGTTGAAACACTTATGAGAATTCTTAGCAAACCCACCCTAGAATCTCAGCTTAGCTTTAGTGCTCTACCTCTATGTGTCTTTACAAATGACCCCAAGTATTTCCTTATTACTTTTCTCGTTGGGAAACTAACGACCATGATTAGATCTTCAATCAATGGATAATATTAAAACAAAGCTTGATCCATGTGACTTAATACAATTTCATCACATTTTTAATTAAATTCACTTTAATTATTTAAGTTCCCTAAGTTTAAACTTAAGAAATACATTAAAATAATTAATTAATTTAATATCTCCTAAACCAGATGAAACTTCCCAAATCCATTTCTGGGTCTTGTAGATCAAGTTTACTCTAGTCCTTCCTCAAAATTTGGGAGCTAGAGCACAACTGATGCTACCCCAAATACACAAAATTTCAACACTCCCTCTTAGCATCACGAGTGTGCTCTAGCAATACATCACACTATGCATTACAAGATTTTGGGCATTGGTTTTGTGCTGTTGATGCTCGGCCTGCTTCCACTCAACTTTGCATTGTTGCTTCCATTATATACTACTGCCCATGATGTTTCCACTGCCACTACAACATCTGTACTGCAGCTCCCTCTCAATTTTCTACATCTGTGCTGCTCATAGCACTGCCACCATTGATCTATTGCACTGCAACTTCAGTTGTTGAGAGAAACAACTAAATCTCCTGCCAAATCTTTGACAGACAAGTGATTTGGGTTGCACCCCTATCACTCAAGCTCCATAGGCTACTGATTTGTTCTCGCATTTGAAGGATGATGCACAACTACAGCTCTGCACTGCGTAAGCAGACTCCCTCTGCACTGCTGAAGTCACATCAGCCCCTTGTGCTGAAATATCTCACGCTTCTGCTGAACTGTGTTGTCCCTCTGAAGCCTTCTACGTTGTTGCAGCTCTGTACTACGTAAGCAGCTTTTCTCTGCATTGTTGAAGTCACATCAGCCTCTGCACTATTGTTTCTTCTATGATGTTACTGCTCTACTCTGTGCTACTCTTTTCAGTCTTCAGATCTGCCTATGCTTCATCTGTGATCTATGCACCCACTGCTCCACTTGTCCCGCTATTGTCTTAAGGCTACTGTAGCTCGTATGCGATCCAAGATATGAGTTGCTCAAGGATCCTGCCGTACATTATGTAGCTCCTCTACAGATCCATGTCACCCCACTTTCATGGTTCATGAGCGCTCATGACTGCATCATCTTCCGACCCATCATCTGCCACAATAGCCTTGGAAGAAGAAGCTTCCTTATCCTTTTTTTCTGAGGACAATTGTTGTCAAAATGTCCCATTTCACCACTCTGGAAGCACTTGATCTTAGATAGATCCTTCTTCTTCTTTCCCTACTACATCTTTGATGCCAAGGTTGCATCTTCTTCATATTCCTTCTTCACTTTGCTCAATCCAGAGCTGTACCGCTTCTTGGGGAATCTGCGGAGTTCTTCTTGACCCAGAATTGCGCACAAGTTGTCCCAATCTGGGAGGTCTGCTTTGCCCAAGATACTTTGGACAAAGATTTCCCACTCATTTTTTACTGCATTGAGAGCAGTCCTAACCATCACATCATCTTCCACCTTAGCACTCGTTGCAGTCAACTGATCTCTGATCGACTACAATCTGAAGAGGAAATGCTCCATATCTTCTCCCTTGGTCATCATGAATGACCTCATCTGAGTCTCCAATAGCATCTTCCTTTGGACATATTTTCCCTCATATAGGGAGATTAAGGCCTTCCTCGGATCAATCTGCAAGTTTCTTTGGCTAGAAACTCCCTCAAAAGTTGATCTCCTCCCACTCTTTATCACTTGTGCTTAGGCTAAAAATCTAAAAACTTCAGAATTTTAACCCCACCAGCACCTTCTGAATTTCTGCAGCTAATCTTCAGTATTTTTTGGATCTGACGGATTCAGATCTGCATCATAGTGGTTGGCTTCAGACCAATCCAACTTTGTTTCTGTGTTGCCTCTGCACAGTAATTGTGTGGGCTTGATAGGAGATAGTGTTAGACTGCGTCATCCTTCCTTCTGCGTGAATCTTCTTCTGAAAACTATGTTTTCCATTCAAATCTGCGTTTCTGCTGCTTTTCCAGCTGCTTTCTGTAGCTAGAACCTTCCTTCTTTTGCTGGTGACCCTCCTAGATCTGCAATCTCTCCAATAGCATGTCAAAATTTTTGAATGTTACACTTATGCAGAAATATACTGTTAGATTTTATTATGCTCCTCATACTTCATTAAGTTATTAAGCTGAAAATTCAGATTAATATCGAAGCAAAACACATAATAGACTTTCACCAATCCAGATCTAGAAAAAGTACATGCACACATAGACAAAGTGACAAGGTAATTTTCTGGACAAATAGTCCCTGAAAAAACCCAATGCAGAAAATCTGGTCTTCTTGCTACTGGAGGGCTTTATTATTAAGAATTTTCTGAATACAACAAATCTGGGTTCCAGATCTGAAAAACCCGATAGAGAAATAATAGATCTACAGCTCATTGGTTGTTCTAAAGCCAAAATAATGACTGATCCACACCCTCAAACGAGATTTACAAGACTCGGCCAAAATTAGGCCCTAGAAACCCCAGCGCTGCCCCTGAAGCCTTTGCGTCAGCCTCTAAAGTCCCTCAGTGCTGGCCTGGAAAGGGCTGCATTACCCCAGACTGGGTGATGTGGTCCTTATGTTTCCCCTTAGGGTCTCTGCGTAACCCCTGAGGGCTTCCAGCTGAATCACAATGTCCTGGGAGGGACTACGCAACACATGCATAGCACAATTGTTGCCCTCTCTGTTGCTACTCTCCTGCTTCTCTCTGTTGCCTCTCTAAGATGATCTATGCCTCTTGCTAATTCTAGACCTTGGGATCAAATCATCCCCTTGGCATAAATTCCCCTCTCTCCATGATCTGGATTTATGCAGGGACGCAATAAAATACAGAAATAGACACAAACACAGAGATGTAGCGGAAACGATACTTCATTTTATTAATAAAAAATGACTGAAATATGCTTACAGACATAATGGAAATAAAAATAGCTAAGGTGTTGGTAGCATATCTCTGAGAAGATATGTGGTAGCTACAGACCTCTGAACTGTGTTACAATGAGGCTCAAGGGCCTATTTATTATCGAGAAACAATGGAGAACTCTAAACCTCCAAAAACCTAACCCTAGGAGATGAAGCGCTAAAACTATGGGCCTCGTTTGGGTAAATCGGTGTTTCAACTTCCCGGGGACGTAAATTTGGCATACGATCGACATTTGGCGCGCTCAATAGCTCCTTAGAAATATCTATCAGAGGAGTGCAACTTTTGATACAAGAAAAAAAAAGCTCAGTCGCTCTCGATTTTCCAAAAAGATGTTGTTTAGGGCCTCAAAACGGCTCCGGAAGTTCAGGACCCGAAAAACTATCAAAAATAGTAAGTTGTGCCGAAACTGAAAAACTGAAAGAGACAATAGTGGGGCCCCAAGTGGAAGAGGTGGGTGGCCACCAATATCCACCTGGATCATTCCTCCCTCCTTAGGAAGCAATGGTCCCCATTGCGTTGAGATCCTCCATGAGATGAGGCAAACGTTGTTGAACTGGGCATTAGATTTGTCGGAGATGTCATGGACCTGCGGGCAGACATGCTGGATGCGTTTAGGAAATTTGGTTTCTTTATCAGCCTTAGACAATACATGTGTGGATTTTTTATGTGTAGTTTCCAGAGGTACGGTAAAATTAGGTGGCGGTGTGTCGGGGGTCATATCAATGGAGTGCTTCTCCTGACAGTGTAGAGGAACCTCTGTGAGTGAGGATAAAATTTCCTCGTATTCCTCCATGACTTTATCCATCTGTGCTAGCTTGCATAAGTCTCCCCAGAGAGCAGCAACAAAGCCAAGTTGGAGCAGTAGAGAGGAGAGGCGAGCCTGCATAAGATTCTTTGATAGAGCAGCAGAAGTTTGAGGAATGTAGAAGATACCTCGTGCGAAGAAGCCGAAGAAAAAAAATGCCAAGCGAAGCCAGTGAAAGCGCCGACAAAAAAAATAGAAGAAAACTCGAAAAAAGTAAAAATAAAAATTTTCTACAATAACGCATTGTTTTAAAAGCTTCTCGGCGTTAGTCTTAACGCACTGGTTGTTGAGAAGCTCAACGTTATAACGCGGGAGCCAAGAGCTATCGGTCGCGTTAAGTTTCATCTCCTTGCGCCGATTCCAGATAACGCGAGACCTTCGTGGATCATCTGCGTTAACATTAATGCAGGACAGGAGTCCATTACCTGCGTTAAGGTATTTTTTTAATGCTGTGTTAAGCCATTCAACAGGTTTTTTAAAAAGAGAAGGTAAATGCATGAATGTATGGCAACGTATTCAAAGTATGCATGTGAAGTTTTTTTAAAAAAATCTTTATACGAAGGTTTCAAAGTATCCATGTGAAGTTTTTTTTTTTTTAAATCTTTAATACGAAGATTTCAAAATGTTAAGGGAAAGTTTTTTTAAAGTTTTTTTTCTATTAAAAAAAAAAAAAACTAAAATGTGAGAAGGTTTTTTAAAAAGCTGCTTTATGAAAGGAAAAAGGGCCCGTAAAGGATTTTAAAAGCTTTATTTTAAGGTTTTTAAAAAGAAAGAAGCCCATTTAAAAAAGGGGATTTTAATTATTTTTGCCATGAATTTTTATAAAGAGATTCTGTGAAAGGATTTTATGGCATGTGAAGTTTTTTTTTATTTTTATTATTTTTTTTAACTTAAAATTATGAGTGTGAAAGTCTTGTAAAGGAGAATTTTTTAGAAGCAAGGTATTTGATGCATATATAGACTCGTATATTTGTGGAAGCCAAGCAACGAAGTCATGGGAAAATCCAAGAGGCTAAAGCAAAAACAAAAGATGTTCGAGATCTTTTTAGATCTGAAAATAAGAAGGCAAAACGACGCGTATGCGTTAAAATGCATAAAATAATATATCAATGATAGCATTCTCCCTCTGATATCAGATGCCAAGACAGCAAAGGAGGCATGGGATACCCTTGAGAAATTTTTTGGTGCAAGGGGGAGCATTGAAGTTGAAGATGAAGGTGGATATGTAGCAGCAGATCTACAGCGAGATGAAGAGTTAGAAGCAGCAAAGAGAGAGCACGAAGATTCTTGTGAACCCCACTATACACAGCTACAAGTGGACGAAGAATTGATGATACCAGCAACATGGCTTGCTGATGAAGATATGATGAATCCAGCAACAGAGCTTGTTGAAGATGAAATGGTGAATACAACAATAGAGCTTGCTGAAGAAAATTTGATGATTCCAGCAACACAGCTTGCTGATGAAGACTTGATGATTCCAACAATAGAGTTTGCTGATGATGACTTGTTGATCCCAGCAACACAGCTTGCTGATGATGATATGCCGAATCCAACAACACAGCTTGCTGATGAAAATTTGATGGTTGATGTAAACTTTGATAATGAATTTTTAGCTAATGATGACTAATTGCAGATGATGCAATAAAAACATGATATTGACATGTTGTTATTTGGTGAGATAAGCCCACTGCAGTTACTGGAAGACAACCTGATTGCACCAGCACAGGTTAGTGATGAAAAAATAGAGCAGAAGGAAACAGAGATAAAGGCAGATCCAAAGAAAGAAGTCCGCAAAGAGAAAGCAGAAACATAGATAGAAGCAGAAGCAGAGAAGGAAGAGGTAGGACCAGAAAAGGAAACACAACAGGAGAAAGCTCTCGTTGCAGAGAAAAAAGACCAGAACCAATGTCGTTCTGAAAATATTTGTAATTCTAACATTGATTTCAAGTGTACAGGTACACAGATTGATTATGAAGAAGAGATAAAGTTTATTGAAACATGGCTTGCAACACCATGTCTAGATGAGATCTACACAGAAGATGTATATATGAATGTTGAAGACAACATGCATGATGAAAACATGAATGAAATTTTCAATCATTGGAGTTATGAAGAGATAATATATTATTCTAATCTTATGTTGCAGCAGATTGATAATGAAAAGCGCACTACAGAAGACAATATATGGAAGCAACCCACATTTCTTGAAGAAATCCAGGACATGCTTATACAACCTGGAACAATAAAAGACCTGCACCAGCAAATCAAGAAACTGAAGTTTGAAGGATACAACAAAGTGAAAAATATGAAACAATTTAGAGGCTACAGAATCTGGAAAAAGAGAAGAAGAAAACTAAATCTAGTTGAAAGTCGATTTTTAAATTTGTAAGCCTCGCTGAGACATAGACCAACAGGTATCTGAATTAAATTTTTATGTGGTTTTAATTAAAGGGGAGTGTTAAAGAATGTAATCCCAACCACCTGCTAGGTGTCGAAACCGTCAGTCCAAGTGTCCAGTTCAGTTTCTAATTACTCCAGTTTAGTCGAGTTTAACTCCAGTCATTTATTGATGATGTTTCCAATGTAATCTTATTTAAGTAATTCGAAATATTGAGATGAGCAATCCTCTGCTCCATCTCAAGTACTGTCTGTACTGTAGAGGAACCTCTGTGAGTGAGGATAAAATTTCCTCGTATTCCTCCATGACTTTATCCATCTGCTGCAGCCGTGTAGGGGAGCCCTGTTTCAAGGTTGTGGCCACAATTTTCTTCTTTCCCTGTGAGCGAGTTGTAAGGAAAATAAATTTCTTGGTTTGGGAAACAATCTTACTGTGTTGTTTTGCAGTAGTCAAAGAGATGACAGGAGGTGGTACTACCTCTGGTATCATGTACAAGCTATTTCCCAAAGTAATAACAACATCACGAGGCCTAGACTCATACACAGCATGTCGCCTCCACAAGTATGGTTGGCCCAATAGTACATCAACTACATCAAGAGGAGCAACATCACACAATAACTCATCCGTGAATGGCTTGATACTGTACGAAAGGTGGCACTATTGGCGGATGCGGATATCTCTCCCTGGGTGAAGCCACCTAATAGTATATGGCTGCGGGTGTGCTATGGTTGGTAGGTCGAGCCACTTCACGACCTCTGCTGAGATGAGGTTCTTTTGGATTCGGCTATCGACAAGGAATTGTAGTGGAGAGCCCTTCACCCACATCTGCGAATGGAAGAGGCGCTCCCCATCCTCTAGATCCTCGGGATCCTCCATATGGATCTTGGTGGTGGCAACAATCACACTGGGATATGCATCAATGATCTACTTCCCTTTGTCATTGCCTTTTTCTAGTTTCAAGATCAAAAAATGCATCTGATTCAGGTGCCTTTAGTTCGTCCACCAATGACTGTTTGGCCCAACACTCCTTTGTGCTATGAGTGGGGTTGTTATGAAATTACTTCCCTATGTCCTTCTTTGGATTTGGGGTGTTGTTATGAGTCGTATCGTTTTTTCCTTGCCCCTTGTTCTTCAGTTCGGGGGCACCTTTCCCTGGATTCGGATTTGCAGATCCAAAGTCTCGCTTCTTCTACTTAATTTATGCTCGATCTTGGCGGCATAGCGATATTTCATGCCAAGCGATGTAATGTCGAGGAACTCCATTTCCTCCTGAATATGTTTTTGCAGACAACCGCAGTACTTGAGCACCAAATGTCTCTATGAATCTTTAATACCCAACTTTGTGCACATGGTATGGAACAAATTCGTCAGTTCGTGCACATCTTGATCCCTTTGTTGCCGTAGTGTGGTCAATTGGATGTATTTATCCTCATAGCTCCCCACAGGGTAATATTGTTCCTTGATGTCGTCTCGGAATGAATTCCAAGTGGGTGTGTCTGAGAATAGAGAGGGTTCCCCTTCATTCTCTTGCTCACTGTAGGTTTCCCACCAGTGTTTGACATGGGGGGCAGCTTTGAGGAGTGCAAAAATAATCTTTTCTCGATCGGAGAAATCATGGACCAAGAAATACTCTTCCAAAAAATTTAACCATCTATCTACGGCGTCTGCATCTATCTGGCCTTCAAATATAGGAATGTCAAAGTTTACCTGTACCTTGAAGGGATTGGCGCCTCCAGAGCGGCTGTTGGATGCAGATGCGCTGTAGGTGGGCAGTCGTTGAAGGATCTGAGCAAAGTTATCCATCATCGCGTTCCGTTGTTTCTCGAGGGCCTCCTCGAGCAATATTTTGATAGGATTTCCTACTCCATTGTCTTTCTTTTCTTCTGCCATGGGAGGTCGTCGGGGTTTGCAAGGGTGATCTTGCAAGGGTTCAACCAGATCGAGCCATAACTCCTTATACCCTGACCGCGTTGGGGACATGCAAAGAAAAACAGAGAAAGAGTAGACCGCTATGATACCACTGATTCGGATTTATGCAGCAACGCAATAAAATACAGAAATAGACACAAACACAAAGATTCAGCAGAAACAAAAATTCATTTTATTAATAACAAATGACTAAAATATGCTTACAGACATAATGGAAATAAAAATACCTAGGGTGTTGGTAGCATATATCTGAGAAGATATCTGGCGACCACAGACCTCTGAATTGTGTTACATTGAGGCTCGAGGGCCTATTTATTATTGAGAAACAATGGAGAACTCTAAACCTCCAAAAACCTAACCCTAGGAGATGAAGTGCCAAAACTATGGGCCCTGTTTGGGTAAATTGGTGTTTCAACTTCCCGGGGACATAACTTTGGAATACGATCTCCATTTGACGTGCTCACGATCTCGGTCGCTCTCGGTTTTCCCAAAAAACGTCGTTTAGGGCCTCAAAATGGCTCTGGAAGTTCAAGACCCAAAAAATTGTCAAAAATAGTAAGTTGTGCCGAAATTGAAAAACTGAAGAGACAATGGTGGGGCCCTAAGTGGAATAGGTGGGTGGCCACCAATATCCACCTGGATCACTGCGGCCGAAACACTTATGAGAATTCTTAGCAAACTTGCCCTAGAATCTTAGCTTAGCTTCAGTGCTCTGCCTCTGTGTGTCTTTACAAATGACCCTGAGCCTTTCCTTTATACTTTTCTCGTTGGGAAACCAACAGCCATGATCAGATCTTGAATCAATGGCTAACATTAAAAGAAAGCTTGATCTGTGTGACTTAAGACAATTTCATCACATGTTTAATTAAATTCACGTTAATTATTTAAGTTCCCTAAGTTTAAACTTAGGAAATACATTAAAATAATTAATTAATTTAATATCTCCTAAACCAAATTAAATTTCCCAAATCCATTTCTAGGTCTTGTAGATCAAGTGTACTCTATTCCTTCCTCAAAATTTGGGAGCTAGAGAATAATTGATGCTGCTCCAAATACACAAAATCTCAACAATCTCTGGTGTGGGTCTCTGCACTGATGCTGGACCCGCTGCCCTTCATCACTGTGTTGCTGCTGCCATTCTGTATTGTTTCCCATGACGCTGCCGCCGCCACTGCTAAATTTTTACTGCAATTCCCTCTCAATCTGTTGCATCTGTGTTGCCATCTATTGCATTGCATATTCAGTTGCTGAGAGAAATAACTGAATCTCATGCCCAATCTTTGACAGACAAGTCAGTTGGGCTACATCCTCATCACTAAAGCTCCATCGGCTGCTGATCTATGCTTTCATATAGAGGATGATGCACAACTACAACTCTGCACTGCATAAGCAGACTCCCTGTGCACTACTGAAGTCACATCAACCCTTTGTGCTAAAATCTCTCACGCTATTGTTGCACGGTGATCTCCCCCTAAAGCCTCCATGCTGCTACAATTCTACTCTACATAAGCAACTCTTCTCTGCGCTACTGAAGTCACATGATCTATTACACTGTTGTTGTTGCATCTGCACTACGCTGCTCCTTCCATCCTTCGGATATGTCTCTGCTTCATCCGTGATTCTTTGCACCAACTACTCCACTTATCCTGTTATTGTCTTAAGGCTCCCGTAGCTCGGATGTGATCTAAGAGATGAGATGCTCAAGGATCTCACCCACATTCTATAGCTTCTCTACAGATCCATGTCATCCCACTTTCATGGTTCATGAGCGCTCATGTTTGCATCGTCTTCTGACCCATCGTCTGCCACAATAGCCTTAGAAGTAAAAGCTTCCTTGTCCTTCTTCTGTGGATAATTGCTGGTGAAATTTCCTACTTAACCGCACTGGAAACATTTGATCTTGGAAAGATCACGCTTCTTCTTCCCTTGCTACCTCTTTGATGCCAAGTTTGCATCCTCTTCATCTTCCTTTTTCACTTTACTAGATCCCGAGTTGTACTTCTTCTTGGTGAATCGGTGGAGTTCTTCTTGACGCATGATTGCCCACAAGTTGTCCCAGCTAGGAAGGTCCGCTCTACCCAAGACACTTTGGACAAAGGTTTCCCACTCTTTTGTGACTGCATTGAGTGTAGTCCTTACCATCACATCGTCCTCCACCTTTTCTCTCGTGGAAGTCACCTGATCTCTGATCATCTGTAATCTGAAGAGAAAGTGCTCCATATCTTCCCCCTTGGTCATCATGAATGACTGCAGCTGAGTCTCCAAAATCATCTTCCTCTGGATGGACTTCCCCTCATATAGGGTTGTTAAGGCCTTCCACATCTCATTAATTATTTTCTTCTCAGCTATATGTGGAACAATATGGTTCTTAACTCCATCCATTATGAGCCACTTGGCATGTGTCGCAACTTCCTCATGCTTCTTCAAGAGATATGCATTGGTCGGCGTGGCCAGGACTTTTTCTGCATGACCTCTTAGACGATATGCCTCCAGTACTACCAGGATTCTGGCCTTCCAGACTTCAAAGTTGAATAGGCCATCCAACCTATCTTGATCACATAGTCTGTGAGGTTCCATCCACTCAGAAATCTGTTGGAGCTCCTTTTCTCTACGCTAGAGAGTTGGATCTAGAGTCCTTGGTGAAATAGGAACCCTCTGCTCCCTCTGGCAACTGATTTCCTCTCTTGTAAATCTACCAAATCAATCAATTAAATAACTCTCTTTGATCCACTAATTGATCTGCAGGTTTATTTGACTAGAAACCCTTTGAGAATCTGATCTCCTCCCGCTCTTTGCCTCTAGTGCTTAGGCTAAATTATAAAAACTTCATAGATTTAACCCCACCAGCACCTACTGAAGTTCTGCAGCTCTGCTTCTGGCACTTCTGAATTCTGACAACTTTAGATATATTTCATTGTGGTTGGCCTCTGTGTGAGAAAATAGTCCCAGCGCTACCTCTACGCAGTAAGCACATGTGCCTGCATGGAGACAGCGTAAAACTGCGTCACCCTGGCCTCTCTGTGGCTCTGCTCCCTCTAAAACTACGTTTTCCCTTCAGATTTGGATTTTTGTTGCTGCTACTGCTTTCTGCAGCAAGATTATTTAGTTTTATGCTAGTGTCTCTACTAAATCTGCAATCGCTCTAATACCATGTAAAACTTTTTGAATGTTACTAATGAAAAAATCTACTATTAGATATGGTTATACTTCTCCTACTTAAACAAGTTATTAATTTTGAAATCTTCAGATTAACATCGAACTAAACACATAACAGAATTTCACTGATCCAGATCTAAAACAGAAAAATTACATGCACACATAGACAAAGTGACACAAGATTTTCTGGACAATAGTCCTGGAAAAAAACCAAATGCGAGAAAACTGGTCTTCTGGCTACTGGAGGGTTTGTATTATTAAGAGTTTTCTGAATACAGAAAATCTGGGTACCACACTGGTAAACCCGACAGAGAAAAATATATATCTACAGCTATCCTACTATTCTGAAGCCAAAACGTTGACTGATCCACACCCTCAAATGGGATTTACAAGACTCAGCCAGATCTTGGCCCTAGAAACCCCAACGCTGCCCCTGAAGCCCCAGCGTCAGCCTTTGCGTGCCTCTGTGCTTGCCTTGAGAGGGTTGTGTAACCCTAGAATGGGCGACGCAAACCCTACGTTGCCCTTGAGGTCTCTGTGTAACCCAGATGGGTCCCCGGCTGACTAGCGTTGTCCTAGAAGGGACTACGTAGCACCTGCGTAGCTGAAGTTGCCCCTACGCTGCGCATGAGCTACTGCCCTATCTACTACTGTTGCACTGCCTTTGGAAGCTTATCTCTGCCTCTTGCTGATTCTAGGCACTGGGATCAGACCATCCCTTTTCCTAAACTCCCCTCTGTAGCTGAAACACTTCTGGAAATTCTTAGCAAACCACGCCCTAGAATTCCAGCTTAGCTTCAATGCTCTTCCTCTATGTGCCTCCTCCAAATGACCCCAAGCCTTTCCTTTATACTTTTCTCATTGGGAAACCAACGGCCATTATCAGGTCTTGAATCAATGGTTAAGATTAAAATAAAGCTTGATTCGTGTGACTTAAGACAATTTCATCACATGTTTTAATTAATTACCTTTAATAATTTAATTTTCCTAATTTAGACTTAAGGTCCTTAATTAATTAATTATCTCCCAAACCGGATGAAATTTCCCAAATACCTTTCTGGGTATTTGAGATCTCATGTACTCTAGTCCCTCCACAAATTTTAGGAGCTAGAGTACATCTGATTCTACCCCATCACACAAGAAAACTCAACACTCCCTATTAGTGAGGAATGTGCTCTAGTACAAACTATGCTTCATCCCGAAGCTCTGCACTGTTCTCTAGTGTGGGTCTCTACACTGATGTTGGACTTGCTACCCTTCATCACTGTGTTGTTGCTGGCATTCTGTACTGCTTCCCATGACGCTGCCACCGCCACTGCTACATTTGTACTGCCGCTCCCTCTCAATTTGTTGCATCTGTGTTGTCATCTATTGCATTGCATATTCAATTGCTGAGAGAAAAAACTGAATCTGTTGCCCAATCTTTGATATAAAGGTCAGTTGGGTTGCATCCTCATCATTGAAGCTCCATCAACTATTTATTTGTGATGTCATATGGAGGATGATGCACAAATACAGCTCTACACTGCGTAAGTAGACTCCCTCTGCACTGCTAAAGTCACATCAACCCCTTGTGCTGAAATATCTCAAGCTACTTCTGCGCTACGATGTCCCCTAGAAGCCTCCACGTTGCTGCATCTCTACTCTGTGTTGCTAAAGTCACATCATCCGCTACGTTTTTTTTGTTGCATATGCACTGCACTGCTCTTTCCAGCCTTCAGATATGCCTCTGCTTCATCTGTGATTCTTTGCACCAACTGCTCCACTTATCCTGCTACTATCTTAAGGCTCTGGTAGCTCAAATGTGATCCAAGGGATGAGATGCTCAAGGATCCCACCCACATTCTATAGCTTCTCTACAAATCCATGTCGTCTCACTTTCGTGGTTCATGAGCGCTCATGGCTGCATCGTCTTCTAACCCATTGTCCACCACAACAGCCTTGGAAGTAGAGGCTTCCTTGTCCTTCTTCTTCTGTGGATAATTGTTGGCGAAATGTCCTAATTTGTCACATTGGAAACATTTTATCTTGGAAATATCACGCTTCTTCTTCCCTTGCTGCCTCTTTGATGCCAAGGTTGCACCCTCTTCATCTTCCTTCTTCACTTTACTGGATCCCAAGTTGTACTTCTTCTTGGTGAATCGGTGGAGTTATTCTTGATGCATGATTGCCCGCAAGTTGTCCCAGTCAGGAAGGTCCTCTCTACCCAAGAAAATCTGGACAAAGGTTTCCCACTCTTCTGTGACCACATTGAGTGCAGTCCTTACCATCACATCATCCTCCACCTTTTCCCCTATGGAAGTCCACTGATCTCTGATCGTTTGTAATCTAAAGAGAAAGTGCACCATATCTTCCCCCTTGGTCATCATGAATGACTGTAGCTGAGTCTCCCGAAACATCTTCCTCTAGACGGACTTCCCCTCATATATATTTTGAAGGCCTTCCATATCTCATTAGTTTTTTTCTTCTCAGCTATATGTGGAACAATATGGTGCTTAACTCCATATATTATGAGCCACTTGGCATGTGTCGCGGCTTCCTCATGCTTCTTCAAGAAATTAGCATCGATCGGTGTGGCCAGGACTTGTTCTGCATGGCCTCTTAGACGATATGCCTCGAAGACTACCATAATTCTGGCCTTCCAGACTTCAAAGTTGGACAGGCCATCCAACCTATCCTAATCACGTATTTTGTGAGGTTCCATCTGCTCATAAATCTATCGGAGCTCCTCCTCTCTATGCTAGAGATCTGGATCTAGGGTCCTTGGCGAAAGAGGCACCCTCTCCTACCTCTGAAAATTTATTTCCTCTCTTGTAAATCCGCCAAATCAATCAATGAAACAGCTCTCTTTGATCCACTGATCGATCTGCGGGTTTCTTTTGCTAGAAAATCTCTGAGAAGTCAATCTCCTCCCTCTCTTTGTCTCTAGTTCTTAGGCTAAATTACGAAAACTTCAGAGATTTAACCCCACTAGCACCTTCTAAAGTTCTGCAACTCTGCTTCTGGCACTTCTGAATTCTAAAAGCTTCAGATCTGCATCATCATGGCTGGCCTCTATGTGAGCAGACAGTCCCAACATTGCCTCTACATAGTAAGTACGTGGGCCTGCATGGAGACAGCGTAAGACAGCGTCACCCTGGCCTCTCTATGACTCTGATCCATCTAAAACTACGTTGTCCCTTCAGATCTGTATTTCTGCTACTGCCAGCAAGATTCTTCAGTCTTCTGTTGGTGACTCTTCTAGATCTGCAATCGCTCTGATACCATGTGAAAAATTTTGAATGTTACTAATGCAGAAATCTATTGTTAGATTTGATTATACTTCTCCTACTTAAAAAAGTTATTAATGTTGAAATCTTCATATTAACATCGATGTAAACACATAACAGACTTTCACCAATCTAGATCTAAAATGGAAAAAGTACATTAACACATAGACAAAGTGACACAATATTTTCTAGACAATAGTCCCTGGAAAAACCCAATGCGAGAAAATTAGTATTCTTGATACTGAAGGGTTTGTATTATTAAGAGTTTTCTGAATACAGAAAATCTAGGTACCCCACTGATAAACCCGACAGAGAAAAATATAGATCTGCATCTATCCTGCTATTCTGAATCCAAAACATTGCTGATCCACACCCTCAAATGGGATTTACAAGGCTCAGCCAGATCTTGGCCCTAGAAACCCCAACGCTAACCCCGAAGCCCCTGTGTCAGCCTCTGCAACCTCTGCATGCCTCTGCGCTGGCTTGCAGAGGGTTTCGTAACCCTAGAATGGGTAACGCAAACCCTACGCTACCCCTGAGGGTCTCTATGTAACCCATATGGGTCCCCATCTTACCAGCGATGTCCCAGAAGGGACTGCATAACACCTGCGTAGTTGAAGCTGCCCCTGCACTGCGCAGCTGCTACCCTCTCTGATGTTGTTGCGCTGCCTCTAGAATATTCTCTTTGCCTCTTGCTTATTCTAGGTATTGGGATCAGACCATCCCCTTTGCCTAAACTCCCCTCTCTGTAGCTGAAATACTTTTGGAAATTCTTAACAAACCACGCCCTAGAATTCTAGCTTAGCTTCAGTGCTCTGCCTCTATGTGTCTCCTCCAAATGACCCCAAGCCTTTCCTTTATACTTTTCTCGTTGGGAAACCAACGGCCATGATCATATCTTGAATCAATGGCTAAGATTAAAATAAATCTTGATATGTGTGACTTAAGACAATTTCATCACATGTTTTAAATAATTACCTTTAATAATTTAATTTTCCTAAGTTCTTAGGGTCCTTAAATAAAATTATTAATTAATTAATTATCTCTTAAACCGGATGAAATTTCCCAAATCCCTTTCTAGGTATTGGATATCTCATGTACTCTTGTCCCTCCACAAATTTTGGGAGCTAGAGCACATCCGATGCTACCCCATCACACAAGAAAACTCAACAAAATTTTATGATTGTAGTCTCCTTTTGGCCTCCTTTGTGGGCTTATTTCTTATGTTTTTTCCAAAGGTTTTGGTTGATATTATGTTTTTGTACTCCTTTTTCATATATAATGAAAGGTGGTTTTTCTCTTCCGGAAAAAAGTTACATTCAAGCTTATAAATTGGTATGTACAAGATATATATATATATATATATATATATATATATGCAAAGTTGCATCTCATCAAATTAATGGATACCAAAGTTGTTTTTTATGAATACAAGTAAGAAGCAAGATTCCTAATGTTTACATCCATTGCCCTTTCTATTGTTTATTTAATAGTAAATGTTAAAGTTGTTAAATTGCCCCCTATTTAATATCCAATAAACTAAATGAAATCTTCAACATAAAGTTGTTTATGCCATGGTGCAATGTTTCTAGTGTTTACATTTATTGACTTTCCTCACATTTGTTTAGTAAGTAGACATAAAATCGTTAAAATACCACTATTTAATATGTAATAAACTAACATAAAGTTTTAATAGACACCTCTAAGTGAAAAAACTAATATCAAGTAAAAATATCTTAAATAATAATGGTGGCATGTTTGAAAGTTATTTATTCAAATAAGTGACATGAGTAGAGGTTACTAAGTCAAATCAATGGTATAAGGAGATTTTACGGGTTAAAACATGGTAGCATGACAATTTAATTTTTTGTAAATTATTTGGTGGTGCAGTAGTAGATCAATAGGTGTTTAACCTAATTTCCCCAGGTTTAGTCCTCAACTCACCTTTGTAGTGGTTCTACATAAGGGCCCTCAAGAAACTTTCTAATGCCAAATATGTTGATTTTATTAATTTTCCGTTGTTCTATGTTGTTACAATCACTTTAGCCAAACTCTTATCTTCAATTAGAAATATTTCAAAACAATTTAATCTTCCAATGATCAATAGTGATTATAGATAGAAAATTAAATGCAATGACAGTAGAATACAATCAAGAGAAATAACAAGAGAGACACCAAATTTGGTCAAAGACCAAGGGAAAAACCCACAAGGGGGAAAACCCTTTCAAATTCTTCTTCTTATTAGATTGTCATAAAATTTTCAGCAAGTATAGTACAATGATCCAATTCACCAATCAAGAGTCAAGTCAATCCTTTGACTATCCACAAAAATACAACAAGACAATATCCAAGAGATGATCCCAATAGACAAATATGAGTAAAGTCAAAGTCTCCAAAATTGATCTAAGTTTGCAGTCAACAGTCAAAAATATCTTAGGGCACAACTGCAGGGACCTAGTGACCCTCAATGCGGTTGTATCCCTCTATACACAGGGAGAACCCTATCAACCGAGAAATTGTAGTCAATGTTTCCTCGATCCGACCCTAAATCTCCAAATTAATTTCTTCTCCTTGCACGTGTGAGCTCAGACCCTGCAATTTTAGACCTATACAAACCAATCCAAATATGAGAGAGAAGAAGATACTTGATGATGATGTCCAAATTAGGTTGAATTGTTTTGTATTTATATGCTTCCAAGGGGTGCGAAATTTCAATATAAAGTCGACCTGTACTTTTGTGAACATGTGGGTTTTCACCTAAAAGATATGTTTTTCTTAACCAAAATAAATTCTTCCAAGGGCTATGAGGTGTCTTTATTGATGAGGAAGGTTTTCCAAACGAGGGAATTTGTCCCTAAGCTACCAAATTTATAAAAAATAAAATAAAATTAAATTAAAAAAAAAATTAAAAAAAAAAAATTTAAGAATTCCTCTTAGATGATAATTATATTTGATGATTATGATCTCATTACCTTCTTACTCATTATTTCCATCATTCAATAATTACACAGAAGACATAAACTAAATGGAACATAAGATAGTAGATAGCCACACAAGGAACACAAATATTTTTACCCTAAGAAAACCATAATGGAGAAAAACCCAGCCAACCTTTTCCTTAGAGAATCAATAAAACAAGAGATACATCAAATTCAACTAACCATACCAACCACCAAAGACCAAGCCAATCCTTCACAAATATGTTCAAAGGAGCTCTGTAATCTGGTCATGATATGTCCTCCAAGCTTGCCCCAGAACTCACACTATGCCACACTATGTCCAAGGGATATATCACAGAGATAGGGTCTAAATAGAGTCCTGAAATGTGCACTTATCCATAGAAGCACAGCTCAAATATTTGAACTAAACCATAGTATATTGAAGCCTCATATCCACACTCATTCCACTGAGATGAAAGCCTCATATCCACACTCATTCCACTGAGATGAAAGCCTCATATCCACAGTTATAGCATAGATATTTGATCCTCAGATATGCACCTATTACATAGATGATGATGCCTCAGATACACACCTGCTACATAGAAGATCATGCCTCAGATTCTCACTCGTTACACAGAAGATGAGGCCTCAAGTCCGCACCTGCCTTGGGCCAGCATTATGCCTCAGAAACCCCACATACTACCTCAGGAACCTTACACTCTACCTTAGATCAAATCATCTGAAGTTGTGTCCTTTTCGATATCAAATAGGCTCGATTTATATTTGTTCATCCATTTGAAGAGACACATCTCTTGGGCAAGCTAACTTGATCCTAGGAGGGTTGACTTGGTATTTATGGAGGAAAAAATACTAATTCAAAATTTCATTTTCCCACTCTTAAAGAGCCTTATAATATTTCTCTTTTGAATACAAAAATGATTCTTTTTCTTGCAAGCATGAAGAACATGCTTCATCATTTTTCTTTTGCAAATATAATTCATTTTTCAATATCACAAATATTATAAAGGTTGAGTGTTGTCCCTTGAGAAGCAATCTCAGGTTGTGTTGAGATCAGTGCTCAAGACATGTATCATAACTTTGAAATAAAATATTTGTTTCCCTTTCATTTTTAAAACCCCAAAATGTAATACATAAAACCCTTTAATATTTATAACAGAACAATACTCTTCACAATGCCTTCAAATGATGAATACAAATGACCATGAATTAAATAAAAATTCTAGTGGAGAACTTCTGATAACAGGCTGCTAATACAAAATCTATTATCTTGGTTTTAGAAGAACATAGTTAAGCATAAATCACATTCAGAATAAAGGAGTGTTTCATTAAGGAATTTAACTCTAAATCACATACATAATATTAGAGACCAGCAACTACATTACTTCATTCTAAGAAGAAAATAAAACACAAGATGGAACAAGAAAAAAAACTAATTTACTCAACAACATCTGGAAATTCTTCTGAAAAGCTTTATTCATCATCATAAAGATCAAGTACAAAATTTGTGGTACTCTGAGGTCCAAAAATCCGGAACCTCTCTCATCTTCTAAAAAAGTCTTATTTACAAAAATATCAAAATAGACAGCTATAAAATTTTCAACTTCCTAAACTACTTTCTTCAGACTATTAAATTGAAAATATAAAATAAAAGTCTCTTCAGAAAACTAAATAAAAGGTCAAATAAAACACTCGGTCACTGAGCAGCTTGAGATTCTGGAACAGAGGAGGCTCTTTTTTCTGTATCGTTTTCTTGTGGATGCATCCACTCTTTGCACTTTCTCCACAACTTTACATTTTTATTAGGACAATTGACAAGTTTCACATGTCCCATTCTGAAATTTGTAATCCTAGAATATGTTGGCCTTTCTGCAAATAAATTCTTCATCATCCATAGTAGTTGAAAGTCTTTATGTAATTAATTAACAATAGTGGCTCCCTTCAAAACAACAGTCTTTTCAAGGGAATTCCCAATCTTACTTTTTTCCTCCACTAGTAATGTCTCATATGTTTCCCAAGGAGTAAATTTCCCTACTAATCCCAACAAGATAGTATAGCAGCCCTGGTTCTCTTATCAAATAAA
This sequence comes from Pinus albicaulis, assembly GCA_034641835.2. Taxonomy (NCBI): domain Eukaryota; kingdom Viridiplantae; phylum Streptophyta; class Pinopsida; order Pinales; family Pinaceae; genus Pinus; species Pinus albicaulis. The sequence continues at coordinate 119,438,374 of CM076577.1, read as the reverse complement.
ATATAACTTTGTTACTTCTCCTTCGACTTCATTAAACTTTTTCTCTGCAGCTTTCCTCTATGAATTCTCAACAATCATCTTGTTCAGCTCTAGCACACATATCTTCAATTCTGAAGTCTTTCAATTCCTGCGTAGACTTAGAGTTTATAAAATTAATAAGTCTCTTAGCATAAAAAGCTTTGTTTTGTGACACTTGTTTATTAGTCGCAATAACTCCTTCCAAGTATCTCACAATACTCTTTTCTTCTCCAATAATAACAATTAAATCCCATACATTCTTGACATTATCAATAATGTCAGTCCATATGATTTTTGTGGCTTGAATAAGGGACATATTCCCTTTCACTTTTTCCTTCAATTCTTTGATCTCTTGACAAGCGTTCTGGTAATATTTTCTATGACTCTAATCATTTTTCATGCATCTTCCAGGTCCCTTTGAATATTTTTTAAATCAACCTCTGCCATCCTTAACTTAATCATGAATTTAGTCAATTTGGCAGTAGGGTCTTCAGAATCTGATTAAACAACAACAGTACAAACATGAGAATCTATTTTCTTTTGCAGCGTATCATTCATTTCTTTCAATTTAGATAATTCCTCATCCTTTGTCAACAAAGCTTGCAACAATTGTTCTTTCTCTGTTTCTACTTGAGCTACTTCTATAGCCATTGGTTGTTCACCAGTGGGAAGCTTAAGTTTCTTCTTCAAGGCTTGAATCTCAGATTCAGCACTCTGCAGTAGTTTTTGAACTGTTGATTTATCCTTGGGATCAATTCCAATCTTAATAATGATATTTTCTAATTCTTCATTTTGCATGGAATAGGCCCTTTAATTTTCTGCATCCAAATTCAATTGCTTTACCACCTTACTTAGCGTGTTTCCAGCCTTGGCAGAAGCTGAAGTAGTCTTGTTCAGATCATTAAAAATCAAATGACTAGTCTACATATGAAGGTTATCCTTATCCAGGAGGGGAATATTATTTGCATCAACTATTAAATTAACAGTTTTGAAAGCAGCAGAAGATGTTACAGTCATGGCTAAAGGATGAGAAAAATTTATCCTTAGCTGATCCTTTTCTAAATCCATTGTTGACAACAATCTAGTCTGCTCGAGAGATATTTGAGCTTCTGACTGAGATTCTATACTCTCCCTTATCTTCTTATTTCTTTCCTCAATATGCGAAAATACTTGCTTAATAGTTGGAATAGAATCATGGCATGTGTCCTCGGGAACAGGAGATGAGGGAGTACATGAAGTTTCCACCAACTGCAAATAGTATCCTGGCATGGTTGATGAACTAATTTCATCCAATGTCTTTTCTCTCTTGGATTATTTCTATACATCACCCTCCAAATCAATTATTTCTTCTCTTCCCCTCTTGACGTTCTTTTCAGTAGGATGTGGGGTTTCCACTTCCATCTGCACAGGTGCAACAGACAATCCTCCATTTGCTAGTTTCTCCACCTCTGCTTTGGACTCATGAATGAAAGGAGCACATCCATTTTCCAATCTACGATTTTAAATTATATGGTATGGGCCATAGGCCCATTTTTCCCCCAACAACAAATGCATGTCAACCAACTTCATATGAGCTTCTTCAATTGCTTGTCTAGCGTTCATAATAAATGGGCCCACGGTCCTAGGAAACTTGAATAAATGACCCTTTTTAACAGTCACAAAATGAATTTGATCTACATTGAGACTTTTCCTGATGAGTTCCAAAGAAAACATTCTCATTGGAACAAAATTATGCAATCTAAAAGGTTCAACATCATCCCCATATAACCTTATCTTTGTATGATCTTCAAAAGAAAACCAATCCCCAAATTCACATCTTTTATCAATTGTAAAAATGATTGGGCTTTGAGCAACAGACAAGGTGCAGGTGACCCATTCAGAATTGAATATGCAATTGGGAGAAAAGAAGAAGTGAAATAAAAAAGGCATTCATTTCCCACTCCTCTCCTTACTATATATGTCCAAAAAACAATTGATTGCTTGTTCTTATTTACATCCATAACATTCAACCCCAATTGTGTGAAACTTTCCACATGAATATACAGAAACAAATAAGTAACAAGAGATGGAAACCGAAAACAACCAGTGAGGGATAGGTTCATAAATTGAGTATTCATAACATCTTCCATATAAGCAAGTATATCCAAAACTACCCCAAGCTTCATCATGAGGGAAAACATTCCCAAAATTGACTTGTCTACCATGGCAGTATCTTCTTTGCCTAAAACCTTAGCTAAAACTTGACAAACTGGTTTCATATCTTCAGCCAAAAGATTTAAAGGAAATTTATCTGAGTCAAGGGAAAATTTTGATTTTTTGGGCATCAACTAGAAAAGGGTTTGAGAAAACTTAGGTCCAAGCAAATCTTGGAAATAATTGGTTAAAAAATCATCAGAAAAACTCGTGTATGAATTTGCAGAGGGGTAACAAAGGGACTGTTGAATTAAGAGGGCAGAAACTTGAAAAATTTTCTCTCCCAACTAGTTCATTACAAACCATTTCTAAGGGTACATTGACGATTCTAACCAATGGATAAACTCTGGAAACAAGTAGGTTTGAGGAACAAATGCTGAAAAAACTCTCGACTTGACTAGGGCAGAGTAGACTGGACAATTGGACTGGTTTAGTAAAATACATTGATAAAATTGCAGGTGGTTGATTGTACAGACTGTGTCGACAATGTCACTTTCGGTATCCATAAGAGGAATTTGGGTAGAAGACCCAGCCAATACACTTTTCTTTTCCATTTTTAAAATTCATACACAATTATGTGAAAACGCTTAATTCTGACGAGGAAAATGATCACTGGACGTTGGCATAGACCTTGGAAACTTCCATTGCTCGAAAAAAGATGTGGAAAGACAATGAGGAGAACCCCTTTATAGACGAAGAGAAAATATGGTGGGAAAAAACGTTGCGTGGCAGTGAAATGAATGAAAAGACGGATGACAAGACAGGCGGAAATGACAAGTGAGATGCGTGTAAGGTGACGTGGAATGATGACAAGGTAGACTCGCTTGTTGATGTCACTGTGGGGGACTCCACTGTAAGGGAAGGCTTTCGGTGTTGTGCCCCTACAGTAGATCTAAATCGTTCATCTCTTGTTAATGGGAGGGGTTCAACATCCTTGTAGAGGCACCCTTCATGATAACATTCGAGCTGTTTGTGGTGTCGGATTTGCGGAATCTCGTGAATAGTAATGCATCAACAATCTCGGTGGTATAACATGTCACCTTTTTAACTCTTTGTTGTTTAGGTGATGGACCCACTCTGACAAATGCTTAGTGCGCCATTTATTCAAAATAATTTTTTTGTATACTTTGTACATCTATTATTTTTTTTTCTTTTACAAAGAAACATTGAAATATATACAACATATGAAATGTTAAAATTGAGTCACAACACCGACTATAGCTACAAATTTTAACACTCCCTCTTAGTTCGGGAGGTATTCATAAGGATTGTCCAGATGTTCTTTGTATACATGATTTCTCTAACAAAATATTAAATTCATTCATTTTCTAGGTCAACACCCTTGACCTACATCAACATCATCTTATCATCAGCATCAGCATCTACCATCAACATCTGCTAGTGGCCATATCCAAAGTCATACCAAGACCATGGCAATGTCATCAGCATATCAAGACTCAATCCTTCAGAGTGATCAGTACTCAACTCCCATGGCCTCTCCTTAGGCCAAAATATTGAGACCCTTAATTAGAAAGCACTCAATCACCCTTCTTGATGTGCACTCTAGGCCAAGACCTCACTCAACCCTCCTGGTTGGTGATTGGGTCTAGATTTTGAAGGACCTCACTCCAACCTACCTAGTATGTGATCAGGGTCCGGGACCTCACTCCACCCTAACTGGTGTGTGATCAAGGTCTAGATGCTAAAGGACCTCACTCCACCATTCCTGGTGTGTGATCAGGGTCTGGTACGTCTCTCCACCTTACCTAGTGTGTGATCAGGGTCTGGGACGTCACTCCACCTTACCTGGTGTGTGATCAGGTTCTAGATGTTGAAGGACCTCACTCCACAATTTATGGTGTGTGATAAGGGTCCAGGACCACCATTTATGGTGTGTGATGAGGGTCCAAGACCTCACTCCACCATTCCCAATGTGTGATCAAGTTCCTCCTCTGAGAGGAACTCACTAAACCCTGTTCATTGAGAAATTTAGGCCTCTCATACCCATTCTCCCAATTAGGAGAATACCCATCTTTGTTGCATATATATCAGCACTCCCTCTTAATGAGAGGGGTATTCTCCATGAGTGCCATATTTTCTCTGAAGTAAACGAACTTATCCATAAGTAGTGGCTTCACTAAAACATGAATTTCTTGCTCATCGGTGGAGATATACTCAAGCCTTATATCTCTCCTTTTAACCATGTAGTGGTACTAGATCTCAAGGTTCCTTGACTTGTCATCATGTTTTCACTTTCACTTGATTAACCAATCCTGCAATCTACACTTATACTGCTTCATATATCTCCTTTTAAACTACAACATACTCGGCCTTGAGTGTGGGAGATGACCTACTTCCTACTCATCCATGAGATCGGATCACAATCAGAAGTGATATACATACTTTCTTTGTTTTTAGCACTCCTTTCCTTTAGCTATATCATGACCAATTGTACCATGTTGGTACTCCAACACATGTTAAGTTATGGCTCAACCATGAACTGATATGCTTCCTTTTCTTGATCCATCATCCAATCAGGGTATTCCACCTTAAATGGATATTTTTCATAGCAATATTTATTTTCTCCCTTTTTCATTGATATCATCAATTCAAGATATTTTTAGATTAAATTTAGAGTTTCATCTCCCTCTGAAGCTGAGAAATGGTTCCTGAAAAAAGCTCTTCCTATAGAGAAAATATTTTGTTCATTCCAACTCCCTTTGAGCTTTTATATTTCTATCAACAGATCATGTAGAATCAATCATCAATCTAAGTGCATTGACTCTAAGGAGCCTGTAAAAAGCCTTCTTTCTACTTACAAGTGTAGGACTTCTTCGTGGCCGACATCATCTTGAGGTCATTCACTTATTTCATCACAAAATGTGATCTTCGTAGAAGTGTACCTGACAAGATGTCCTTACATAGACTTATTTTCCCTTTTTTTAGGTAATCCTTAGCCTTGTACTTCTTGCCACATCAAAAGGAATTTTTCTCCCTCTAAGTCTACATCTCATTCATTAAAATATCTCTCATCATATAGAGTCTCTTCATCATAGCTTTTCTCTTGTTCTTCCATCTGCTGCCAAAAATATTGGCAGCCTTCGATATGTACCTGCACTCCTCATCAGGAGTTCATAGAAGAGCAGTCACAACCAACCAAATATTTTAAGGACAAGAAGCCTACTACTAGTAAAATAAATAAAAGTAACAATCAAATGAGAGAGATGTGAAATAATTATATTTTGAGGACATTTCATCCCCCTCTTAGACTTTAGCCTTTACAGCATCCATATGCAACTTTGTCAGATTTTATCTAGATTATAATGTCATTTCTTTCTATGGTTTCTAATTTCAGCGGGAGTGTCCATTCCTAGGGTTTTATCTATAAACCATAGAGGTTTCTTGGTTAAACACCTTATGGTTTACAAACCCTAAATCTGACATTTGTCCATGGCATAGATCAACCAATCCTCTATAGTAAAATAGCTTGCCTTCTTCAAAGCAGAGTAACATTCAAATACTCACCGTACTTGAGTATGTCTTTAGCATTACTGCCTACTACTTATTTCTCTTGATAGACCTTATTTGTCCAACTCTGAAATGGATTAGGATGAAATGACAACACTCAGCAACATTTCCAAGAAAACTATTCTAAAATTTGGCACTTGTCACTTGAGGTCGAGCAAGCTCATCTTCTTGAGAAGAATTTATTCCTTCAAAAAAAACTTGAAGGAGAACATGGTCCTTATATGGAAATCATCTTAAATCTAGCATAGCATACCAATATCAGTTAGGTCACATCCCATATTAATCATATCGGCTTCCTATATAGAGGCCCTTTTAATTGGACATCAAATTCACCATTGGATCCTTAGAAGACTTGCTCTTTAGTCTCAAATTTTAAAATTATGGATACTGAAGAGACCCACGCTCTTCAAATATTTTATCCTTGCATATTATTCATCAATAATACAATATCAAATCTGAAGATGATTCGAATTTTAACCTTGAGGGAGAGACTCAACCTTATGATCATGACACGTTCAACAAATTCATTCCTTCAAGATATGCTTTCCGAACACAAGGATTATTCATAACATCATATGAGGATAGAATTATAATGTATGATGAAAAACTTCAAACCTCTATAAGAATTGAAGTCATTAAACTTTTGTTCTTAGTTTTCCACATTGAAACCTTAAGCGATACTTCAATCAATGCAAACGAACTTCAAAGGATAAGTGCTTTATTCCACAAACTTTTAAGTCAACTTCTCGAAGGTAATAATCGTTTGAAACATGTATTTATATGAACCTTTTTCTTCGCAAATTTCTTCAGAAGACTTCAACCTCTTAAATACACATATTTCATAGACTTTCAACCTTAGATTGAGGTTTTTGAGAAACTTCGATCTGGATGGATTGAGGGTTTCAGTCCATTGGATTATCCTTGATGATATGATGACCTTGTAATGTGGTCATATTTTTTGGGACCTTTCCTCTAAATATTTTAACATGGCTTCAGAGAGGTTATCTTCCTTTTCAATGATTGTTAGCAACATTTATTTGAACATCACAAGGTGGGGATGTCTAGTATCAACAATGAGAATGACAAGAAGATGATTTTAGTTCAATATTCTTCGATCACGAACAAAACACTTTTTCTTATTAAGAACCATATACATTCTATGATCCAATCACAAAAATATACCAAAAAAAACTTTATATGAGATTTCTTAGGTCTTCAACATTTTGACCTAGCATTAGTTCTTTATTCATTAAGATTTTCCATGAAATATTGTCTATTGCAGAGAAACATACATACGATATTTTTCTTAAAATTACACAGAGGTGACTGAGGCTTTCAAAACTTTGAGATGACTTTGAGCTTCTAAGATCCGATATTATGAGCCTGAGGATTCTTTGAGATTTCGGGATTTTAAAAACATGGTTCCTTTCAACACTGAGATTCGGATAAGAACTGTTTGGATTAGGGTTTCCTGAAAGAAGGATTTACTTCCTCTTTAAGGTTGCTCCTTCACCCAATGGCTCTGATTCCATGTTGATTTTTAAGAATTCCTCTTAGATGATGATTGTTTTTTATGATTATGATATCATTACATTCTTACACATTAGTTCCATCATTCAATAATTACATAGCAGATATCAACTAAATGGAACATAAGACAATAGATACATAAAGAGATAGTCACACAAGGAACACAAAGCTTTATACCCTGGGAAAAACCACAATAGGGAAAAACACACACAACCTTTTCCTTAGAGAATCAATGCAACAAGAGATACATCAAAGTCAACTAACCAAACTAACCACCAAATACCAAGCCAGCCATTAGAGTAAATTTCAGCCTAAAATTTCCCATGAAATTTCACTTAATTTCCATGTCATAATATGTAAACCAATAAGAATCATTTAAATTGAAAAAATGTACATGTAAATATTTTTTAGGGAAAAGAATAAAAACTACTTTTTTAATTGTATTTTTAGCTTATCTCCTTATAAATTTACTCAAATTTCAAGTGTAGACACTCCTTAGAATTACATTCCACATCCAACGAGTACCCATTATGCATACTTTTGAGAAGACCCACATTGAAAAAAAATTAATATACATTGAAAAATGTGTTCAACACGCAGGTTTTGTCAATTAACCACATGTTTCCTTTATTGACCGCACGTTTCGTTAGTTGACCGCATCTTTCATTAGTTGACCGTAGATGTTGACAGTTGACCACAAGCTTCTAAATCATGATTTTGTCTAGTATTATTGTTGGGCTCATCTCTGGGATATGGTTTGATTATTCTTGTTGGATATTATTGTGAATGAAGAAAAGTATTATTGTACTCTCTCTTTGCTGAACATTTTATGACAATATAATGAGAAGAAGAATTTGAAAGGGTTTTCCCCCTTGTGGGTTTTTTCCCTAGTCTCTGACCAGTCCTAGTGTCTCTATGTGTGAATGTTTTTCTTCTATCGTTCCTTCACGTTTCATTGCAATGTTGATGATATTTTTATTTCTACATAATTGCATATGATGTAATGATGTTATAACATTGTGGGGTGAATTAAATGTGTAAATGATGAAATGCAATTATCCAAGGCAAAGAAAAATATATCCCTAAGAAAAAACAACATGGTATCAAAGTTGGGTTGAAGGAAAGTCATTAAGATAACCCCTGAGAAGACACCTATGATGGAAGCAAGAGAAGATGGAGGATACCTCAAATAATGTTAGGGTTTGAAGGAAACCCTAGGAAATTTGGTTATTAAGGTTTGATGGATATCATGAGGTTAGGGTTTTGAATAAATGTTGGGATAAGATAAAGTCTTGAGTTTTGCAGTTTTAAAACCCTAGCATGATCAATGAGAAGTTGTTCTAGCACTTGTGACAGATTTATGTGTAACCCTAGTTGGGCTAACCTCAATTAGGCCTGGTTGCATGGATAATGGATAGTGTTAAATCTTGAAGGTTGATTCAAGAGGGAGTTGATCTCCTCTCATTAAAGATAAGTATCTTTTATATTTATGTTACTTCTTTGTGACAATATTCTTGTTTTGACTTATTGTTGTATACTTCCTGTATGAATATTTGAGTATATGAATACTTCTTACCTCTAGATGAGATGTGATAAGTAGATCCTTCTTGAGGATCATCTAAGGTGCAGGAAAAGAGAGCTCATACAGGAAGAGAAGGGTTGGTGCTGGAAAAGGAAAGAAGTACTCGAGGAAAGTTTTCAAAGTAGCATTTGGAAATTACAATATGCTAGTACTACAACTGACAATGACAAATTAGTGTCACAAGTTGCAGAGTTATATGAATACTACAAGGTATGTATATATTGATTTAGATACATGAATGGATGGCAAGATAAGTCCTAAGGTATGTTGAGAATATTACCTTCATAAATTACTCATGTTGTAATACCCCAAAAATGGAAAATGACAGTAATACGAGAAACAATAGACTAAAACTACAGCAAAATAAATTACACCATCAATACATGAGAAACTGAAGCCAAAAGATGAGCTGAGCCATTTTATTAATGTCGGGAATTAGGTACAAAAGAGGTGTTGCAATAGGTGCACCTAGGCCTGCTCGAGGCAAGCTGGAATACTCCTCAACCCAAACTGACATGACTCACGGAAACTGGCTCTGTGTGGCTCTGGTGCTGCGCGGCTTTGCCTAGAAATATTTTTGTTGGCTCACTTCAGAATGTTGGTTTTCCTACTTCCTCTGCTCATATAATTTTGGGATTTTAACCTTAGACTCTACTCACCAAACCCACAAAAATCCGCAAAGTAATTGGTCAAAGGTTGACCCTGAAATTTCGGCCCCATTTCCTCTAGCTTCTTTAGATCTGGATGCGTTAAGATCTCTATTTTACACCTCAAACCTGCCAAGGAAATTATTCCAAATTAATCTTGGCTTCTCCTTAATAAACCCAGAAAAACCCTCAGGAAATTGGCCCTCTTGGGCTTAGCTCACTACAATGTTTGGTAAATCAATCCTCTTGTAAATCCTATTGTTAGAAGTCCCCAAAAATTCCAAGAAAATCCTTGTTAGGAAGCCTTGAGCTTCCCCACCGAAGCCCCAGTTTTTCTTGCTCCTCCTTCTCACCTCCCGGTCCAACTCTCCATCTCGACTATGTCCTCACTGCGTATTCCCTGAAGTGGTGAAGTTCCTCCTGCATATTTCATGTGTGTTTCTCCTCCAAAATCGTGCATCTCCTCTCTTGAATAGGAACTCGAAGTCCCTTAAGGTAGAGGTTGAGATCTTCGCCTAAAGATATCGTGTGCTAAACAATACTCCAGACTTGGCACTTGGCACAAGCGTGCTATGTCAAGATGACTATCAAAATAGAAGTTGAATGAATGAGGAAATGATCTACCTTCACTTCCTTTTTTCAATTGAGCCCCCAACGTTCCCTTGGGCCCACCATGGACTGCACAATCACCTCATCCAGCCACTCACTGCACTACCCCCATAGATCCTCTCCCACGCTGCCACCTAGGAACTTGCCCCCAAATCGAATGATGGCCACATGGGCCCCACTAAGGCCGCAATTTTTCCTTGTCAATTATAGGAGCAAGTTGTAGCTTTTCCCTCAATTATTAATTGTGGGTCTCGACCCACCTTATTTCTGCTTGACATTAGAAACATCAAAATTTATCAAAAATGAATATTCTAATTAGTAGAATTGCTAATTAGGAATATTACAATCCTCCCCACCAAAAATTGCTTGTCCTCAAGCAATGCTTGAACAAGCATCCTCTCTAGCTGACGCTCCCCACTGTCACTGCAAAATGTGCCAGGGTCACATATGTGCCACTGAATCACCCCTAACCTATGCATCTCCCTAATGGAAGGGATCCCAAGCCATCTTGTCCAACATGAAGCTCCCCATGCTCCACTCACAATCCTACCAGGAACAAGTAGCAGAAGCCCTATGGACACCATCAGTGAGTAGGGAATGATGATAATATGGAACTATGACCAACTCATGAATTTTCCTACCATGTATTCCATCCCATGCACTCCAAGAGAAATCCCTCGAAGATACAACCTAATCCCTGCACTAGAGATAGTGTCTTGCTCACATAAGCCCCCTTGATATCATCTCGCTGACCAACCTACCATGCTAACGAAGTCCCTGAATTCATCAATGACTCACTAAAGCCCAACAGAGGATGTACATGATCTCCACATGTAGTATACAGCTCATCCCTAAAGGTTATCGAGTTGTGTAGAGTTGTAATTTTTAGTTCCCCTACTAATCTCGGAGAAGTGCCACCATCATGACATTGTGCTACTCTTACTATGAGATACTCCCCATCGTGTGCAGGCTATATCACTCTCTCCTAAGGCCTCATGATGAAAAATATGTGAAGGCAAAGCTCATCCTCCCCGGGCATCTCCATGATGCTGATATATACCCCTCCACTATCAATCATGACCCTAAGAAACAACAGGATAATCCTGCCTCGCCAGGAAGTGGAGGTATTAGTGCTCCCCCACGTGTCTGCCATGTGCCTTCTCATCACAAAGTGGAGTGATCCACCTACCCAATAGATCCCTGGATACCCTAACCATACTGGGAGCTCACAACTCCCACTCCTCACGGGATGTCGTTGCTACCTGCTAGAACCCATCTGAACCTCATCTCTGACCCCTGTATGTATCCCCTAGGTGGACCCCAAGTTTCAGGAGTCTACCCCATGCATGCATACTTGCCCTACTTCTGGTAGACCACGTAGTGAAATCCACTATCCCCACTCTTGATAATACAACTGGACATTGCTTGGAGTCTAGGTACCCTCCTATAGATGAAGTATACCATCCACCGCCCCTCAAATGTGGGCCCAAGTGTGGAACATACACTACCTTGGAAATCAACCACACCATCCCTAAGCTTGTATCTATCAACTCATGCGACTACCAAGTGTCTCAACTAGAGAGTCTCCTCTCGGATCATGACATGCGGTATCTCATCCAACTGCCTAAGGTGATCCTCACATGCCCTGTTGCCTGAATTGAGAGTGTCAAGGTGAAACTATCAAACACTCTGTGACCGTAAGCAACACTAGAGGATGATGGGTGGGTATGTCCCAAACGGTATGATCAAGAGTCTAATTGAATGCTCAAGAGTAATCCTCTGGATGACATTCTCTCTGCCTAGGATCTGTTGATGACACCCTCGTAGCCCTGTCTCTGCTAAACATGGTGTCTCCAGATGCTCAACAATTTCCTCATCGATACTAGGTGAGTTGCATCCCATGGTACACCTAATTCCCCTGTACATAATTCCCCTTGGAGGCAGCGCTCCAAGAGCTCGTTGCACCGCATCATGTGTCACTGCATACCACCAAGTGTCTCTGCACTCCTCGATGTGCCACTGTATGTTGCAACATGTTCCTGTACACCACTGGATACCCCCAGCTACGGCTATACGATCATGTACTGTCATGTATCCCTCCTATGTCACTACACCTGTCACTCCCCACATGTACCTAATGCGATTTCAGGCACTTCTACTCCACAACGCAGTCTGACATACTACAACACACCCCCATGCATCTCCATTCTCCTTTGCTGGTCGCTACTCCTCGTTGCATAGCCCTGCACACCCCTAGATACCATTGCCTAACATTGGTTTTTCACGCATCAGTCTGCATCCCTCTACATAACACTAGAGCCTATGACATAACTCTATTTAGTCCTGTGTATCAGTGCCTACTGTCGTACCACACTGTAACATGTAGTATCCTGCATGGGCCAAAATATCCACCACTCTACTAGTAAGCCCTCCATGATGTCAGCTACATATCCCCATATGATCTGAAAGATCAGAGCATCCTGAACCCTCACATGCCAACAAAAATGAAATCACTGCTCCTCTCCTCCATAGCTCAAGTGTCCCATATACCAATGAGAGAGCATCGTCTCTATGTAATGCCATGTCTCGTGGTCTGTCGATGCCACCTCCACCTACCATATCCTACCAAAGCAGGCTAATCACTCTGTGACTCCATGCACAATCAATACGCTAAGATAACTCGTGAAAATCGTATTCCCCCATATCAAACCATCATGTCACTAGCGTTGTCTAAGGCTCTCATAGAGATCTGAAAATGTGTGTGCACCCAAACATAAGACCCATCGCGCAACTACTACCATCACCTACTGACTCTATGATGTGATGGGAAATCCCACCTAGATCCCAAAAACAATTTGTCCCTCGTGTCCCTTTGGTAATCCATGGACTCTGCTGAAATGTGGCCATGGATGTATCCCACTGCCTAGCTTGCTCCATGGGGTACCATATTAGTACCTTTTTCCATCCAATCCAAAAGGAGGGATCGAATGTGCAATCATCTATGGAAGAAACAAGCCCTCCAAACTGATGTGGTGTTACGCTTAGCCCATGTCACTCAGTCCTTCTAACCTAGCCATCTCCTCAGGTACATATAGACAAATTTTCCTCTCTCGATTTAATGTGTAAGGGTGGGCTAATAACGTCGTATTCCCTGCCAGTGTTTCTTTGGAGCGAACTATGCTGGAAACCCAACGGGTGGCCTCCATGTTTCCCCTTATCAATGGCTAGCCCAACGGATGGTTACACATCATCCTCCATCATGGACTCAACATGAGCCCCCCATTGTTACTGCACCGACAACCCAACATGTAAGATGTGATAACCAGTCAACTATAGGTGGTTGTTATTCTGAAGCTCTGTCATAGATCGATATTCCTCATAAATGGTTTTGTGCTCCACTACCTCCTCCAATCTATCCAATCAGGCTACCAAATGGAACTCCATCAGAGGTGACTCCTGTGTCACACTAGGTGTATCCTTGTGCTCCTCCTGTGTGCCATTAGCCTCATGCTCAACTAAATGGAATGTGCCTGGGTGAACTCTCTCCTCAATGTGTATGTCCTCTCTCATCTCTTCAATACATATGCCTCCCATCTTTGTATCATCAAGGGGGGATACCTCTCCTAGCACCTCACCCATCGGTTGCATGTTGTTGTCACCCAAAAACTCGGACACGACCTCGGTCATCACCTCGATGGATGACCCTACTAGGGTAGGCTCTACTCTCTCCACTAAGATGTCAACCTACATGGTAAAGGAATTCTCCAACACGAGTGACCTCCGCATCATATTGGGTGTATCCACTTGCTCCCCATGAACCAATGTAGGTGGTTGTACCCCCACTGCCTGTGAAACTCCAGTGTCTCTTCTATCAGGAAGAGAATAGATCTTGTATCATGCCTTCATCAATTTGGTCAATAATTTGTGGTAACTAAATCCCCCTTGTGCCATGGTTTGTCTATGGTTTAACCCATCACTATGTATACATGCACAAATCTTCCCTGATCTAATTAGTTACTCCACAGCTAGCCAAGCTCATGGCTCTGATACCACTGTAGTATCCCAAAAATGGAAAATGACAGTAATACAAGAAACAATAGACTAAAACTATAGAAAAATAAATTAAACCATCAATACATGAGAAACTGAAGCCAAAATATGAGTTGAGCCATTTTATTAATGTCAGGAATTGAGTACAAAAGAGGTGTTGGAATAGGTGCACCTAGGCCTGCTCGAGGCAGACTGGAATACTCCTCAACCCAAACTGAAATGACTCACGGCAACTGGCTCTAGTGTTGCGCTACTTTGCCCAGAAATGTTGTTGTTGGCTGACTTCGGATGGCTAGTTTGTCTACTTCGTCTACTCATAAAATTATGGGCTTTTAACCCCATACTCTACTCACCAAACCCACAAAAACCCGGAAAGGAATTGGCCATAGGTTGACCCCGAAATTTTGGCCCCATTTCCTCTAGCTTCTCTAGATACTGGTTGCGTTAGGATCTCTGTATGACGACTCAAACCTGCCCATAAAAATTTTCCAAATTAATCTTGGCTTCTCCTCAATAAACCCAGAAAGGGTTCGCCCAAAGCTTGACTTCGGGAAATTGGTCCTCTTGGGCTTGGCTCACTGTGTTGTTGGGTAAATCGATCCTCCTATAAATCTTGGTTTTGGAAGTCCCCCAAAGCTCCATGAAAATCCCTATTAGGAATCCATGATCTTCCCCACCAATTCCCTAGTTGTTACTGCTCCTCCTTCTCACCTCTCGATCCAACTCTCCATCTAAAATGTGTCCTCACTGCACTGTCACTGCACCCTCTCCCAAGTCCCTGAAGTGGTGAAGTTCCTCCTACAAATTTCCTGTGTGTTGCTCCTCCAAAATCATGAATCTAATCTCCTCAGCAGGCACTTGAAGTCCCCTGAGGTAGAGGTTGAGATCTCTGCCTCAAGATCTCGTGTGTTAAACAGCATTGCAGACTTGGCACACAACACAAGCATGCTATGTCAATATGACAATCAAAATAGAATTTGAATGAATGAGGAAATGAGCTACCTTCACTTCATTTTTTCAATTGAGCCCCCAATTTTCCCTTGGGCCCACCATGGACAGTGTGGTCCCCTCATCCAGCCACTCACTACATTTCCCCCATAGAGCCTCTCCCATGCTGCCACCTAGGGAGTCTCCCCCAAATCAAATGTTGGAAACATGGACTCCACTAAGGCTGTAATTTTTCCTTGTGAACTATAGGATTAGGCTATACCTTTTCCCTCAATTATTAATTGTGGGTCCCGACCCACCTTATTTCTGCTTGACATTAAAAACATCAAAATTTATCAAAAATTAATATTCTAATTAGCAGAATTACTAATTAGGAATATTACAATCCTCACCGCCAAAAATTGATTGTCCTCAAGCAATTCTTGAACAAGCATCCTCTCTAGCTGACACTCCCCACTGTCACTGCAAAATTTTCCAGGGTCCAAGATGCGCCACTGAATCATCCCTGACCTCTACATCTCCCTGATATGAAGGGATCCCTCAATACCTAGATCCCAAGCCATCATGTCCAACTTGAAGCTCCCCTTGCTCCACTCACCATCCTGCCAGGAACAAGTAGCAGAAGCCCTCTAGACACCACAAGTGAGTAGGGAATCATGATAATATGGCACTATGCGCAAATCCTCATAAAGTTTCCCAAAGGAAGATCTACATGATCTCCCCATGTAGTATACAGCTCATTCCTAAAGGTTATCGAGTTGTGTAGATCTGTAATGCTTGTTTCCCCTACTAATATCGAAGAGGTGCCACTATGCTGACGTTGCACTAATTTGACTATGAGATACTCCCCATTGTGTGAAGAATGCATCCCTCTCTCCTGGGGCCTCATGGCGAAAAATCTGTGAAGGCCAAGCTCATCCTACCTGGGCATCTCCATGATGTTGATATCTACCCCTCCACTGCCAATCATTACCTTGAGCAACAACAGGATAAGTATGCCTCGCCAATAAGTGGAGGTCTTATTGCTCCCCCATGTGTTAAACCCAAGGTGGACTAGATCACCCTCTGCCATGTCCCTCCTCATCACAAAGTGGAGTGATCCACCTACCCAACAGATCCCTGGATTCCCCAACCATACTGGCAGCTCACAAATCCCACTCCTCACGGGATGTCATTGCGTAGCACTACTACCTACTAGAACCCATCCGAACCTCATCTCTGACCCCTTATGTATCCCTTGGGTGGACCCCAAGTATCAAGAGTCTACCCCACACATGCGTACCTGTCCTGCTCCTGCCAGACCACGTAATGAAATCTATTATCCCCACTCCTGATGATACAACTGGACACTGCTCGAAGTCTGGGTACCCTCGTAAAGACGAAGTCTACCATCCACTGTCCCTCAAATGTGAGCCCACGGGTGGAACATATGCTACCTTGGAAATCAACCATGCTATCCCTAAGCATGTATCCGTCAAATAGTTTAACTACCAAGTGTCTCAACTAGAGAGTCTCCTCTAGGCTCAAGTCATGAGGTATCTCATCCAACTGCCTAGGGTGAGCCTCCCATGCCCTGCTGCCTGAATTGAGAGTGTCAAGGGGCAGCAAAAAAACACTCCACGATTGTAAGAAGCACTAGAGGATGATGGGTGGCTATGTCCCAAAGGGTATGATCAAGAGTCTACCTGAATGCTCAAGAGTAATCCTCTGGACGATACTCTCCCTGCCTTAGATCTACTGATGAAACCCTCGTAGCCCTGTTTCTACTAAATGTGGTGTCTCCATATGCTCAACAATATCCTCATCAATCCTAGGTGAGTTGCATCCCATGGTACACTTAATTCCCATGTCCATAAGTCCCCTTGGAGGCAACACTCCAAGAGCTCATTATGCCACATCATGTGTCACTGCATACCACCAAGTGTCTCCACACTCCTCGACATGCCACTTTATGCTACAACTTGTCCCTGTAATCCACCAGATACCCCTGACCACGACTATATCATCATGTATCCCTCCTGTGTCACTGCACCTGTCACTCCCCACATGTACCCAATGTGATGTGAGGCACTTTTACTCCACAATGCAGTCTGACATACTACAACACACCCCCATGCATCTCCATGCTCCTCTCCTGGCCACTGCTCCTTCCTTCATAGCCCTGCACACACCTGGATGTCATGGCGTAACATTGGGTTTGTACACATCAGTTTGAATCCCTCTACATAACACTGGACCCTATGACATAACTATGTGTAGTCCTGTGTATCAGTGCCTACTGACGTACCACCCTGTAACGTATAGTATCATGCATGGGCCAAAATATCCACCACTGTGATAGTAAACTCTCTATGATTTGGGTTACATCTCCCTATCTGCTGTGAAGGATAGGAGTGGCCTGAATCCTCACATGTCAATGAAAATGAAATCACTGCTCCTATCCTCCATAGCTCAAGTGTCCCATATACCAATGAGAGCGCACTGTCTCTATGTAATGCCCTGTTTGGCCTGTCGATGCCACCTCCTCCTACCAGCTCATGTCAAAGTAGTCTAATCGCCCTGTGACTCCATGCACATTCAATATGCTGAGATAACTCCTGTCGCTAGGGTTTCTGGGGCTTTGATAGAGATCTGAAAATGTTTGTGCGCCCAAACATCAAACCCATAGCACAACTACCACCATCACCTACTGACTCTATGATGTGATGGGAAATCCCACCCGGATCCCAACAACAATCTGGCCCTCGTATCTTCTCACCTCCTGGTCCAGCTCTCCATCTATACTACGTCCTCACAGCATATTCATTGCACCCTCTACGCAGTCCCTGAAGTGGTGAAGTTCCTCCTAAGAGTTTCCTATGTGTTGCTCCTCCAAAATGGTGAATCTCCTCTCCTGAGAAGGCACTCGAAGTCCCCCAAGGTAGAGGTTGAGAACTCCCCCTGAAGATCTCGTGTGCTAAAGAGAACTGTAGACTTGGCACCCGACACAAGCGTATTATATCAAGATGACAACCAAAATAGAAGTTTAATGAATGAGGAAATGAGCTACCTTCACCTCTTTTTTGTCAATTGAGCCCCCAACGTTCCCTTGGGCCCACCATGGACTGCGCATTCCACTGATCCAACCACTCACTGCGCTGCCCCCATAGAGCCTCTCCCATGTTATCACCTAGGGAGCTGCCCCCAAAATGAATGTCGGCCACATGGACCCCACTAAGGCCGCAATTTTTCCTTGTGAACTATAGGATTAGGTTGTAGCTTTTCCCTCAATTATTAATTATGGGTCCCGACCCACCTTAATTCTGCTTGAAATTAGAAACATCAAAATTTATCAAAAATTAATATTCTAAATAGCAGAATTTCTAATTAGTAATATTACACATGCATGTATATGAAAGTAAGTTTGATTTCTAGTACATGTGATATATTGGTGTTCCTGATATTCAGCAAGTATTTTACATTTTAGACATGATGGCTTTCTTGAAGCGGGCTAGATACATTGATTTTGATATATGGAAACTTGATACTATTGATATTTCTTGTTATAAGCATGGTAACCTTGATGATAAAATTGTAACAATAAGATTGATATTCATTATCTTCTTATTGACCTTGGTTAGGTTGTGATAAGCTTAGTAATTTTCACATGTGGTAAGATTGGATGCCTTGTCTTTATAGTTGAGTAATATGATAAAGAAGTGATGTTGTAATTATAATTCCTTTAGGTACACTTGTTAGTTGCCCTAATTATATGGAACTAACCTTTGATGAATATTTTATGTCATTTCCATATGTGATAATGAAGTAGTCGATGACGATTTGTTATGACTATGATGAATATATGTTTAATAACTTGATATAGTTTGACTCCATGATCTAATAGTTTTGTTGATGCATAACAATATCATGATAGATAGGTTGATGCCTTGATTAATGTTGATTGAAGTTTCTTTGCATACAAAAAGATAAACTCTCAGTAAGATTCCAATACCTATTATTGTTTGTAGATGAATCTTGATTGTTGAAGCAAGGTTTCTAGACATAAATAACCATATGATGTTGTTGAAGAATTTTTTACATTTCTAATCTAAGCAAAGAAGGTTTCTCAATGATCTGTATTTGGAAACTTGAACGTTTGATAAAATTTGCAAGTTATATTTTATGTATTTTATACAATTAAGCAAGTTGCAAAAGCACATAAATTAAGTGTTTTAAACTCAGTTTGCAACATAAAAACAGGGACAATAATACCATAAACAGTAACACAAGACAACAAAATGATGAAGGATTTCACCCCTCCTCGCCTATCTTTCAATGTTGGGCCTCTTTCATTACGTGATTAAATATGTGATTACATGGATTTGTAGTGCTCAAAATGTGAAAATAATGTCTCCAATGGCTCCAAAACAGTCAAAAAACCATAGTTGGGCTCTTGTTGGGCTCAAATTGGCCAAAAAATGAATAAGTTATGCTATGGTGAAGTTTTGTTGCTAATTGATCTAAAAATTGCACTGGTCTGCTAACCATCCTACGAATACGCTTTTCCCAGAACTGTTGAGCGACAAATTCGCCTTGCTTCAGCGAGATTCGCGTCGAATCGGTTGCATTTTGTCACTTGTTTTAATTTCCTACTAACCCCCGTGAGTGGATAAGATGGGGCCACGTGACTTTAATTCTACCATTGGATCCACACTAGTTAACTTTTTTGCGCCAACTATCTAACACGCTCCAAACCATAGTATGGTTGCATACACCGTGGGTATAGTTTAATCTTTGTGCCAAAATGTTAACTCCAACCGATGGACTATGGTTGTGTTATTGTTATTGTGGTTCAGTTGAACTGTGTGACAAACATGAACCATGCTCCGACTATTGATTATGGTATGTGTTATCACCCTAGTAATTCTTAGGTCGTGGGATTTTGGTTTATAGTTAAAGAAAAACAGGGGTAACCAAGAACCTCTTTTATAATTTAGGATCTAGCCTTCCTGAGTTCTGGAGAGGGATCTCTCCTTAAGATTTAACTTTGTTTTGTAATGGATTTTAGGCTAGCTATGAGTGGACAATTTGGTTTGATTTTTTGAATGTTGGTAGGAATAAAGGACTACAAGGGAAACCATAGAAAGATCTACCTAACCATTGGGAAATGGAGTCAAATTTATAGCAAACAAGACTAGAAAACTAAGGTCAAAAGAACAAATATACTAAGGGCAAGATAGATGATCTTCAGAGGGTTTAAAAAGGCTATTTTGATGAAGTGGTATGATCTAGACTAAGGGAAGTTAAGAATCCTTAGATCACAGAAAAGGAAGAGGGAAATTGAGGCCAAACGAGACTAAAGAGAAATGAAGAATTCTAAAGTATGGAAATCAGCAGAAAACATAAACATGAAAACTAGTAAAAACAGAGAGCTTTTTACACTGATTCTATAATACCTTTCCTAGTTATTCATTTAAGATAGAAAATAACACAAGATGTATGAATGAAACTTAAAGAAATAAACAATGAAAACTGGAAGATACAATACTCATCTGATCAGCACAAGGATCATTAGTTATGATGTCTATTTGCTTCAGTTTCCAGCCTGCTGCTTCAACTTAACTCACATAAAATCCCAATGTTTTCAACAAAAAAGTCTATAGTAGTCTTGATAATTTTATTCCACCCAAAATACTTCGAAAGATGAAGTATTTATACAAGTAAATTGCTTACAAAATATCTCAAAAGTTTGAGAGAATATCTCAAGAAAAAATAGGAATTATTACATAAGAAGAGGGACAACTGCAAAACAGATAGGCAAACTGTCCTCTTTTACAAGAAAAATAGAACAGTTTATCTACTCAAACTGATTTTTTGTTTAGATGGAAGTATTGCTGGCACTTGGGACATTATCTTGTGGAAGATGACTTGTAGTGCACTTTTCCTCTTTTACGTTCTGCTCTGATACTCTTTTAATCTGCTTTCTTTCACTGTTTACTGCTGTAAATTAAGAATAACTATCAGTAACATCTTGTTTTCACTGATACACTTTTACCACTGATACGCTTTGACCACTGATTTTTCATCTTGATATACTTTAACTGCAAATTTTCATAGTAAATCAGTGAATTCCTACCATTGCTCTGCATTGGGAATTTTTCACGCTCTTTAGCTTCCTGTAACTTTCATCTGCTTCTGTATACTTTGCAAAATTGGGCTTAACCACAAAAATATGCTTGATCTCATTTTGCAAAAAGAATAAGTTTTCAAAATATTCCAAAATGACTTTACCAGTAGGAGACACTTGAGGTAAAGGTTTGTTGACCTGCTCTTTGACATATGCCCTGATTTTGTTGTCATAATATTTTTGTGGCATTAACTTTTCATTCAATGCATGAATATATGGTAAACCTACTTGTGACAGTACTGTGTATTTGGCCTCAAATATGGTGATAGCCAAGTTCATATCTTTGCACCTGTCTTCCAAATTATTCATCATGTTTCTCTTATTTAGGACCTTTTTGATTTGTAATATACTTTCAGTTCTGTCCTGAATTTTTAGCTCCTTAAGTTCTTCTCTATTTTTACTATTAAGAAATGTGATAAGTCTTAAGGCTTGAGCAGGCTTATCAACCAGTTCTTCTTTGGTCTTCTGTTTTTCTATCTGTGCTACTTTAGGTAACTCTTTTTCTTCATAAATTATCTGGATTGAGGGCCATTGCAAATGTATGCCCTGAATGATGTTATTCCATAGATAATTATTAATGTAGGATACTTGCTCAGTGATATTTACCTGCTGTTGACGAATTTTAACCTGCTCCTGTAATCTGTTGGACCTCTGTTCATGTCCTTTGGAAGTGATTAAGGGATCCCTGTTGGATGTTTCCAGATTTTTGATGGTGCCTTTTAAACTGATTATCTCTTTATCTTTTATGGACATATCTTCCATAGCTTTGACTATGGCATCTGTTTCCCCTGTTGGATGTACCTGTGATGTTGATGAAGAAGTGGCAGAGAGGTCTTTAGAAGTAATTGATACTGCAGTTGCCAATACTCTTTTCGGTGCCAAATGTTCTACCAATGTTGAGGGAATAACTGTACTTACAGTTGGAATAACTATAGGAATGGAAACTTGCTGAGCTTTCTTGAAATTTTCATTTTCTTGCATTAGAGGCTCTATTTGGTTTTCCATCTCCTTTATTTGGGTTGTCATATTTAGAACCAGCTAACTTAATTCATCATTCTCTGTCTTTTGCTGAAGGATCTCTTTTGCCTGGGGATGTTCACTGTGAGGTAATTTGAGTTGCCGTCTTAGGGTAGAAATATCTTCTTTTTTCTGTTTTATCAAAGCCTTTGCAATCTCAATATTTGTTGGATTTGCTCCAGCTTCAATAACCAAATCCTCTAATGTTTTGATTCTCAATCCATTAGCATGCAAGGATGCTTTGTCCAATTTCATTTGTGTCTGTAGATTTGACACAGTCTTCTGAAGCTTACAAGCACTCATTGTTTTATTGACCACTTTTGAATACACCATCTCTGTAGTGCTTCTATGGAAGTATATTTGGTCTAATTCATGAATAGCATCTGCATCAACCTCCAAATCTGTCTTTGAATAATGTGCCACTGTCTTAGGATCAGCCATTGTAGGCTTTAAAAATGACATTATCAGTTTATTGGATGAATAGTCAAAAGCAGTGAGAAGTCTATCTTTATTTCCTGGTTTCTCTTTGAGAAACTTGGAATAGACTTCATTTTTTATTTCTTCATTCTTCTCCCTAATTTTCCTGAACTTGATCTGAATTTCTGAATCTCTGTTATCAGTTGCCTTTGAGGAAGAAGGAATTTCTACATCAGTTTGTTTCTCAACCATCACTGTATCTTTATCCTGTGTTTCAAGTTGGCTCTTTTGAAGTTCTTTGAGTGTTTCAGTTACTATCACTGTTGCCTCATCATCAGTTTCATGACCATTATTATCATCAATTTCCATTGCTTTATCCTTATATTCAGTAGTTAATTTGGTTCTCTTGCTATAGGAGGCTTTAAATTTCTTGCCTGTGATGGTTTCTGCAATATAATTGACCTCTTCTCCGCTTCTTTTGTGAGATACCTCTGCTTCTTTATCAATTGTAGTTACCTGTGCATTATTCACCTGTGTTCCCTGTGTATTAACATTCTGCATTACCTGTGCATCATCATCAATCAAAGTATTTGGCTCCCATTCATTTTGATTGGCAAATTTCTCTATTTGTGGCTTTGACTTATGTAGGAAAGGAGTCAACTTGCACTTTACCCTGATAGTGCTCAAAATACCCTAAGGGTCATAATTCCACATGAAGCTTTCTTGGAACTTGTACTCTTTTAATTTGATAGTTATCTCTTTCATAGCTTCCTTGTTGTTAACTATAAATGGTCCAATCTGATTCTTGAGTTTGAATTGGGTCTTCTTCTTGGAGGCCATGAAATTTACTGCATCAGCATTTAAGATTTGCTTTAAATATTCTAACGAAAAGATTCTTGTAGTTACAAACCTTGGTAGTTTGTATGGAGCCAAGAGTGTACTATACACTCTAAACTCTGTGTGATTCTTGTATAAATACTAATCCCCTGTTTTATAGTTCTCAGACAACTGTAAAATCCTCTTTGTCTCTTCATTTATTCTTGGAGTTTCAGCTTTATTCAACAAGTTCATAGCTGGTATTATGAACAAGTCATTGAAATCTGTGTAGTTATACTGACTGCTGTATTTTCTTAAAAGAGATGTCCAAAATATTACTGAAAGTAATTTCCCTTCTACATCCATTTTCTGAAATTCAATAGGGAATTTTTTTGCTTGATAATACAAGAAAAGATGTAGTAGATATGATGTATATCTAAATACCCCCTCCTCTAGTAATTTTGTCAATTGGTAGTGCATGTTCTCAGCAATAAGCTTAGCAAAATTGAAGACTATGGATGGAGGCTAGCCAGGAGTCAATGTGGATAGAAAACCCAAGATAAAAGCATCAGTGAACTCATCATTGTCATATCCCAGTATGAATGACGGCATGGAGACAATTTTTCTTGTATTTTCAGGGAAATTAAATGTATCATAGGGTGGATTTACTTTAGGGACATCAACATGATTTGGCCAAAATTTCTGAAAGATATTGAACCTGGTAGGAAAATCTAAATCCAAGTAAAGCTGGGTCAAATCCTCTATTGAAAGTGAAACTGAATTAGGGTCATGGTTCATTTGCAACATGGAATTAATGGAATCAACATTGATATAGAACATGACTTCCCTATCTTTATTAATAATACCCCTCTGATCTGGGAGGTAATACGACTGACATAGTCTAACAAAATCAAGGGCCTGATGAGTAAGAGGAACAATATATTTTGGAAAATTGGAATCCCAAATGGGTACATCATCTTTGAACTTTTCTACAGACTTTCCAAAACACCAATTGTGGACTTCTAGAAGGTTGAATTCAACTGAAGGATCAAAGATTCTATAATCAAGAGCAAGCAATGAGCTACTTTCTTGAGCATTTATGGGAGGTTGTACAGGTCTAACTACTTCAGTTGTTTCAACTGTAAGTGCAGGAGTAGGCTTATTGATTTTAGAAGGTTCAGCTTGTGGTAACTTGCTTGAGACATTTTTCTGGGATTTTGGACCTCCAGACTTGGGAGTGGCTTGTTTTTTATTCATTTTGGATGAACAGAGCAAGATTAAACAATTTGCTAAGTTCTTTTTGGGAAACAAGGGAAAATTGAAGAATTTTTTTGGCAAATTGAGACTCTGGGTAGGGTTTTAAAGTGACAGAATAGGTTTACTGTATGCAGAAGGTCTTCTAGATCAAATTCAACAGTGAAAATGATCTTGGAATAGATTAAAACCTTAAAAATGGAAACAGTGGATTCTTGAGAAATTTTGACAGGGTTTCCCCTCTATTTTGAAGGTTTTTAGACTTCCCAGATGGATAATTTAGCTATTTTTAGGAAATGGTAGTGTAAGTGGCTTTGAAATTGAAGATTTTATGGATCGGTTTGACAGAAAAATATCTGTAAAAGGTATAATTGTAGTCGATGAAGGTTGCAGTCTCGTCACTGTCTTCAGTTTAATTGTAATTCAGCTGATAGAATGCAAGAACAGTCTATTTGGGGATAAATTTAAGAGAAAATGGCTCTCAGAAGTAAACTGGTTCAAAAATGGCTAAAAAATGGCATAAAGAGGCTCTGTAAAGGGTTCTCAGTAGTGGTTTCAAAGGTTAATGCGCGAAATGTTATGAAAATAGTGAAAAAACTAAGGCCAAGCCTTAAGTCAAATCACGATAAATCACATTAATTACAAGATTAATGGTAGGAGTGGTTTTGATTTGGGATCGGGCGGTTTTCACGTAGCTTTGAGGTGGTAAGTTGTTTTCACCTTTTGGAATGCTATCGAATAAAAATTAGACACGTAGGCAGTGGGTGGTATCGGGAAACAACTTTTATCGTGTAATTTTTTCAGAACTTGGGTCGATCAGTTTAGTCGCGCGATATTTGACATGCGTCGTTGGATAGCGATGGAGGAAGCAAAGGGTCAGGATCTTTCAGAAAGTTGCCGGGTAAATGCAGTGGGGCCGGGGCTTTGAATACTGACCGTAGATCTGACGAGTAGTAGATCTATGGTGAACGTTTAGTATGATAGGGATGGTGGGGATGGGGGCAATGAATTGTCGGGTTGCATATGGGCCGTCAGATTAAAACGTTATTTGGAGATCTAATGGCTGTTATTTAACATGATGGAGGTAAGGAGGGATGATCACGTTAAATATGGATAGTGGATTGCAAAGGATGATAGGATGGTTGCAGTGTAACGCGATCAGGAAGGATGGGGCTTGGGGATTGATTTATCGTGTTCGATGAGAACCGTTGATTCAATGGGATGTTGGAGATCGGATGGTCAGGATTGAATCTGATGGTGTTGAGGGATTTGTTAAGATTAATGTATAAACAGATTTTATACATGGATTAAAGTGGTAGGGAGTTGGGGAAAATGGATAAGGTTATAATTTTAACCTTGGGTTAGATAATCGGGAAGGGAATATAAACAGGGGATGGGTTTCTTTGAAGTTTAGTTTAAATTAAACTACGAGTATTATATTTTTTTGTTTTAAACACATATGAAACATGTTTAATGACTTTCTTTATATTTTTATTATATAGTTTCAGATTTATCAAAGGTCTAAAACTATAAGGGAGAAGGAAAATATTTTTATGGGTAGTTTTGTGTCAAAGGGGTAACTTTGGGATGTTTTTCAACATGTGCTTAATATCTTTGACACAAAAGCATATATTAAATGGGTTTTTGGGATATTAAATAAAAGGGAATTATATTAATAGGACTAGGATAATTAATAAGGAGTTAATAAAATATGTTAGGTTTTAATATGTCAAGGGGAAAAGTGAATACTCAAAACATACCATTATAACCAATAAAAGTGAAGATCAAAGCAAAACTTGCATTTATGATAATTTCATCACTTCAACTTAGGATAAAATGTCATTTTGAGGGTTTTATACTTCATAAGATGTAGGAAGTTAATCAAATGGGGATTAGAGCATCATTAAGTAAAAATGAGGTTTTTACTTATGATTTTTTCCTAGTAAATGAATGCATGAATGGAAAATGATATGATTTGTGGGATTAATATAGACATTTAACATTTTCAACTAATCAGTCATAGAGCCTTGGGTCCAGTCCCAACAGAAGTCAAGGAAATGCCTTGAGCCTTTCTGACTGATAGTTTAGAATGATAAATGGATATGGGGAAGGGAAGTCAGTTATTTGCGGCCCTGGTGAATAATATTTACAATGATGCTTCTCACCTTCTTCTACCTACCCAATTTTACCTGCTAACATTTTTTCTTCCATTTTGATTAGGTGCATTTAAGCTAGCAACCTTTACAACATTTATTATTTCTGAAAGCAATAAAACTATCTAATTCTACACTTATTTCATCCAAGAATCCAGATTAAACTGTTGGATTCACTTATTCTCTACCTAACTGCTGAATTGTCATGATTAAACTGTATGACAATTCTTTATTCTCTATCTACAACAAGAAATTGAAACATGACAAGTCAAGATTAAATTGTTCAACTCATCATGGATTATGGCATTTATTGACACTCTTCCATAATCAACTGCAAAAGGTAAAAGTAGTGGCATTTAGACTTGCACACTTTCATGTTTTATTCATATTTTTCTTTTTAGGGTATATTATTTTTTCTAAGTCCTTTGATTGTTCTTTTAGGACTTTTTACCCCCTTTTTTATTTTTTTATTTTTTTATTTTTACAAAATATGGGAATACAACTTGCAAAAGGCAAAGTATGTACATATTTACAAGATTACCATCAGTCAAGTCAAAATTATGAATTATATATTTATAGGGTACTAACAGTATGGTTTGAATTTTATCACCGTTGAACTAAACTGTGGCCCGAACTATGGCTTGGGCTGGGGTTAACCCCGTGCCCTCAGATCCATGTCCCTGCAGTTTTGTGGGTATGGGATGACCTAGGGCCAAGGGTTAACCCAGGCCCTATCCCCCAACCTCTTACCGAATAATGTTTAAATATAACATGCCACCTATACAGGTTAATATCCACTGGTCGCGGAGTGGTAAGACTACGTTTTGCTCGACGATAGGTCTTTTGATCGACCCCCGTGAGGCCTATTCATCCCATACAAAATTTACACCATTGTTGGGACTCCACGTGGTGGCCATCCATTGGTCCACGTGGCCTCCATTCATTGGGTCACTTAACCACAACAATCAACCAAGAAAAATGCAACAACCACGAACCAACTTGGAGAGGACACTTGGAAGCATGTCATTGGTCCTAAAAATCCAGTCAACATGCCCAGTCACCCTACCTAGTCAACGTACGGAATACACAGTCAACGTACCTAGAACCAACTGCAAATTTTTTAGTTGTTTAGGAAAATGATGAGAATGTGATAACGGGAGCATATGATATCGGTTTTGAGCCATTCAAGTTATATTAGATTTAGGGTGACGAGATCTACGTTTTGGCACCGGTTTCGAGCACTTTTGAACACTTTTTATTTTGAGCACTTTACTGATCCACTGGATTATTCCTCCCCACTGGAAGCTTTTGGACATGTTATCACTCTGTGAATTATAATAGGTTGAGGATAGACTCACGAAGTTAACGACAAACCTATTTGGGTTGAGATACTGGTCTTCTCCAACCGGAGGGGGCTCCCTCACTCGATAAACTCGAAAGATAAAAGACTTTAAAGTGTAAATTTCTTAAGCAGAGACCAGATCTGAAGGGTTTTTTGAAAGATTAAGCTGGATATGACAAAAAAAACTCTGAGATGCGGTGTAGGTGTAGATGATCAAAGTTCATCAATAAATTACATGCATAAACGCAATCTTTACATAGGTATGTTCTTTATACATATTTTGGATAAATCGGAATTTTGTAATACTGCAGGAAACATAGAAAGAAACTTATCTAACAAGACAAAGTTTTAAAGAATTATATAACATATAAGGAGTAAAATGTCTCATTTGCAACTGAAACACCTAGGATATAGCAAGACTAGAGAAAATCTACTTTGAATTCTAAAATTACACAATCCTCTTCCAGATCTTAAGAGAATTCAACATAAGAAAAAATACAAGGAGAACATGCATCCAAGATATCATACCACAATATCCTCTACAAAGGTGTTGAGAAAATATATGCATCTAAGTCTTTCATTCATTTAACTGAAATCACCAAAAACCAATACACCACATACTAACATCTGGTATCAAAACTCTCCAACCCTATTTCCATTTATTTTTGCATATTGTATAGGCATACATGATAGTTTAATGAGCAGTTGAATACAATGTATCTTCGATCCATGGAGAGGATCAACACAAACTAGAAAAAAAAAAAAAATCAATAACCATAATAACATTAATAATCAAATTTAAAAAAAAAATGAAAAAAATAAAAATAAAAATAGAAACATCATTGTTGTTTACATCATTTTTCAAAAATTATAAAAGGAAAACCTAAAATACGTATCTTTATCTTAAAGAAACAAGATATCCGAAAAATTTTCTAATTCTTCGAACCTCATCCATCCCAGTAAGGAAATAGGAAAAACATAAAAATTACACAGCAGATGGGTAGCACACTACCAAGTCACTTTTCTCCTCATGGATGACACTTTTTCAATGAAAGATGAGCTGAAGTGGCTTCCAAATGTGTAACACATTGACCCCTTTAATCTCTGATAGTTGGCAGCACCAGAACATTTGTGGAACTTTGTATGCAAGGGTTGTGTAGCACAAAATCCTGAACTTTCTTTCTTTCAGTGCTAAGTTTCCTTTCATAAAAAAATTAGCATGGTAGACCCTTCATTATGCACACAGCTACCTTATACCAATGACAAAATTTTGATGGTGACTTGAAAACAAAATGTATCCATGTGCAGCACGAACAAGAAATCTTGGAGAAATGGTCAAAACTGTAAAAACCTCATACATATGACTATTACCTCTTCTTCCTCTTGTTGTACACTTTTCTGGTGGAAGATTTGACCTTTGACAGTATCTTTGAGCTCAGAAGGCACTAGCTGAGGATGCTTCCTCTCAGGATTAACTCTAGTTCTTGGTCTAGGCCTATCTCCAGGTGGAGGGATTCTGGCTACCTATTTGTACTTATTGACCAATCTCCATGCCCTGGTTAAACTCTTCTTCATGTACCTCAACTTTCTCTTTAACACCAAGTTTCTGACATACAGGGCCTTATTTTTCCTTCTTGCAGGCAATGTCCATCTGACAAAATGTTTGCAAGTATCCATGGTTATGGAGGCATTACACATCTATTTATCATATGGTTTAAACAGATGTTGAACAAAGTTTTCAATCAATGGTTCATGAGGCACAATACTTTCTAAGGTTTTGAAAATGGGGTAGCAAGCTAAGTGGGTTTGATTGTGGGGAAAACTCCACAGTTAAGCACGCTTGAGTCAGAGGTGATATGGGATGGGTGACCCCCCAAAAAGTCTTGATTACTGGGTGCAAGCCCCGAAAGTGATGATTGACGCTATGTGACTCATTTCACTAGTTTCAATCCCACTTCTTCACCCATGTGAGCATCACCTAATGCAATGAGTGTTAAGTGGACTATACAAAAATCATGATAAATTAGTCAGTTATGACTACCTCTCATGGAAATGGTCATAGATGAATGACTTACTTAACACAATTGAATCCAAAAAAAATGATATCTAATATAATGCACTGTGAAAACTCCTCAATACTTAAATCTTCTAGATGTTTTAGTATCCTCATTTCTTGCATCTAACACTCCTCCAGCTCCTCTAAGTATCTCTGATACTATTTCCATTGGTCAAAATCTAGCTTATTTGATAACTGTGCTACTTCCTTCATCTTCTGCACCCATTCTTGTTTCAACTTTGTTGATATTGTAGTGGGTCTGTTGGATTCCACCTTAATATCCTTGAGTTTATCTTCAACTATAGCTTGTTTCCCTTTGTCTTTCTTAGTAGACCTGGGGGGTATCTTCACATGTATCCTTTGTGGAGCAGTTTGTTTAGCTGCTTCTGTCAATTCTCTGTTTTATTTTTCCAGGAATGATATCTTCAGTTTATATATAGCAAGGGCTTCCTTCATTTCTGACACATTGAGGTCTTCTTTAGGTTGTACCTAGTCATTCTTCTCCATCTCAATCTCCTAATGATCCTCTGGAGTTTCAACAACTGCTTGAGCCACTACTTCTTCCATGTATTTCTTAACCCTTGAACTAGTCTTTGGTCTCATCTCAAACTAGTCATCCTTGACACTCTCCCCTGCTACCACTTGAAACTTGGTGATGTGAGGTGTTGGCACTTTCTCCTTTGGCTCTTGTAGCTTTTCTTTACCTTTTAACATATGTTTCTTTCCAGGTTTCTTATCATGCTTACCTCACTACCTCTTTTTGTGTTGTATACCTTTAGCCTCAAATACATTTACTCCCTACACCACTGGAGTGGATTTACCTTCATGCTCTTCATGCTCTTCTTGTTTATTTTCATAATTTTTAATTAATGAAGGTTTTGCTTGTGATGTTGAACCAAGTCTAGACAATAAATTAGACCATTGAACTTTTTTTCTTCTCAACAAAAAACTTGACAAGAATTTTGATGAGGGAAAAGCGGAATAGGCTAGACATATGATTGTCACTCTGAAGCTGTACCTTTGTTTCCATCCTGTCTAGACTCTTGAGCAAGAAGTAAGACAAGTTCATGGTTTTTTTATCTGTGAAATGTAATAGAAACCTCAAATGATACTGGTAAGCCCTGATGAACCTTCCCTCACATGTAAAATATATTTGAACTACTTTTAGCATCTCTCTGTAATGGTCTTGAAGGTATGTTCTGGGGAAAGTGGTTGCAAACTCATTGCTAAACTCAGGTTTAACAAATTCTTTGAAATTTGAGACCTCTAACTCATCCCCCTTGAACCATTTTTCACCTGATTTTGGGAGACTTGTGGCATCTGCAATGATTTTTTCTATAATGACAATCTCTACAGATCCCAACTTGACTCTATCATTCTTGAAATTTAGGGCAAAGAGACTGGCAAGATGTGTATGGTAACCCATCTTCTAAATCATCTGAAAAAAATGAATGCACCCAACATTCTCAAAGGCTACTCTTATTACAAGAGGCGAGTTCACCATGGTTAAAGTCTAAGGCTCAATTCGAACAACATCTCCTCCATATATGTTTAATGTAGGAGGCAGTCAACCCTAACAACAGGTGGAAAAGGGACTTGACCAGCTGGAATCTTTATGTGCAAAGAAAGGAGGAGTGGGACGTTGTGTTTTGGTGACAGCACACACTATGCTAAGCAACTGTTGCGCAGTGGTTACAAAGGATATTTACAACAATGAATAGGAGCTAGAAAAGTATGTAATTTAACCTATAAAGTGTCCCAACCATTCAACGCCCCACACCTTCCAGTGTTTGTACCCACAGAACTTGGTTTTGATTGTTTGAATTGTGACTGTGTGCGTGGAAACACAGGTGGTGCACAGTGAAATCTTCTTTGGAATTAAAATTACAGGTCACCAAAACTCAATTTGCAACTAGAAACCACAGTTTGGGGAGGTGAAAAACAAGCTCCTACCTCATACCAATTGAAAATCCCATGCAGTAAGGAGGCAACTCCAGTGGACGCGCTGCGCAGTAATTACATGGTGTCCTGCATAGCAGTTGCGCAGTAAACCTCTACTCTCCATGATCAGCCTTCGAATTCGCATACACCACGGAGAAAATCACCTTATCAGCAACATCAAATAGCAAAATGGAGGCTTTGTCATACAATTTGAAATTTGATTTTTTTTTTTTTTAATTAAATGGTCTGACACGTAACATTATCTATTTCAGCGCTCCTATTTGATGAGCAATGATTTAGGAGCGTGGTAACTTAGAAATATTTTAATGATATTCATGAGTGTGAGGTAGCGGGTAAATGTATTAGGATATGGGTAGAATCTGTTGATTCATGTTTAATGATGACTTGTCAAAAGGGAAAAATGACTAAGGTAGCATGATGGATGTGGTGGTTGATTTAATTCTGATAGTTGGGTATATGGAATATGAAATAATTATGAAGGGACTAAGGGGATAGGGGGGTATAATATGTAGGATTAAGGTTATTTGAATGAGGCTTAGGGAAAAATAATAATAGGATGTGGGGATTAGTATAATAATGGTGAATTTGCATGGAATATGGGATGTAAGAATTGAGAAAAGGAATAATATTCAACCATACTGCTTTGAAAATAATCCCTCTTATTGTGAACAGATGTTTGCATGAACATTGTAACAAACCAACATTTGGACACAACCCCCTCGACTCAAAATTTACGACGACAATTCTCAAGGACTTAAACAACATTTCACATATTTTGACCAAATTTCTGCCAACCAAACTCATGATGATTTTCTATACAACGCTTGATCGAACACATGACAGCAAGAAGTCTATGAGTTTTGATTTGTTACAAGACAACAAATTTTAGATTCAAATAATTTCGACAACTGACAGACTAAATGACTCTAATAGGACCTCCAAAAGATCATTTTCAATCAACAACAAGATGACAGTACAGTTACCTCACCCTTCCAATCTCAATCCATTTGTATTTGTTTGGATTTGGCACTTTGAGCCCCACACAAAGGTACTCCACGTTCCCTCTTTTTGAAGTCCTTGTTTTCCTGTCAAGGATGGTGTCTTGCTACAATTATTCAAGATATTCAGGAGAGAAATATTCAATTGAAGGAATCTGAACATTCTCTCCTTGATCTTCAATCAAAGGAGGTTCATACAATCTCACATTTTCAACATTAACAAATGCATAGATTTTCATATATTGAGGCAAATCTAACCTAAAGGCATTATTACCAATCTTTTCTAAAATATTGAATGGACCATATCTGATTGGTTTCAGTTCTTACCTTCTCCTTGGAGTCTTTCCTTGCTAATGTGAAGCCAAAATTCATCTCCCACTTGAAAATTGTGATCAACACCATGCTTATCATGTTTTTTCTTGTACTTGGCTTGACTCTTTTCCAATTATTCTTGAACTATATGATGCACCAATTGAACTTGTTCAATGAATATTTTGGCCTTATCTATGTCACTATGTCCATCAATAGAAACATCTTTCGAAAATATATAACCTAAAGGAGATTTTGATAAGTATCCCAAGCATGCCTCAAATGGCGATGTTTGAGTCAATGAATGCTTGGTCCTGTTGCAAGCATGTTGAATGTAGTGCAAATGTTCATCCCACAACTTAGGATGCTTGCTGCAATAACCACGAAGAATATGTATTACCATTCTATTCACCACTTCTGTTTGACCATATGTTTGCAGGTAGAATGCTATGCTCTTTTTCAATTTGGTGTCCATGAGTCCCCACAAGCTTGACCAAAACTTCCCGACAAAGCGAGAATCTCGATCAGAAACAATGGATGTGGGCAACCCAAAATGTACCCATACATTTCGAAAGAAAAATTGTGCAGTTTGTTCAGTTGTAACCTGCTTCTTACAAGGCATCAAAATACACATCTTGTTGAAATGATCCACAACTACATAAAGATAATCATGACCTTTTCTAGACATAGGTAGACCTCCCAAAAAATCAATCGAAACAATTTTCCATGGACAGGAAGGTACCGAAAGTGGAGTATACAATCCCAAATTTCTATTGCTAGGCTTACTGACAGCACATAAAGAACATCCTCCTACATATCATGACACACTTTCAAGAATACGAGCCAGTAACAATACCTCTCTAACTGTGCCAATGTCTTGCCTACACAAAAATGACCAACAATAAGAGAAGTATGTGCTTCCCTTATGATGTTTACTCTTTCTCCTTGTGGAGTGCATATCTTTCCAAGATGATACAACAAGTTATCATGAAAAATGATAATATAAATCCTCTACGTGGTTTCCTTGACACAAAGTTGCATATACATCCTTAAGATCCTCATCTAAAGCATATTTCTCAACATAGCTCACATGCATGATGAAATTATGCTTAAGAATAATGGATGCACTAGCAATTGGCCTAAAAATCATATCAACAACCTTTTTATAGATACCCTTCTTATACCTTATCACAAAATGAAATGGTTGTAAGAAAATGTTGTAGCCGCTACAACACCCTCCAAAATTTCGCACCAGTTTGAAATTTCAGAGCCCCTGCTGTTTCGATAAGGGCAAGCCCATTCCCAACATCAGTCGTGAACCTCACGAAAGTACACTTCGAGCATGTAACATCAAACTCAGTGATGGCTCCAATTTTTTCTAAGTAAAGTCGCAAAGTCGCAAAGTCGCCCTTCTTCCAAAATTCAGCAAGTTGCGACTTAGCGACATTGCGACCCGACCAAGGTCGTCAGGTCGTTAGGTGGCAAACTATGTCAGAATCTAATTTTTGTGACTATGCAAGCTTGTGACGTAGAAACCTCCAGGTCACCAGGTCGCAAGGTCGCAAGGTCGCATATGCACCCGACTAAACCTAATTTGCGACCTTCCGACCTCCATTAATGATTGCACATGCGACCCCTTTATAAATAAAAGGGTCGCGTAGGTCGCATTCGACCTGCGCGCCAGAGCAAACAAGATATCTGACAAGCCAATCAGAGTGCGATTTTGTCCAGGTAAATCATTAAAACCTCCTACAGTTCCTGTTTTATTTGTTATGGCCCTACCTACCCCAAACCTAGGCTATTAATTGCCTTATATACCCCTAAATTGCAATCCTTAGCCCTCACTGTTACTCCAGCTAGGGTTTCCCTTAGCCTTTCTGCTCCTACCATGCTTAAACCCATTTTAACTCCTCCTTTCTCCTCCTGCCACTGTGGGCACCCCTCCCTGGCCTTCCTGTGAGCCTTTCAACTTTGATTTATTTCCTTCCCTTAGATTTCTCTCCCATTTTTTCCCATTTTTTCCCGCGGGTTGCGACGGCTTATTTTCCCTCAGAAAATCCCTAATGTGACCTCGTGGCCTCATGACCTTGCGACCTCGTGACCTATTCGATGATTCGCAAAGTCGCAAAGTCACAAATTCATGTCCACGCAATCGAGACTTTGCGACCTTGCGACCTGGTCGCTGAGACGCCAAGTCGCAAAGTCGCAAAGTCAGGATTGTTCACGCAGACACGACTTTGCCACCTTGCGACCTCTTTACTAGGTCACCAAGTCGCAACCCTTCCAATTTATATTTTTGAGACCAACACAGGTCGTAGTGACCCAGCCTGAGTAGCTAAGGCCCTAGTTGGTACAGTCAGTTGTTCCTTTTGTTTTTCTTTCATGCGATTCGTCTTATCATGGGACTGTTTTCTGAATATTCTAGGGAATATCAAAGCAGAGCTCAAGTGTGTTTCTATCTCTTCGGCCTCAAGTGACATGGGGCCCCCAGCAGTTCGAAGGAGACAAAAGAGCCCAGAGATAGAGCTATCAGAAGGAGACATGCCTCCTCCACCACATCCCATCTATGGAGATAACACCTGTGTATTCGGAAAAGGTGACAAGAAGTCGTGGTATGGAGTCTACCAAGAGTTCACAAAACAAGAATTCCCAGAATACCTCGTAGACCGAAAAGTATACATTTAGGTCAAGAGGTCCAAGCTGCATTACATGGGCGCCCACCCACCAATATTCTCATGTGCGAAAGTAATCGAGTGGATCCTCCAAAAGGTGGACTCAAAGCTCTGGGTTATCCACGATCACACCGGACAACCTTTTTCCAATCTAATTGGGAAGGACGCAAAGGTGTACTACTCACTACTAGCTAGGGAAGAATATTTCAATGCTCAGTGGATCACCACACACGACGTGCCAGTACAAGATACCTTGAAGGGTTGGTGGGAGGACACTAAGAAGTTTAGAGGAAAGAAGGATCAGGAGTACAAGACCGAAGGCCTAAGAAAAGTATGCAGGCTTGTCGCAATTATGATGTGCAGGATGTATGGTAAGAAGGATGCCACTACCTTTAATGGAACATGGGTTCCACTCATGTAAGCTATCACCTCCTACGACACTCGTTTCAACTGGGCACATCTATTAATATCAGCTCTAAAGGTGAACATATCAGCAGCCTAGGTACTAGAGGAGGGATGTGCATCATAGTTTTACATGGCTTTCTACCTCTTAGATGTAGTATGCTCACGATGTAATTTTGATGATTGGCCACACAACTGGGACACGACACATGGTGGGCCTATCCATAAATATCTGAACGTGTTCTGGGCTACTAAGTACAATTAAGACATTGATGCCATCTCAGAAAATTTTATCACTGCATGTCCAGAAGAGCCATGGAGATGGTGATCATGGTAGCCCACTGGTTCCCCATCACATAAGGCACCCTCGTCAAATTTTTTGGATCATTCAAGGTGACTCACGCACTACCCAAGTTTGTCACTGAAAATCTTCTATTACAAGAGGTATGCTATCAAATGACGAGCTGCTTCTCTAAAATTCTAAGTAAGGGCAAGAAGAAATCATGGCCTACCCTCCTGCTCACTATTGGTGCCTACACAGTCAAATATTTCAAAGAAGTGGGAGTGGAAGCAGAAGACATAAAGCACTTCCACTTCGTAAACTTAGCCCACAGGTCTTATGACCCTGAGAGGATCATCCCTGCACACTGTAATCGGGCCAAATTCAACTGGACCTACCAGCACACTGAGTGCGATATGGAAGAAAAAGTAAAAAACTGGTACAATTCACTCAGGGAAGCAGCCCCTGAAGGAAAATCCAACCTGGAGGGAGACCAAGAGGGTCAGCACCAGGATGATCAAACTCTGCAAGAAAGAGTAGATGTTATGAAGCAAAAAGACCCCACAGGAGGAGCATCGACCTCCCAATCCAAAAGGTCAAAGAATACTATAAGTAGTGATCCTCCTAAGAATCAATGGGAAGGAGGGGGTAAAGAGGTCGAGGCACAACTAGATGTCGAGCAAAAGAAAAGGGAGGAATAACTCAAGAAAGCCCAAGATGCTCTGGCATAGCAACAGGAAGAAGAAGGAAACAAGTCGAAGAACAGCAGAAGAAATGGTAGAGGGGGGAACGCAGAAAGAAGCAACCAGAAGAGGCCCGGAAGAAGAAAGAAGAAGAAGATCAGCAGAAAAGGGAATCTCAAAACAAGCTGAAACAGGATCAGGATACAGAAGAAGTGGAAAAGAAGCAGAAAGAGGAAGAAGCTACAAACAGATACATACAAGGAGGTAGAGGGAAGCGGTTCACAACCCTAAAAAACCAGGAAGCAAGCAGACCTACCACCTATTAACATACCCCTGGCAACTCCCATGACAGGAGGACACCTCCCACTTTCATAACTCGGCATCCTGGAGGAACATGAGGATGATGTAGTGGACCTAACAAGATTATCTTACGTTCAGTACACTCATAAGATCAGGCAAGAGAGGAGGAAAGGCCTCGCACGAAATCTAGCTGAGGCTCTCACAGTGACCACGGAGAAAGACATAGTCCTGGACACCAGGACTAACACCATAATGATATTGTCGGCAAGAAATACTTTTGCAGCCGCTACCGAAGAGAATGTGAGTAGGATGAGCAGAGAAATCATATTTTTGCAAAACAAACTCCATGCGTCCGAGCATAGGGTCGCTCAAGCAGAGGAGGAAAAGAAGGCCCTAGAGACCGAAAATAAAAGGCTCCAACTTTAAATTACTCAGGCTAGCAGACTACAAGCCGCCATTCAAGGGGATTTGGACATCTTAGGAAGTACCATGATGTAGGTATACGAGGAGATGATAACTATAAAAAAAAACAGTCACTCCTTTTATAGGGACCCAAGCAGAAACGAGGAAAAAGGTTGCGCAACTGAAGGAAGCCTCCACAGCACTAGACATCATGCTTGAATGGCCTGAAAGGTACCTACAAGCCCCTACCACCTTGCCAAAGAAGGATTGGATCCGCACTCAGAATGATAAGGTAGAAATATGGATGAATTTGCAATCCAGAGACAAGCTCACAAAAGATATAGAGAAGGTAATGTCTGCCTATGAGCATCTCATCAGTGGCATATATTCGATTGCAGAAGTGCACCACATACCTTCATTAGGTACGATGGCCAAGAAAAGGACGAGAGAAGAGGTAATTCAGGATATCCAATCATTCTTAGAACCCATCAAACAGGCAGCCATCTCACAAGATCTCCCAGCCTCCAAGGAAAACATCACCCAGTAAATTGTTGCACCAGTCCGGATCTACACCAAGTTGGCCTCTCTGTCTAACCAGATCAACACAAATAGGCGTACATTATTCCTGGATGCTTTTGAATGTTTTCATAGACTAGGAGAGGACATTCCCCAAATCACTCTAGTGGCCACCGACTATCTAGCCTGGCAGACCTATCTTAAAGAACAACAATAGGTAGAGACCCCAAACCTCTCTATCAAAAAGTTGCTTCCTTGAAAAGACTGGATTAACAGGTCATAGTAGCAGGCAGGTTGCAAGTCACAACCTCACTCAGGTCGCAAGTCGCAAATTCTCCCAGGTTGCAGGCCATACCAACATTCGGGAAGATGAAAGGGTAGGGTAGCCCAAAAGCCTTTTTTTATTCTATATGTACTCTCTCGGGAGATAATGTAAGGACCATTTTTGGGACTCCAAAAGGAGAGATAGATATAACTGTACAACATTGAATGTATGATTCTGGGAATGAATACAAATGAATGTTTTGGACTCCACTATTGGATCTGATGGAAACTTTTGTGTGTTGACATTATGAATATTATGCTCTCATGTGCTTGGTATCATTTGTAACTAATTAGTTTGTGTTTCTATTCGTACATCATTTATATGTTTAAGCTCTTTGGATATATGAATGATATTTGGATGTTTAGCTTATGGATATGTTAATGTTATTGATATTTCCTTAATATTTCGGGAACGCGCTTAAGAAATTGAAGGGTGTTTTGATCATAGTGAATTGTTTCTCTTATGTTCAAATGAGCCTCTGTATGAGCATGGCCCTAATGATGTTTTTCTAACAATACTTCTTTTGGCTACATGCTTTAAATCTCGCTTTGTTATTCATAATGTTTCATTTTCATGAGAATCCGTCAACCATTAATCTTGTTTTGTTCCAGTAGTCGTACATTCTCATGATCTCGAAATACACCTCTTTCTAAGAAAAGGCGTACATCTCATCAGCTTAACGACATTCGGGCCTACATACCGGACGGGATCCCTATTATAAAAGGTGTAGAGTCTAGTTGGGATTTTATACCGGGGAGATCCCTTTACTATTGGCAAGGCATTTTTCCCCATCAAAAGATTTTGGCACTAGAAGGAGGGCCTGATGGTAGGCTCCCACCACGCAATTAACATCCCTTTGAAAAATCCGCAGAACCCCTTCCCTACCCTGGAACGGGGAGAGATCCAGTATGAAAACATTGTTCCTTCACCCCCCCCCCCGAAAATACCCCTCTTGAGGAGGACCCACCTTTCTACGAGGTCATGTCAGACCAGCTAAGGGCTTTATACCTGCTCGCCCGTGATCTCGTTAGAGGTCTCCAAAACCTCCCCGCCACCGGTTCCCTGGCCAATCCGCGAACCCCTAGAACCCATCACACCCGCCAGGGTGTCCTAGTCAACTTTGTGCCTCAACTCATAAGCCAAATGATCAAAGTCTACGTAGATGCGGTCAACCGACTCTCAGCTGAACCTATCGACAGCCCCCAAGGGGTCGATGGAGGAGGCCCTGAAATTACTGGACCCCAACCGAACATCGGTCCCCAGGCCAATCATCCTTTAAATGACAACACCCAAGCTAATGACCCACCTGGGGGAGGGGCTGGAAGAGGTTGGGGAAATAGAGTTTTGGGGCATGGTCGGAACACAGACCATACTCATCACCACCACCAAAACTAGAACTGACAGCCTTTCCTTTTCAATGGAAACTTCAATGGTTTCAGAAACTTGAGGAATTATAGAAATCTTGAAGATCTCAGAGTTAACCGAAATCAAGACATGCATTCTCAACATGAGGGCGAAGCTTCCAAGTCCGGCGCCGGGAGCGAGTCCGAAAATGAAACTAAGCATGTTTTCATCCCACCCAATCGTAGGGAAAGATGGGTGCAGCCCCTAGCCTAGATGGCACAGTCCCCTCTGGGCCTCTGTGGTCCTCTTCACGACATGCCCCAACACCCGGAGAAGCACCTTCCTAAGTTTGATCCTTATAAGGGAACGTTGGATGAGGACCACATTAGTAACTTCCACCTGGCCTTTCAAATGATGAGAGTGCATTACGATGACGTAGCATGCCGGCTCTTCCTGCACACCTTTGAAAATAAATGCGCTACTTGCTATCGCTCATTTCCTGTCGCTTCCATTTCGACTTGGGAGAAATTCTGTCGTACCTTCCTTGAAAAGTTCTTAGAGGATAAGACCCCTTCTATGCTTCTCACATAATTGAGCACCTTGAAGTGCCAAAAGAAGGAGAAGGTCAAGGATTTCAACCAGTGTTTTACAACTATCTTAAACAAGTTTCCCCCAAACATGGCCCTTGACGATTCCATCACTATAGACTACTACACAAGAGATCTACCTCGAGACATCGATGTGTTCATTAAACGTGAGGCTACAGCCACCCTAGCAGAAAAATTCACCACTGCCCTTGCCGTCGTGAAATATATGCTTTCAATAGGGGCTACATACCACGACAACCGGGATGATCAAAAATCGTTCGGGAAAAGGACACAACTCTCAACCAATAAATCCGAGGACAAGGATAAGGACCCTTTTGATTTTGAAAAAATCGCAAAATCCCTAAAGCTATTGTTGAATGAAGTTTTCGATTTGAAAAGAAAGAACAATGACATTGCCTCATGTAGAAAAGCTCAAAAGCCTTTCTTTAGGAAGAACAATATCATGCCTAATCAACCCCTTCCCAACCCCAATGAAAATTTCAACATGGAAGAGAT
This sequence comes from Pinus albicaulis, assembly GCA_034641835.2. Lineage (NCBI taxonomy): Eukaryota > Viridiplantae > Streptophyta > Pinopsida > Pinales > Pinaceae > Pinus > Pinus albicaulis. The sequence goes on along the minus strand of CM076577.1, from coordinate 119,396,752 downwards.
TGGCAAAGATAGCTTATGCTCGTTTCATCAAGCTTCCCACTCTAAGAGAACCTACCCTCAATGGATTAATATTATGACCGCAATGGTGAATTAGCTCCTAGAAGACCAGACGGTAGGGGATTTTGAAAAGGAAGTTGACTCAGGTGGCGAAGAATTCTCTCCCCCAGATGAAAATTTTGGATCAACAGTCCTCACCTTCGAAGTAATTCACGGGGAGGGGCCTCCATCTGTGATAGAGATAAATATGGTTGATGATCCCCAATCCAAACCCCCCCAAAACTACAGCATAAGGAGAAAAGGCCCGGTTTCCGATCACTCATTTGAGGAAAATAGGAAAGCTTTCTTCTGAGGAAGTTCCTACCTCCAAACAGAGAAAATCATACCGCAACCCCAACCACCGAAAAATCTAGCCTCGCCGCTACTCGAGGAACCCCTAAGGCCAGACCATCATCAAATTCACCCACCACACCTGTGGACATTATTTCGCACCCAGAGTCTGGGTAAAATATCATCGAAGACATGAAGAAAACGCGAGCCAATACATCCCTTTACGAACTCGCCCGAATAGCCAATCAACGTGATCTAATTCTCAAGCGACATTCGCCAACCCATCCTTGACAAGCGGGCCTACCTCAGTGGCAAGAACCGTAAGATCCACACCCTCCCAAGCCTTGGTGAACCTCCAGTCCATTGTCAATGACGTCGATGCCAACTCACGAGGGTCCACACCCCTGTTTCTCTTGTCCTTTGAGATTTTCAATTTCAACGTAAAAACTACCTCATCGATTCTGGTGCGTCTACCAACGTCATGCCCCTGTCTGTATGAAAAAAATTGAATATCTACCATGAGAAAACCAATGCCAGGATCATTTATCTTGATAGGTCCCATGTTCCCGTTGTTGGCGAATTGAATAACGTCCTAATGCGTCTCTCCTCAGACTCCCAAGTCCATCAGTGCATCAGCATTGTTGTCGTGGATATTTTGGAAGCCTACGGTCTTCTACTAAGCCAGGATTGGTCAAGCAAGCTACAGGGATACTTCGCCACCGACTGGTCCCATTTGTGACTCTCGTACAAAGGTAGGAATAATCAGATCCGAGTCAAAAATAGATCTTATATGAAACATACGGTGACCAACCTTGAAGCAACCAACGAACCCATTAGCTTTTCATAAGAAGATTTGGGCATGTGTTTCTTGGAGGATACTTTCAAATTCTACCAAGCCACTCAGTCCCCGGTCTCCCCATATACCCAGTTAGAATTAATCCCTTGTACTGTGTCCCATCCTGCTATATCAAGAGGTCCACCTGATGACTCAGCCCCAAGTATATCATTTGTGAACACATGCAATTTAGAAGCACTCGAGAACAAAATCTGGACCATGTACTACGACGGTTCCAAGACCCATGATGGGGTCAGTGTCGGTTGTATCTTGATAGATCCCTAGAAAAACAGTTTCTTGATCTCCTGCAGGTTGGAATTCCAATGCACCAATAACACAGCCGAATACGAAGCACTAATCTTGGGCCTCGAGAAAGCAATCGACCTTAAAATCAGCTGCTTAAAGGTAATCAACGACTCTGAAATCATCACCCGCCAGGTACGCAACACTATTCATTGCTTATCCCCCCATTTTAAAGGATATCAGCAGGAGGTAAGGCGTTTAATTTCTGCTTTCGATGCTTTTGATATTAATTCAGTACTTAGAATGCATAATGCAGCAGCCGATATATTAGCAAATGTTGCCACTAGGTTTACCCCAGTAACGGATGGTTTTTCTATTGAAATCATATATAAACATGCAGTGTCGGATAATGTGACTAATTTCCGCATTTTTAATGATGATCAACAGGTGTTATATTTAATGTTAAACACGGATGTATTCAAGGATGCAGTGATTGAGGAAGAGGAGCATGATTTGGCTTTACAAAAGGAAAGGGAAGAACACAAGGGGAACCCAATACCCAAAGGGGTCATCTTCCTCGAGAATTTGTTCAATCTACAGAATCGATTTCAGGGGCCCCCCAATACAAAGGTGAAAAGTTCCACCCTATTGCACCAACAAGTGAACCTTAGGACGGAAGCAGACCCAAAGTTCATTAATCTCAGTACCAAGTGCACCCCCTAGGAGCGACAGTCCTTTATTGAGTTATTTAAGAAGTACCAAGATGTTTTCACCTGGACATACAATGAACTACGAACTTATGACACGCAAATTATCCAACATGTGATACCGATGAAGGAAGGCGTCAAAACTTTTGAACAGAAGCTAAGGAAAGTGCATCCAACTTTGGAACCAATGATTCAGAAAGAACTTAGGAAACTCATGGATGCCCGCATCATTTTCAAAGTCCGACATTCAACGTGGGTGTTGAATTTGGTCCCAGTCCGTAAGAAGTCCGACAAAATCCGCTTATGTGTGGACTTCCGGAATTTAAACCAATCTTCCGATAAGCATAACTACCCAGTGCCCCCCATGGAGCAGATTCTTCAAATGGTATTGGGGTCGGAAATGTTCTCGTTGCTGGATGGATTTTCGGGATACAACCAAGTACTAGTAGCAGAGTCGTACCATCTGAAGACAGCGTTCAGGACTAAGTGGGGAACATTCACATTTAGGCGTATGCCCTTTGCCCTAATTAATTCTAGGGCAACCTTCCAAAGGGACATGGACATCACCTTCCAGAAGCTAATGGGACAAAGTGTGGTGGTATACCTTGACGACGTCACCGTGTTCTCTAAATGTAGACATGACCATCTACATCACCTCAAACAGATCTTCGAGAGGTGCCGAAAATACGGAATCTCGTTGAACCCCAAGAAGAGCATCTTTGCAGTCCCAGAAGGAAATTTCTTTGCCCACAATGATAACTTGAGACGGCATGGTGGTAGACCCAGACCATGAAAAATCCATCACCCAAATCGCTCCCCTGAGAAGTAAGAAATCCATGCAGTGGTTTCTTGGGAAAATCAACTTTCTCCGAAAATTCATATCGGACTTTTCTCAAATTGTGAAACCGCTGCAAAATATGATTAAGAAGAACATGAGTTTTAAATGGAATCTTCCCAAGAAAGAAGCATTTGATAGTATTAAGAAATATATTGTGGAAGCACCTTCCCTACACAGCCTAGATTTCAGCAAAGGCTTTATCTTGTATACTTTTGCCTCAGATTCGTCACTCGCAGCCGTCCTGACCCAAAAAGACGGCAGCAACGACGAACGACCGATATCTTTCATGAGCGTAGGGTTGCAAGGTGCCGAGTTGAACTATCTAGACATCGATAAGCAAACCTATGAAATATACAAGGCAGTTAAGCACTTTAGGACATACATTCTGAAGAACCATGTCATGGTGTTCGTACCACACCCAGTTTTCCATTTGTTATTTGTGCAGCAAGAGCTAGGTGAGAGATGAGGAAATTGGATGTCATGCCTTCAGGAGAATGACCTAGAATTAAAACTTTCACAAATGGTCAAAGGGCAGGGGTTATGCCGAATGGCTACTGAAGTCGTTGACCCACGCGACAGCGATTAGTATTGGGAACATGAGATAGAGATGCACCAGGTCGATGGAACGCTCTAGAAAAATTCCCCGTCATGGTACATGGACCTCCTACAGTATCACGGCCACGATATCATGGAACCTACCTTGACGGCCAAGTAGAAATGAGAAATAAGGCTAAAAGCGGCATCTTATCAGATGTTTCAAGGCAATATGTTCCGCAAAAATCACAGTAGTGTCCTGCTACGCAGTCTAGAACCCAGCGAGGCCCAACAAGTCTTAAAGGAACTTCATGACAGCCCGGCTGGGGACACTCCACAGTGGATGCTAGAGCTCACAAGATCATGTGCGCTGGGTGTTATTGGCCCACTCTGTTTAAGGATTCTCATGCCTATGTTCGAAATTGCCCCACGTGGCAAAAATTTTCCAGTAGAGAATACAGACCATCCGCCCCACTACAGTCTGTCGCAATGGAAGAATCGTTCCAGCAATGGGGTCTCAACGTGATCGGGAAACTATTTCCGCACTCCTCCAAGCAACATCGATATATCCTCACATCCACGAATTATTTCACAAGGTGGGTTGAGGCAATATCGTTACTCCATATCAACGACCAAGAGATTATAGCTTTCATTACTCAATACATCATGACCAGGTTCAGCATCCCAACTTCTCTCGTTTTTTATAATGCTACATATTTTTCATATTTTAAGTTATATGAATTCGCTCGGGAAGACGATATTGTTTTGAAACATTCCACCAACTATTATCCCCAAGGAAATGGGTTATCCGAGTCGACCAATAAGAATTTAATATGGATCATCAAGAAAACCCTGCTATCCCAACATCAAAACTAGCACAACGCCCTGAACAACGCCCTCTGGCTGATCGAGTCACACCCAAACCCTCCCTAGGAACCTCCCCATTCTTCCTAGTCTATGGTAAAGAAGCCATCCTTCCCCCTTACCTCTCCCTTTCTGCCCTTCAATTGTCCCAAGGAACACATGGCACCCGATGCCCTGCTCTACAGACCCGCATAGACACCTTACTAAAACTAGAGGAGGAAATAATAAAGGCAAGGGTAAAATTTTCCATCCACCAAGGCCGAATAAAATGATGGTTTGACAAAAAATCCGTCAGGAACAAGGTCTTCGAAATTGGAAATATCATCCTAAAGTGGTACAAGGCTCACGAAGACAAGGGAAAACACACCAAATTCCAAGCCCTATGGACGGGCCCATTCCAGATCAAAGGAAAGGTCGGTCCATACACATACAGACTCCAAACCCTAGAATGGAGGACTGAGTTCCTCCTAATAAATGGCCATGACCTCAAACATTACTTCAACTAACAACCTCTCGACTGTCCCCACACTTTGTACCATAATTTTGTTTTATGTATTGATTGCATTCACCATTTTTCTTTTTTTTGTTTGTTGTTTTAAATAAATTTCTTTCCCTGAGTGGAGCCCCGGATTATTGTACTTAATTCCTTAATTCTAAGGATCAATGCAACAGTTACTCCATAGGAAAATTTGTCCCTAGATCTGTGCCTACAAAGAATCATCCCTAAAATATAAGTGGCCTAAGTATGTCTGTGATAACCGCTTCGTGGGAAACCTGACTGAGTCATAGGACCCAAGTGCAAATAACCGATCCGGCGCATCAACTCGGAAATTGTTATTTAAAAATTATCGGTGAAATGAGGTCACTAGACGAAAGGGGAAAAGAATTAACCTCTAACAAAAAAACAAGATTCGGAAAAACTCAAAAGGTCTCCAAATAAAAGACCAGGAGCAACCTCTCTTGCAAGTAACATATGTCGAGATCCCTCATCTGCGAAGAAAATGTCGCCAAATACAAATAAGTGACTTGAGGACATACAAATAAGTGCCCTGAGCACATTCCAATGAGTGTTATTAGCACACAAAAAAAGGGTAAAGGATTGAGAAAGGTTTCTAGTGCAGAAAGGTTATGTGAAAACTTCATCGATGTATTGACCAGGCTCACTGGCAGAGGAGAAATGTTCATGACTCCTAGGCAATGACTCCGCCAGGGCCCATCAAGCTCGCTAGCAGCGAAGAAACACAGGAGACCAAATAAATATACTGGATCCCTTGAAACCATGAGGTTATTCCAACCCCCTTCGTCCGGTCTCCAGAAAGGGAAGGCATAGTGAACAACATTCCTCGTAGTGCAATCAGACAGGGTAAATGCATGAATGCCATAGAAGGGACCAGTGGGACCCACGAAAACGAGAGAAAGGGCCTACTAATTCCCCCACCCTCTGCAAGATTAAGGCGGGTTGTGATTCTGGGTTCTACCAGTGAATCGCCAATTGTTGTAGCCGCTACAACACCCTCTGAAATTTGGCACCAGTTTGAAATTTCAGAGCCCCTGCTGTTTCGATAAGGGCAAGCCCATTCCTAGCATCAGCCATGAACCTCATGAAAGTCCACTTTGATCATGTAACACCAAAACCAGTGATGGCTCCAATTTTTTCTAAGTAAATTTTCAGAGTCGCAAATTTTCCCTTCTTCCAAACTTTAGCAAGTTGCGACTTAGCGACCTTGCGACCTAACCAAGGATGTCAGGTCACTAGGTCGCAAACTGTGTCAAAATTTAATTCTTGCAACTATGCGACCTTGCAACCCTGCGACCTCCAGGTCACCAGGTCGCAAGGTCACAAGGTCGCATATGCACCTGACTAAACCTGATTTGCAACCTTGCGACCTCCATTAATGACTGAACATGCAGACCCTTTAAAAATAAAAGGGTCGTGTAGGTTGCATTCGACCTGTGCGACGGAGCAAGCAAGACGTCTAAAAATCCAATCAAAGTGCAATTTTGTCCAGGTAAGTTGTCGAAACCTCCTGCAGTTCCTGTTTTATTGGCTATGGCCCTACCTGCCCCAAACCTAGGCCATTAATTGCCTTAGATACCCCTCAACTGCAATCCTTAGCCCTCACTGTTACTCCATCTAGGTTTTCCCTTCCCCTTTCTGATCCTATCATGCCTACACCAATTTTAACCCCTCCTTTCTCCTCCTGCCACTGTGGGCACCCCTCCCTGGCCTTCCTGTGAGCCTTTCAAATTTGGTTTATTTCCTTCCCTTAGATTTTTCTCCCATTTTTCCATTTTTCCCCACAGGTCACGACGGCTTATTTTCCTTCAGGAAAGCCCTAATGCGACCTCGCAACCTGCTCGTTGAGTCGTAAAGTTGCAAAATCCTGAGTGTCCATGCAATCGCAACTTTGTGACCTTGCGACCTAGTTGCTGAGTCGTAGAGTCGCAAAGTCAGGATTGTTCACGTAGACGTGACTTTGTGACCTTGCGACCTCGTTACTAGGTCGCCAAGTTGCAACCCTTCCAATTTATATTTTTGCAACCAGCGCAGGTCGCAGCAACCCAGCCTGAGCAGCAAAGGCCCTAGTTGGTACAGTAAATTGTTCCTTTTATTTTTCTTTCATGTCGTTCATCTTATCGTGGGACTATTTTTTGAATATTCCAGGGAATATCGAAGCCGAGCTCGAGTGCATTTCTATCTCTTCGGCCTCAAGCCACATGGGGCCCCAGCAGTTCAAAAGAGCCTAGAGATAGAGCTATCAAAAGGAGAGATGCCTCCTCCACCACCTCCCATCTATGGAGATACTGCCTGTGTCTTCGGAAAAGGTGACAAGATGTTGTTGTATGGAGTCTACCAAGAGTTCAAAAAACAAGAATTCCCAGAAGACCTCGTAGACTGACAAGTATACATTCAGGTAAAGAGGTCCAAGCTGCATTATGTGGGTGCCCACCCACCAATCTTCCCATGCGCAGAATTAATTCAGTGTATCCTCCAAAATGTGGACTCAAAGCTCTGTGTTATCCGCGATCACGTCGGAAAACCTTTTTCCAATCTGATTGGGAAGGACACAGAGGTGTACTACTCACTCCCGGCTAGGGAAGAATATTTCAACGCTCAGTGGATCGCCACACACAATGTGCCAGCACAAGATACCTTGAAGGGTTGGTGGGAAGATCCTGAGAAGTTCAAAGGAAAGAAGGATCATGAGTACAACACCGAAGGCATAAGAAAATTATGCAGGCTTGTCGCAGCTATGATGTACAGGATGTATGGCAGGAAGGATGCCACTTCCTTTAAAGGAACATGTGTTCCACTCATGTACCCGATCACCTCCTATGGCACTCGTTTCAACTGGGCACATGTATTAATATTAGCTCTAAAGGTGAACATATCAGCAGCCCAGGTACCAGAGGAGGGATGTGCATTAGAGTTTTACATGGCTTCCTACCTCTTAGATGCAGTATGCTCACGATGTAATTTTGATGATTGGCCACACAACTAGGACGCGGCACATGGTGGGCATATCCATAAATATCTGAACGTTTTTGGGCTACTAGGTACAAAAAATACATTGATGCCATCTTAGACAAGTTTATCACCGCGCTCTACCAGCACCTTTTCAATGAAGATCCTCCCTGCATGTCCAAAAGGTCCATGGAGATGGTGATCAAGGTACCCCATTGGTTCCCCATCATAGAAGGAACCTTCATCATTTTTTTTGGATCATTGAAGGTGCCTCATGCACTGCTCAAGTTTTTCACTGAAAAACTTCTATTACAAGAGGTATGCTATCAAATGACAAGCGAGTTTTCTAAAATGCTAATTAAGGGCAAGAAGAAACCATGGCCTACCCTCCCGCACACTATTGGTGCCTACACAGTCATGGATTTCAAAGAAGTGGATGTGGAAGCAGAAGACATAAATGGCTTCCACTTCGTAAACTTAGCCCATAGGTCTTATGACCCTGAGAGGATCATCCCCGCACACTATATGCAGGCCAAATTAAAATGGACCTACCAGCACACAGAGTGCGCTGTGGAAGAACAAGTAAAAAATTGGTACAATGCACTTAGGGAAGCAACCCCTAAAGGACAAGCCAACCTAGAGGGAGACCAAGAGCGTCAGCACCAGGATGATCAAACTCTGTAAGAAAGAGTAGATGTTATGAAGCGAAAATACCCCACAGGAGGAGCATTGACCTCCCAATCCGAAAGGCTGAACAATACTACAAGCAGTGATCCTCCTAAGAATCAACGGGAAGGAGGGGGTAAAGAGGCTGAGGCACAACTAGATTCTGAGCAGAAGCAAATGGAGGGAGAACTCGAGAAAGCCCAAGATGCTATGGCACAGCAACAGGAAGAAGAAAAGTGAAGGAAACAAGCTGAAGAACAGCAGAAGAAATGATAGAGGGAGGAACGCAGAAAGAAGCAAGCGAAAGAGGCCCACAAGAAGAAAGAAGAATACGATCAGAAAAAAATGGAATTTCAGAAAAAGTTAAAACAGGAGCAGGATAGAGAAGAAGTAGAAAAGAAGAGGAAGGAGGAAGAAGCTCAGAAGCTACAAATAGATACATCCAAGGAGGCAGAGGGAAGCGGGTCACAACCCTCAAAAATCGGGAAGCAAGCATACCTCCCACGTATTGACATACCCCCAGCAACTCCCATGACAGGAGGACACCTCCCACTCTCAAAACTCGGCATCCTGGAGGAACATGAGGATGATGTACTGGATCTAACAATATTATCTTACGATTAGTACACTCATAAGATCAGGCAAGAGAGGAGGAAATGCCTCGCATGGAATCCAGTTGAGCCTCTCGCAGTGACCATGGAGAAAGACATATTCCTTGACACCAAGACTAACCCCATAATGATAGCATCGGCCGGAACCGCTTTTGCAGCCGCTACCGAAGAGAATGTCAGCAAGATGAGCAGAGAAATCTTATTTCTGCATAACAGACTCCATGTGTCCGAGCAGAGGGTCACTCAAGCAGAGGAGGAAAAGAAGGCCCTAGAGACTGAAAATCAAAGGCTCCAACTTGCACTCACTCAGTCCAATGGACTAAAAGCCACCATTCAAGGGGATTTAGACATATTAGGAAGTACCCTGATGCAGCTATACGAGGAGATGATAACTATAAAACAAACAGTCTCTCCTTTGGTAGGGGCCCAAGAAAAAATGAGGAAAAAGGTTATGCAACTGAAGGAAGCCTCCACAACACTAGACAGCATGCTTGAATGGTCTGAAAGGTACCCACAGGCCCCTGCCACCTTGCCAAATAAGGACTAGATCCGCACTCAGAATGATAAGGTACAAATATTGATGAAGTTGCAATCCAGAGACAAGCTCACAAAATATGTAGAGAAGGTAATGTCTGCCTATGAGCATCTCATCAGTGGCATAGATTCGATGGCAGAAGTGCACCACATACCTTCCTTAGGTATGTTTTCCAAGAAAATGACTAGAGAATAGGTAATGCAGGATATCAAATCATTCTTAGAACCCATCAAAGAGGCAGCCATCTCACAGGATCTCCCAGCCTCCAAGGAAAAAATCACCCAGTACATTATTGCACTATTCCGGATCTACACCAAGATGGCCTATCTGTTTGACCATATCAACACAAATAGGCGTACATTAGTTCTGTATTATCTTGAATTTTTTCATAGGCTGGGAGAGGACATGCCCCAAATCACTCCAATGATCTCCGACTACCTAGCCTGGCAAACCTATCTTAATGAACAACAACAGGTAGAAACCCCATGCCTCTCTATCACAAAGTTTCTTGCTTGAAAATACTGGGTTAACAGGTCATAGAAGCAGGTAGGTCGCAGGTCACAAATGTTGTCCAGTCGCAGGTCGCAACCTCACTCAGGTCGCAAGTCGCAAATTCTCCCAGGTCGCAGGCCATACCAACAGTCGAGAAGATGAAAGGGCAGGGTAGCCCAAAAGCCATTTTTGATTCTATATGTACTCCCTCGGGAGATAATGTAAGAAAAATTTTTGAGACTCCAAAAGGAGAGAGAGATATAACTGTACAACATTGAATGTATGATCCTGGGAATGAATACAAATGAATGTTTTGGACTCCACTATTGGATCTGATGGAAACTTCTGTGTGTTGACATTATGAATATAATGCTCTCATGTTCTTAGTATCATTTGTAATTGATTATTTTTTGTTTATGTTCGTACATCATTTATATGTTTAATCTCTTTGGATATATGAATGGTATGTGGATGTTTAGCATATGGATATGTTAATGACTTAGTTATTGATATTTCCTTAATCTTTCGGGAACACGCTTAAAAAATTGAAGGGTGTTTTAATCATAGTGAATTGTTTCTCTTATGTTCAAACGAGCCTCTGTATGAGCATGGCCCTAATGATGTTTTTCTAACAATACTTATTTTGGCTACATGCTTTAAATCTCGCTTTGCTATTCATAATGTTTCATTTTCAAGAGAATTTGTCAACCATTCATCTTGTTTCGTTCGAGTAGCCGTACATTCTCATGATATCAAAATACACCTCTATCTGAGAAAGGGCGTACATCTCATCAGCTTAATGGCAACCGAGCCTACATACCAGATGGGATCCCTATCACAAATGGTGTAGAGTCTAGTTGGGATTTTATACCGGGGAAATCCCCTTATATTTGGCAAGGCAATTTTCCCCGTCAATAGAACCAATCCATATGAAGTGCCTCGCTTTTTGTAGCTTTGTTTGTGATTGTAAGTATTGAAATAGTTGATGATCAGTGTGACTGATAGTTTCCCTACCCATCAAGTAATGTTTCCATTTTTTCACACCTTGCACCAATGCATACAATTATTTATCATATGTAGGATATTTAATCATATGTAGGATATTTAATCATTGCACCATTAAAAAATTTAGAATGAAAATAGATGGTCTTACCATGTTGCATCAAGACTGTGCCCATGGCATAGTCACTTGCATCAATTCGTATCTCAAATGATTCTCTCATGTCTGGAAGTGCAAGTACGGGTGTTGAAATAATTCTTTCTTTTAATGCATCAAAGGCTTTTTTTTTCCTCCCCACTGAAAAACATGTTTCACACTTGTCAATGCATGTAATGGAGTTTCAATGGAAGAAAAGTTAGAAATGAACTTTCTCTAATATTGGGTTGCTCCCAATAAACTTCTAACCTTTGTCACAGTCTTGGGTTTTGGCCAATTCAAAATGACTTCTACCTTTGATGGATCTATCTTCAACTCACCCCCTACAACAATATGACCCAAGTAGACTAAAGAAGTTTTTCCAAATTCACATTTAGACATCTTTAAAAACAACTTTTCCTTCTTTAAGACATCTAATACTTATCTGATATGCAAGACATGCTCTTCACAAGACTTGCTGAAAATCAATATGTCATCTAAATAGGCTATCACAAATTCATCAAGAAAAGGCCTTAAAACATCATTCATAACGCGCATGAATGTAGCAGGAGCATTACAAAGCCCAAAGGGCATCACTAACCATTCAAACAAACCTTGCTTTGTCTTGAAGGATGTCTTCAAAATTTCTCCTTCAGCAATCCTAATCTAATGATAGCCACTCCTTAAGTCGAACTTAGTGAAATAAATCATCAATTATAGGAATAGGGTAATGGTTCTTTACTATAATTTTGTAATGCTCTGAAGTCCACACACATGCGATATTTTCCATCCTTCTTTGGCACTAAAACAATAGGTGACCCACATGGCGATGTGCTTGGTCAGATGACCCCTTTATCAAGTAACTCTCAGATTTGTCTCTTGATTTCTGCATTTTCCATGACTGACATTGTGTACATGCCAATGTTTGGAAGAGCGTAATCTTGCTGCAATTGGATCTCAAGTTGGATTCCTCTTTTAGGAGGCAATACCTTAGGCTCTTGAAACATCTCATCATAGGTATTATCAACCTCAATCAAATCAGATTTTAACCTTGCACCATATCCTTGAAAGGCTTCATTCTCAACATTATTTTTGGGTTTGATCATCAAAAGTACAAAATTATTGCTACAATCAACAAGCCTCTTCATTTGTCCAACATTCATAAGCGATAAATTCTATTTTTTGTGATGTTCTCTAACAATGTACTCAATACCATATTTAAACAAATGATACTTGTTCTCATGGTGATGAAATATGGTTCTTCTATCATAAAGATATGGGCTTGCCAAAATAATGCCACATATATATAATGGAACTACATCAAGTTCTACCTCATCAATGAAGTTTGCAGGGATGAAGAATTTCAATTTTCATTTTCTAGTCACTTGCAATTTTGCATTGTCACATACCCAACCTAAAGGATAAGGTTTAGGATGAAGAATGGTTTCTAAATTCAGTTTCTTGACAATGGTTTTTTAAATGAGGTTTGCTTGTGATCCATTGTCAAATAGAGTGTTTATTTGTTAAGTTTTGAGATAACTCTGATATGGAAAAGCTCTATTATTTCCTTATAATTTCAAGTTTCATTGAGGTTACGATAAGAACTATTACTTGCAATAGAGTCTTTACCTTTCAATCTCATGGTTTTGATCTTTGTTTCATCTCCCGAATCAGATTAAATCATGTTTTGTAGTTGTAGCAGTCTTTTATTTTCCTTTGTTGTTAAACTTTTTGGGTCTCATCTCAGGATGAAGTTTCCACCAATGGTATTCATCATGGCCTTATTTTGAATAATGTTTGCATGTGATTTTTTCTCCCTCTTTCTTGATGGAAGCATTATTTTTCCCTTTTCCTTTGAATTTCCCCTTTCCTTTGTCTCCACTCTTGAATGGATTTTCGCTGCCCTCTTGGGGAACATTCTTCCCTCTTGCTTCTAAATGTGTTTCCTATACACAAACTTCATCTAGATTTGTAGGGTTAAACATGAGAATTGTGTGTCTCAAGTAACTATGTAAACCTCCAATGTATTTGAGTAAAGTGTCTTGAGAGGATAAATCTACACCCAAAATAAATTCTCTTCTTCTAAACTCTTAGGTATAACTTTGCACGCTTTGACCCTTTGATTGCCTAAAGTTTTTCCAATCCATTATGGTTTTTTTCATGTATGCTAAAGGATAAAATTGTCGTCTTAATGAAACCACAAAATCATTCCAATAAGTTATGATCTTACCTCTTTTCTTGAGATCCTCTTGAGTTTTGTCTTCCCACCAAATAAGTGTTGCACTTTCCAACCTTAAAGAAGAAAGTTGAATCTTGGCCTCATCATATTTGATCCTTTGTATCCTATAATACACTTCAAGTTGACGAACCTAATTATCTAATTTCTCATCATTTACCACTCCATTATACATAGACAATTCAATATTTATTTCAAGTTTTAGCAATGGAGTTTTAACATGACCCTTTGGCGAATGAGGAGGTGTTTGTGAAGGGGATGATGTAGAAGATGATGATGGTGAATATGGAGGTGAAGATGAAGGTGAAGAGAAAGGTGTAGGTAGAGGTGGTTTGTCACCATTTCCTCCATTCCCTTTTGGAGTTTTGTCTTCATTTTCTCCATTTCCCTTTCGAGAATTTGAGCTCTCAACTTGCAACCTTGAGTTTCTTTCCTCATAAATAACTTTCACCATTTTAGTCATTTCAAAGAATACTTTTCTGAAATTCTTCTCATCCTCAGACATATTGTCAGGGCCTCCTTCATGTGCCATCACTGGTGAGACCTTGGATGGCACTTGAGGTGACACTTGTGGTGAAGCTTGAGGTAGATGTGCTCTCCTTGAACTAGTTGGAGGACTTGATCCCACAATATTTGATTCTCCTCTTTTGAGATTCAACCCTGTAAGAATTAGAAAACACTTGAAACATAATTAAACCTTCAATACAACCAAGGAACCAAAGCTATGATAGCAAACTTATATGTATTTGAGAACTTGAAGTTTTGATGAAATTTGCAAGTTATATTTTATGTCTTTTATACAATTAGGCAAGTTTCTAAAGCACATAAATTAAGTCTTTTAAACTCAGTTTGCATAATAAAAACAGAGACAATAATACCATAAATAGTAACACAAGACAACAAAATGATGAAGGAGTTCACCCCTCCTGGACTACATCTCCTGGTCCAGCTTCCAATGTTGGGACTCTTTCATTAAGTGATCAAATATGTGATTACCTAGATTTGCAGTGCTCATAATACAAAATTAATGTCTCAAATGGCTCCATCACAGCCAAAAACACCTAGTTGGGCTCTTGTTGGGCTTAAATTGGCCAAAAACTGAAGAAGTTATGGTCTGGTGAAGTGTTGTTGCTAACTGATCTACAAACTGCACTGGTCTGCTAACCATCCTACGAATCCGCCTTTTCTGGAACCACTGAGCAACAAATTCACTCTGCTCCAACTAGATTCGCGTCGGATTCAGTGCATTTCGTCACCTGTTTTAATTGCCCATTAACCCCCGTGAGTGGATAATATGGGGCCACATGGCTTTAATTCCGTCGTTGGATCCGACCCGCATCGGTTCAAATCTTAGTGCCAATCATCTAACCCGCTCCAAACCACAATATGGTTGCATACACCGTGGGTATAGTTTAAGCTTCGTGCCAAAACATTAACTCCAACTGGTGGACTGTGGTGGTGTCACCATTACTGTGGTTTTTTTGAAATGCATGCCAAATAGGAACCATGCTCTGAATGTTGACTATGGTATGGTTTGAATGTTATCATCGTTGAACTAAAATATGGCCCAAACTATGGTATGGTGTTCATGTTACTAGGGCTTGTGTCGGGGTTAACCCTATGCCTGCGGTCTCATGGGTATGGGGTGACCGGGGGCAGGGGTTAACCCTGGCCCTGTCCCCCAAATGCTCACTGAATAATGTTTAAATATAACATGCCAGTGGTAAGACTCTGTGTTGCTCGACAATAGGTCTTGTGCTCGACCCCCATGAGGCCCATTCAACTCATACAAAATTTTACACTACTGTTGGGAGGCCACATGGGGGCCATCCATTGGCCCATGTGGCATCCATTCATTGGGCCACTTAACCACTACAATAAACCAATCAAAATGCAGCAACCACGAACCAACTCAGAGAGGACACTTGGAAGCATGCCATTGGTCCTAAAAATCTAGTCAACCTGCCCAGTCACCCTTCCCAGTCAGCGTACCTGCAACCCAACTACAATTTTTTTAGTTGTTTAGGAAAATGATCAGAACGCAATATCAGAAGTATACGATATTGGTTTTTAGCTATTCAAGTTGTGTTGGATTCAGGGCAACGACATATACGTTTTGGCACTAGTTTTGAGCACTTTTGAACACTTTGAATTTTGAGCACTTTACTAATCCAGTGGATCACTCCTATTTCAAGCCCCAACCGCTAGGAGAAAGGCTTAAGAGTGCAGTTATAGGCCTCCCAGCCGCATGAAAGAAGGCTTATGGGTGCAGCTAAGCCTATAGGATTCAAATTCTAAAGTCTTATGCATGAAACCGGGAGCATATCAAGAGTATGACAAACCTACAGTCATGAAGCATATAATAGAAAGTTTTATGGACATAAAAATGAACAGTAATATCTACATGATGTTTGACTTGTTGTAGGGACCAGAATGAATGTTTTTTATAGTAATACCTCTTTATAAAATGGGTTTTTAGATCAGTGTGTTATTTGTCTTGATTTGATCATTGGAGCTAGTATATGATAGTATTTGGTAAAAGTTTCAAGGATCTGAAAAGATTTGGTTTATTGGATTGACTTAATATAGATCAACAGTATTCGAATTTTGACAAGATGATAGAAATTTGATAGATATTTTTTAAACTATGGATTGATTGAATTCATAGTGATAAAAATTTAGGGCTTTGATCATATTTTGCAATAGTGATTTTCCTTGATGTGGCACGACAGTATGGGCATAGTAAATCTTAGTGATTAATATTGGTATTCAGTATTAATTATGTATTGGCATCATTGGAATTGGCACATTGGTTTAAGTATAAACAGTTGTGATTCAGTGTGCAATGATCTCACAATGAATGGATGGAACTTATATGACTTATCCTTGGTGTATGAATTTACATCTAGGGATAGAAAAATATTCATATTATGATCATAAGGATGGCTTGAGAAAGTTTGGCCTGATATTTCTTGGTAAATGATAGTTGTTGACATGAAAATAGATAAGGTTGTAAACTGGTAATTTGGTGTGATCTCTACCTTGCACTTGGTTTGAAGATTTTGATAGTGATATTAACAAGAATTTTTATGGATTTGATTCAAAATGTAAGGCTTAATAAGCAGACATGGTGATCCGAGTGGATATTGGTGGCCACCCACCTATTCCACTTGGACCCCCAACATTATTTATTTTAGGTTGTTTCTTTCAATTTTCTTAATTGTAGCATAGTTTACTATTTTTGGGAGTTTTTCGAATCCTAAACTTCGAGATTTGTTTTGTGGCCCTTAACGATGTTTTTTGGAAAATACGAAAATGTGAGTCAATAGCTCACATTTGCAATTGAAAGTTGTATTCCTCGGATATATATTTCTAACAAGTTATCATACATGTCAGATAGATATCGTATGCCAAAGTTATGACCCTGGGAATTTGGTATACCCACTAACCCCAACGGGGCCCATAAAATTTTTGTGCTTCATCTCCTAGGGTTAGGTTTTTGGATGTTTTGGGTTTTCCCTTATTTCTCAATAATAAAAAGGCATACGAGCCTCATTGTAACACAGTTCAGAAGGCATGTAAGTGCCACATCTCTTCTCAGAGATAAGCTACCATCGCATGAGCTAGTTTATTTCCATTCCACATGTAAACAATTTTTAGTGTTTTGTTATTAATGAATTGAAGTTTTGTTTTCATTGTATCTCTTGGTTTCTATTTATATTTGTATTTCATTTCGTTCCTTCATAAATCTGGATCACATGGTTAATTTGATTGCACAATATTGATTTGTTTGAGGCTGAGCATATTGGTTTGATCATTATTATGTTTGTAGAAAGCATTTTCTAGTTTGAAGCAAGTTTCTCGAGCCCGGTATGTCTGCATTGACAGTTACCTAGTAAAGCTTAGAAGATGTGTCGATATGAACCTCTACTTCGTATGCCTTTGATTTTGGTTTTATATGTTGACGATCTATTCTTGACATGTAACAAGCCTCTAATGATCAAATTAAGAGGGAGTTGGCCTCTAGGATCGAGATGGAAGACATTGGCATGATGCACTACTTTTTGGGTTTAGATGTTTGGAAAAGGAAAATATGTCATGAAGTTATTTGGCATTATAGAAGGAAAATCCTCGGACACCCCAATGGAATTGAATTTCAATAAGTTATGCAGAGATATTTCTAAACCTGACTTGGCAACCGACAGTTGTTTGAAGCATTGATGTTCCTTTTGAACACCCATTTAGATATATGTTTTGCAGAGAACAACCTTAGTCAATTCATGATTGAGTCGCTTCATACAATTTGTGTTTTCGCCAACCAAATTTGCATGGGACAATCAATCTTGGTCTAAGATATACTTCCAAATATGTATGACTGCATGTATACACTAATATTGACTGGACTGGAAAGCATTATTGACAAGAAGAGCACATCTCGATGTTGTTTTAACTTGGCATCTACCATGATATTTTGGATAAGTTAAAATATCGTATCTTTAAGCATGACTGAGGTTGAGTACATTTTTGCTAGCATGGCTAGCCGTGGGACAGTTTGATTGAGAAATCTCTTTGGAGAGTTATTTAAGGAAACTCTAAATATTACAGTGATACATTGTAGAGTGGGATCTGATTGGCTGAAAATATCGTATATTTTTGGGACTGAGATATCTTCATGTATTGAGACAGTACTACAATATGAGACAAGCTTAGGCTTGTGACCTCCATGAGAGGGAGAAAGGAAGAATAAGGTATCCTTTTATGTATGTATTTTTTTTGACATAATATTTGATTTGATGTCCTACATGAACAGGAAAACAAAGGATCGTTTCTCTTGGTAATGCATGAGGAAGACTTATGATTGAACTGTTCAGTGACATATTTAAGCAAGTACTGAATAATAGCACATTGATATGTTTTTGATCTACAAAGAACAATGTTGATTGAGGAAATTGAGCTAGATCTTCCCCCCTATCTGAGCTCCCAAGGTGAGGAATTGAGTCATAGAGCTCCTGGGGTTGAGGGGTATCTATAAAATAGGGTATCGCCCCTATCTGAGCTCCCAAGGTGAGGAATTGAGTCATAGAGCTCCTGGGTTGAGGGATCTCTAGAAAATAGGGTATTGCCCCTATGTTTCACCCATAGGGTGGAAAACATATGCTCCATTGTCTTTGTCTTGTAGATTATACCCCAGTTGGCATCATACCCACAAGTTGAGCTTATTGGGATTGTCACTCCCCGCCTGGCCAACGGGTTGAGAAGGCTTGGGGGTGTGTCATCCTTACCTTTAGTAAGTTGGGTAGCTCACCCAAGCTGGATTATGATGTAGGTGTTCCACCATGAGTCTTGAGGGTCATTGTTGGGAAGATCAGTACGCAATAGGATGGATGGGATATTGTATCTCGCTTATTGCTCAACATAGGGTGGAAGACGTATGTTCCCCTATGAGATGACTTGGGGAAAAAGTGTCCCATATGACCTTCCCCACTATCGTAGATATGAGGTGAGAGTGTCCCAAAGGACCTTCCTTATTGTTAGTGGATTTTGGGATGAGATGAGCTCCCCAATTTGGTTCCAAGTTTAGCAAGATTGCATGATGTCATTTTGGATTGAGATAAGCTCTCTGATGTTGTTGATGTGAATTGAGGGTGGTATCTTAAGCTCCCCTCTGATGTCAAATTCTTCTTATTTTATCTTCAAGTGTGTTCAAAATATGAGTAGAATACAAGCAGAGATAAGCAAGGATGAGCATGTATGAGCAGAGATAAGCAGGGATGAACAGATTGTTGAGATTCAACAAGAAATTTTTGGCACCCATGATACTAGTGACATTAAGCACCTACACTAGGGTGGGGCCCACAAGCTATTGTTAGGTGCCTGTCTATTTTCATTATCCCTTAATTTAGTTGGACATTAAGCTGTAATCTATTCTCAATGTGGACTTGAAATAGTTAACTGAAGTGGAAAATTCAGTTAGCTAAGTGAATTTCGAGTTAGAGGTTGGTTGGTGGGACATGCAGAGTCATTCTAGTTGTAACAAAGTTCGAAGTTCAGTGGTGCATGAGTTTTTGCAAGTTGTAAATAGTTTAACTCATTTAAGTGAGTTAAACTCAATTGTGCTAGTTGTAACTGAAGATAAAATTAGTGAGAGATCAAGTGAATTAAATATTAATTAATTCACATGCAACTGAATATTTACAAATATTAGTTGCATGCATGTCAGATTCAGTGGAGACCCAGTTGAGTTCTAGGTGAAAGGGAAGTTGACTATCAGTTGTGAAATTATCTGCTTGCACACATGCAAGTAAACACACATTGGATGTTCCCATGATACTTGCACATTCAAGGCAGGAAGGATTGCATTAATTCATGGATTGCATTTAACAGGTATTGCGCAGTGAAGGAAGGTTGTCTGGAGATAGTAAATTGGCTAAGGAATTTGCCAATTTTTGTATGAAAATGTGAGACAATTAGTTGATGTACTGAGGGATCTTGTGAGAAGAGTTTTGTATGTAATTGTTTCATAATCCATGATATAATATACAATAGAACATAGTGGGGTTTTTAGATGTAATATTTCCCCAGGAAATTATCTGTGTTGTGTGTGATTGATCTTTCTTCATGTTCATGTGATTAGTGATTGTGTTTTTAATTCCACAAATATTTGTAGAAGCGATTCAGTATTTAAATTTAGCACATTGTTAGATCAGGTGAATCCAAGATATACATGCATATTGTATAATTTCTACATGGTATCAGAGCACAGGAAATTGCAGAAGTGAAGCAGGAGTTGAGTTTGTGACTGGATAGAATTCGAATTTGCAGAAAGAATTTCTTGGTGCTACGGCTAATTCAAGATAGAAATGGCTTTCAATGTCTTAAGGATAGAGTATGCACTCAAGGGCAGCTCAAACTACATTTCTTGGAAGGACAAGATGGAGGCAGTACTCGAAGACAATGGCTTGAAGGAATTCATTGACAAATATGTTCCTAAACCCGTTGTGACAGATGCTGCCAATATTGATGCATGGCAAAAGAAAGTGGCAAAGGCAAGGAGGATCTTGTTGGAGGGAGTACGAGAACACATTGTCTCAAGCCTCCATGGGAAAGCCACACCATATGTTGTGTGGAAGGATTTGACGGATCTATTCTAAAGCAGCAACGACCATAGGAAATTGGCGCTCAAAGATAAACTCAGGAAGATCAAGATGGAAAAGGGCGACACCATTCCAAAGTATCTCACGAAGTTTGTCCAATGTCGGGATGAACTAGGGAGTGTGGGAATAACAGTCACTGGTCATGATTTTGTGATTTTGTCTCTCCTAGGACTTCCTAAGAGTTGGCACAGTTATGAAGACTCTGTCAACGGATCGGAAAAATTGCCAGATTGGAAATGAAGATGGTCGGATTTGGTGCAGGAGGAGTTCAGATGGAACACCAGAGATGGCTCTTCATCAAAGCATGATGATGAAGAGGATTTTTATTTGGCTGCCAAGGTGAATAAGGGAAAGGGAAAGAAATTCCATTCTAAATCTGAGTCTAAAGGCAAGAAGCAGGACATGTCCAAGGTGAAATGTTTTCACTGTCACGAACATGGGCATTTTTCTACTAACTATCCACAAAAGAAGAAGAACAAGAAGGTTGTTGGATCTGATGCTGGAGAGGCCCTTGCCTCATAATTTGAGCTTGAATTCTTCTTGATTTCATGCATGGTGTCAATTGCATTGGATCGGTGTGGTATTTGGATAGTGGCACTTCCTTTCACATGACGGGAGATAAGGAACTTTTCAGTGACTTGGAGGAGAAAGATCTCCAAATGCATATTGAGATGGGTGACGATGGACGGTACAGTGCTACCAGGATTGGTACCATTACCTTTCAAAGGGAGTCAAGTAAACCATTTCAATTAAAAGATGTAATGCATGTTCCAGGTCTGAAGAAAAATTTGGTCTCAGTTGCAATGTTGGAGGATAGAGACTATGACGTTGTTTTTAGTGATGGAAAATATTTCCTGTGACATAAAACAATGGGTCAAGCCAAGAGGATAGGGATTCAATTTAAGAATCTCTACACGCTGGAGGTAGATGGTTGCACTGCCATGATGGGCAAGGCAGAAAACGTGGTGAGCCGGGATGAGGGCGAATTATGGCACAGGCGATTGGGCCATATTCATCATGAAGCCTTGAAATTCATGCAGCAAACATCTACTGGAATTCCAATGGGAACACTTGCTCAGTTAGATCAGTGCAAGGGTTGCACCATAGGGAAGGATGTAAATTCCACCTTTCATGAGAAGGAGAACCGTGCTTTGGGGATCCTTGAAAGAGTTCACACAAACGTGTGTGGACCATTCTCAGTTTCTTCAAGAGAAAAACATAAGTACTATGTAATCATTATTGATGAATTTTCTCGTAAATGTTGGATCTTCTTCATGTAGAAGAAAGATCAAAAATTCTCTAAGTTATGTGAGTTTAACGCATTCGTGGAGAAAGAGATGGGGAAGCAAGTGAAGGCTCTTGGGAGTGATAATGGTGGAGAATACATCTCTAACTAACTCAATAAATTCTACAGCAAAGAAGGAATTCGAAGAAAACTCATAGCGCCTCATAACCCACAGAAAAATGGGGTCACAGAGAGGAAGAACACAACGATCATGGGTACAGAACGATCGTGGGTGTAGCATGAGCGATGTTGCATGATCAAGGCCTACCAATGCATTTGTGGGCGGAAGAATTCAACATTGCAGTTTATGTGCAGAACCGTCGTCCTCATAGAGTAATTGGCATCAGTACACCTGAAGAGGCTTTCACTGGTAAGAAACCTGATGTTTCACACTTTAAGATTTTTGGCTCATATGTTAATGTGCATGTCACCAAGGACGCCAGGAAGAAGCTCAAACCAACTGTTAAAGTTGGGAATTTTTTGGGGTATACAGAAACACCCCATAATTATCGTGTGTATTTTCCAAACAGCAAAATGACTGTTGTGCGACAATATATAAAATTTGATGAGGGGAAATCCATGCAGTTGTCCCTTGAGAGGGAACTAGACTTGCATGCAAAGGAGGAACTGTTGGTTCCCAAAGATGAGTCTCAAGATGTGGATCAGCCACATGAGGAGGTTCATGTAGTGCAAGAACCCACTCATGCAGAGCCATCCATCAGAAATGACAGAAGGCGCACCATGGAAGTAGATAGGCTGAGACTTGATGTTGCACATAATGTAGGAGCCCCTACTTCACAGTGCAGAAAAAGACCGTCTCCTAACTTATTTACTGGATACATGGCTCTCATGAGAAAATGTCTCTAGAAAATTTGGCGGAATTTCCGACGGCCAATTCGTCGCTATTCCGACACATAGTCGTCGCAAGAGCGACAGTTCGAGGATGGGAAAAATGTGGTTTGCCATCCCGTCGCAATTCCGAAGCACTTAAAAAGTGTAGCACTACCGACACTTTTTCCATCACTTCCAAACAGGCGTCACTCTTTCGACGTTTCCCAAACTGTCACGCTTTCGACGTTTGTAAACTGTCACACTTCCGACGAAATGTGGTTCGACTTTTTGAACGTCGCTCTTCCGACATTTGTAAATTGTCGCATTTCCGACGAAATGTGGTCCGACGTTTTGAACGTCACTCTTCCGAAGTTTGTAAACTGTCGCAGTTCCGACGAAATGTGGTCCGACATTTTGAACGTTGCTCTTCTGATGTTTGTAAACTGTCGCAATTCCGACGAAATGTGGTCCGACGTTTTGAACGTCGCTCGTCTGACGTTTTTATACCGTCGCTAGACTTCCGACGTTTTTAAGCTGTCGCAATTCCGATGCTTACAATGCGTCAGTATACCGATGGCAGGTTCAATTTAAAAAAAAAATGAAATTTTAAAACAGGACAGTAAATCTCCAATATTTGTTATGAATTGTGGGCATTCCAATGACTGTGAAATATTAATATAATAAACCACCACGCAGCGCTTCGACTATAAAAAATCATTTTTTTTTTCACAAGAGAAAAAACGTTGTTTTGAATATATTATATGAAGTAAAACAGTCCATGAAGTCGTTACATTTTCACATCTGAAGATTGGAACCCAAATTTCCATCCAGAAAAGTGGAAGTCCCACCCCATACAATGATAGAAAAATACCCCATGTCACATACAGGGACATGATATAAAACCCAGTAACAATCCACATGGAGATTATCGACAATCTGAGAAAGCATCCAAATATGCCCGAGGCATCTATAAGAAAGTGAAATAGCAGTATGTATAATAGTAAAGCAACAGATAGAGTACCGACGTCCATTGTTCCAAATACAAATTAAAGTACCCAAAACCCTGCAACAGAGAAAAACGCTAATCATAATCATGTGAGGAGTGTGATATGTCCAAAATATAAAAATACCATCATACCATATCAATAAACCAGCAACATAGACCAGCATCGCTAGTTTTGAAGGCAGAGTGATAAACATTAATCATTTTTTTTTCACAAGAGAAAAAACATTGTTTTGAATATATTATATGAAGTAAAACAGTCCATGAAGTTATTACATTTTCACATCTAAATATTGGAACCCAAATATCCATCCAGAAAAGTGGAAGTCCCACCCCAGACAGTGATAGAAAAATACCCCATGTCACATATAGGGACTTGATATAAAACCCGGTAACGGTCCACATGGAGATTATCGACAATCTGAGAAAGCATCCAAATATGCCCGAGGCATCTATAAGAAAGTGAAATAGCAGTATGTAGAATAGTAAAGCAACGGATAGAGTACCGACGTCCATTGTTCCAAATACAAATTAAAGTACCCAAAACCCTGCAACAGAGAAAAACGCTAATCATGTGAGGAGTGTGATATGTCCAAAATATAAAAAGACCATCAGACCATATCAATAAACCAGCAACATAGACCAACATTGCTAGTTTTGAAGGCAGAGTGATAAACATTAATCATTTTTTTTTCACAAGAGAAAAAATGTTGTTTTGAATATATTATATGAAGTAAAACAGTCCATGAAGTCATTACATTTTCACATCTGGAGATTGGAACCCAAATATCCATCCAGAAAAGTGGAAGTCCCACCCCAGACAATGATAGAAAAATACCCCATGTCACATACAGCGACTTGATATAAAACCCAGTAACGGTCCACATGGAGATTATCGACAATCTGAGAAAGCATCCAAATATGCCGAAGGCATCTATAAGAAAGTGAAATAGCAGTATGTAGAATAGTAAAGCAACAGATAGAGTACGTACCGACGTCCATTGTTCCAAATACAAATTAAAGTACCCAAAATCCTTGAACAGAGAAAAGCGCTAATCATGTGAGGAGTGTGATATGTCCAAAATATAAAAATACCATCAGACCATATCAATAAACCAGCAACATAGACCAGCATCGCTAGTTTTGAAGGCAGAGTGATAACTTGTCAACACATAAAATAGTATCATAAAGCGGATACAGGAAATGTGCAGAGACATGTACTGTTGATATACACCTCACACAAAAAGCATCCATGATAGAGCAAAAATATGTATAAACCCAGGGTCGATTGTATGTTCTGGCTCGCTTGTTCCTGGAAATAAAAACCATCTGCAGAAACCCAGGCTCGCTTGTAAGATCAGGCTCGCTTGATTCCAAAATTGGTAACCATCTGTTGCATCCGAGATGTAAGGTTCAAGCTCGCTTGTTTCCATTAGTAGCCTGCTACAACATCCACCTTGTTCATAGCAAAAAGGTTCCTGTAGATATACAGAGAAAGAGTATAATACGTAGACCATATAAACATGGCTCTGTATTTCAAAAAACAGGTTTAAAATAGAAACAGGGCAACATTTTTTTTTTCCAATTGTTATGAACATAATTCGACCGTGAAATATTAATATAATAAACCACCCCACAACGCTTCGACTATAAGACTATAAACAATCATATAAACATGGCTTTGTATTTCAAAAAACAGGTTTAAAATAGAAATAGGGCAACTTTTTTTTTTCTAAGTAAAGTTAATCTATTAACAGTGGGAATAAAATTACACCGAAGTCAAAAACATTGCCCAAAATCATGGCAAATTTGTCATCAAAAAATCAAAATATTCAGAAGACTGCCCTCATACGGGGAAACCAGTCTTGAACTTTTAAGGAATTCAAAAATATTACAGAGGTCCAGCACAGTAATATAATCTAAAAGCAGCCCAATTAAGTGGGCCGCGAAGCAAGAAAAACAAATTAACCAAACTACTCCTCCGGCTCCTCGACGATTCAGCACCATCCTTCGGAAGGTCCTGGATCGCTAGGTGCTACCTCCACAGTGATGTCACCGCTCCCCTCCTGAAGACCCGAATGTTGGCCGGCTTTTTCTGAGCTCGGACCCGCCAGATGGGTGCATTTTTCTTCCATTTGGGCCTCCTCACGGAAAACTACAGTAACTGAAGCTGTGATTCATGGGTGGTTCAGACAGCAATTAAAGGAAAAAAGCGCAGTGTGCGTCGTGGGAGAAGGTGAAGTGCTGGGGAAATGAGGAGCAGGGGAGCCCATACGGTGGTAAGATCCTAGAACCTGACCCCGCCCACTTCTAGTATCTGGATAGCGACCTACGTGATAATCACTGGACTGTGAAGACGACTCGGTTGAGGGGCTAGAGGGAGCACGCAGGGGTTGACCTCTAGTGCTCCGCCTGCAGCAACGCATCCTTTGACGCAGGCGAGGCATGGCTGCAGTCTCAGCAGTGGGCACAAGAAGAGACGGAGAAGCAGAATTCCAAGAAACAGAGGAAGACAGACAAGGACCAAACCGAGAGAAATGCAGATATGCAGCAAGGTCTAAGCAGCAGTTCAGCTGGGCACTTCTCCTTCTCATCACAGTGAGCAGGCAGTGTAACCCAGCAACCAGCTCGTCTGAAAAACCATAGCGAAATGCCATTTTATCGACCTGATTGCAATGCAATCGAAGGACGCCCATCATAATTAATCTCTGATCATTAATGAGATCCGAAGGCCAGATCATATTGGAGCATGCAGAATCGCTAACAGGAGTGGAGGTCCGATCTTGAACAGTGTTAAAACTTAATGCGATTTGATGTGAAAACCTTGGAACTTAATTGAACAGCGTTAAAACTTAATGCGATTGATATGAAATCGCCACATCCATGTCCCATCGCCTTAAACGCCATCGAATGCACCCGCATCCGGGAACAAGGAAACATTTGATTGAGGACACATGGCAGAAATTGATTGGATCAGATCTTTGTTTGGGCCGCTCGCGCAATGGAAATTCGGACACGAAAAATATTAGGGCGAATTTGATAAGAAATTCGCGTCACAACTCTCCCTCCGTACGCCAGCCCAACTTCGAACCCGAAAAAGAGGAATTCAATTGGTTTTCGTGTCACAAAATTGGCCAACGTCAGCAGGCTATTTTGGAACGCGAATTTGGTTTGAATTATGGTTCATCGTCGTTTGAAGTCCAGCGGACTCGACTTAAGAACAATTTTGTTTGATCCCATCTTATAAAATTTGTGTTGGTTTTCTTTGATAATACACATATTTATAATAAATCATGGGAATACCACACTAAACCTGTGGAAAAGTTATATAAATTATTGAGAACAATCATTTTTATGTAAAAATATCCAAATGTGCTTTTGGGAAATAAGAATTCGAGTATTTGGTTCATATTGTTTTAAAGGAAGGAGTGAAGTTGGAGCCTCAAAGATGCAAGCTATTACAAAATGACCTATTCCTAAGAAAATCAAGGTTCTTAGAAGATTTTTTAGACTTACATGATATTATTGATAATTTGTTAAGAATTATGCATGCATTTCAAGTCCACTCACATATCTCTTGAAGAAAATATCATTTATATGGAATGATGAGGCTACTTTGGCATTCTCTCTTTTAATGGATACCATGTCTTCTACACCAACATCGGTTGCACCTAATTTTGGTAAAACATTCATAGTAGAGTGTGAGGCAACTAGGTTAAAGTTATGTAACATTAACACAATAAAGGATATCATTGGCTTTTTAAAAACAGAATTCAAGAAAATATTTGGTGAAACTTACGTATAGAAAAAATAATGGAAGCAATATTACATGCGATAAGTAAAGGGATAGTATCATTTGGGGAGGTACTTGCAGAATCAAGATATACCATGATAGCATAAATTATTTTTTGAAGCTATGGATTCATTGGAAGATTAACAAAAATGAGGAGAAAAAAATGCAAAGTTTTAATTTTGAGATAATCTACAAAAAGGAGTAAGGAAAATTTAAGTACATGATGCTCTTTCTAAAATGAAGAGGCTATGATTATATCCAATTACATTTTCTATTCCTAGGTGGCTGAAGAATCTTGCCATAATGGAAAAATGACAATAGTACTAAACAAAAACTAAAATTTATACGGAAGGATGGGATGAACTCTATGGAGCATTGGGAGTGAAAGAGATATACTTTGGTGCAAATGTAGAATATTTTTATGCACGCAAGCATATTTGAATAAACAAATATTAAGGGAGTCCCATGTCTCTACGATGGTAGGACGCGGGAGTTCCTTAAAACATCTCAAAGGATCAAAATATATTTTTGGAAGGAATGAAGAAAGATATTCAAAATTTTGTAAGAGAAGGTCGAGGTTTACCAATAAAAGAGAGATAGTAAAATCTCTAGGGTTACTTAACCATTCCACATACATATTAAAGACTAGAATATATATCAATAGAATTTATTATGGAGTTCTTTGAAATATAAAGGTAAGTATTACATTTTTGTGGTCATTTATATAGACAATTTTTGTAGATTTTTTTTGTAGAGCTCAAAGTACATAAACAACAAGCCAGAAGTGGCGGAAAAGTGTCCCATGAAAGAAATTCATAGCCTTCATGGTTTTCCTAAAGTAATAGTAACGAAACTTTTGGAAATAGTATTTAATATGAGTGGAGAAACACTGAAGTTTGCCATGAGTTCTACATATCAAACACAATCAAATGAAATTCGGAAACAAAAATAGTTAACAAATGTTTTTAAGGTTATCTGATATTACTCTTTAGAAAAGCAATCTTAATGGATGAAGTGGGTTCGTCAGAAGAATGGTAATATGATACTACATCACACATCTACTAAAATTTCCCAATTTTAAGGCCCTTTATGGATATCAACTCCTAGTATCTCGTACTTTTTGCAAGATAAGTCAAGAGTATAGGAAAACGAGTCACATATGGAAAATACTAAAGCTTTTGAAAATTATTATGGAAAACCTTCAAATGACATGAAACATGATAAAACCATGAGGAGAACAACATTTTAAGTGAAAGATAATTTGAGGAGGTGTTGTGACAATAAACAACCCCCTTTTATTTATTATTAGTAATAATACTAAATAAATGGGGACCCTTAGTTAAAAATCCAAAAAAAAAAAAATCAATTAGGATTTGTTTGCCTTTCAAATAAAACTTTCTATCATAAACTTATAGAAATCCCTTAGAAGAATATTTAGAAACACTTAAGTTTATGATAGATTACAATAAAATTGCTCTTGAACAGATAGCGCATCCATAACAAAATAGTATATAAACACACATTTAATCCCTTGGTCTTTTTAAATAGCAATAAATGATTAATAAATATTTTTTTGGCTCTTATCAATTCTGTAGCACACTGCACGGTCTGCCCTTTGCGATTTTGTGCAGGTGCTGCGCTTTTGCGATTTTGCGCTATTGCGCTTTTGCGATATGCGCTTTTGCACTATTGCGCAATTTCCACTTTTGCGTTATTTTTATGGCTGCGATGACTTCATTTCGTGTGCGACATTGCGATATTGCGATATTCACTGTAATAATCATGATACGCAATGTCATATTATTAATTCATGTGTGTGTATCTGAGCAATCTTCCCATATGTCAAATCCGTTATGCGCTTTAATGATTATATTAAATGATTGGATTGATTATTAATGTGAAAATAGATTGTGTTTAGATTGAAAGTCGTTTCACAATTTAAATATTATATTTCTATCCAACTTTCCATTCAACGGTCTCATACCTTTCTTATATCATTACTCTCATTTATTCGTAAACGCGAGCCACGAAGAACGGACCACTATACAAAAGCTTCCGCTAAACACTATAGGTAAGAAGAAGAACTCAAGTTCGAGAACAAAGAAATGGCTTCGCTATACGCGGAACACACTTTGTAACAAGGACAACCGGTATATCCACTTGGGAGGGAATGTATAAGTTTGTTAGAAGATGAAAACCTGGTGACAGGGTGCTGCGGCTTCTGACAGGTTCAAAGGATACGTCTGAAGCAACCCTTAGAGACAGCTTGCTCATTTCTACATAGAATAGCAGCAAGGCCAAAGTTCTCTACATACATGTGCAGATGGGTCTTCGGATAGCACGGATATTTGAGACAGGACAATTGAACTCCATACGAAGAGCTAATTGGGTCATTCACCATAGAAGATACGAGATTAATGTATAGGCGCGAACCTCGAGGCAACTTTCAACAAGCAATTTATGAAGAGTTTACTTACAAAGAAGAACAAATTTGGCGAATGCACAAAGAGTGGACCAAAAGAAGTGAACCATTGAAGAAAAAAAAACAAGGTATGTACAACACGGGTTCACTTACCTCTCCTTATTGTTTCATGCTTGCCATGTTATGCGAGCTTTTGGAAAACGACATAAATATATTTCTAGAATGGCTTCTTTTGTTGAATGCGGTTGTTAATTCTACAATTGTAGATTGAGCCAAAATCTATCGATAATCTCACCACTTGCTATTTTCATTCTTAGGTCTAAACGAAATGTTTCCCGGCGGGTTTATCGCCTTTTGTTATGCCTTATGTCATGGACGCCATCTGCTTATGTCTCTAAATTCCCTGTGTGATGAAGTGCAAGGAAATGGACTATCACGATCACTTGCCCATTCATGTATACCATAAAGAACTATGGGAGTCTAATTTTGTCCCCCATTTTTACCAAATTTGTCATGGAATAATGTTGCCATTGTACAAAACATTGTATAATAAGGATGCTCTGAGGTTATCCTCGAAGCAGAGGTTGATATTCTTCCGTCGCAAGATGGTTTGGAGAAGAATTTTTCACCTATATTAGAGGTTTTGGAAGTTATGCTTCTCCCCATGTTTTACCCTTATATGTTCCGGATAGACTTGTAGCTCGGGAAGTGCTTATCGATTTTGTGGCCGGGGAGGGTATAACAAAAGATTTAAAAAGACATGAAAAAGGGCATTTGGCCACAATTTCCCATAAAATGTGGAACATTTTCAGCATTGGATATTGGTCATGCATTTCACGAGATAGGCAATGTTACATGCCTACGGTACATTCAAATTCTCGAAAGGTTATTTGACCCAAATGATATTGTTAAAATTTTACCAATGCGATCAAAGTAAGGGAATTTGTCAGGGCTTGAGGATCTTTTTGATGATATGTTCCAAGCAAGAAATTCATTCAAAGAGGTTTTGAATTGACTAAAGCGCGGCTATCTCAGGAAGGATTTTCGAGTCAAGTTGTACGGAGAAAGGAGACTAATTCCTATTCCTTTGGATAGTCTACGCTTAGAGCCCGCAAGGGAGCAAACTCTAGTGTTAGTCTTAACGGCGGTTCAAGTATAGAGTAAATCAAATCAAAATGCGACGGGTCGAACACTCCGATAAGTCTAAAGAAAAGGAAAGAAAAATGGAAAGAATCCATTAAAGATTATACGCACAATCTAAAAGAGCTTACTCAACAACAAATTTTGACTTCTCAACAAACAAATCCTCCTCCACCCAATGTACGGCAACAGCCGAGTCACCATTGAGTTAGATAAAGAATGGGAAACCTTTAATCAATTGATTAATGTAGAAGGACGAATGTACGGACCTGTCCAGTTAACCAAATTTTTGAACACGAGAACAGCCTGACACAGTAGCGATAGCAGGAAACACATACCAATCACACCCTCCTTTGAAATTGTACTTAATGTAGAAGACATTCCTCCTCTGGATGTATTTTATAGCCCAAAATACAAAGCGATGATAAAGAGACAAAAGGAAAAAGAGAAAAATAGAAAGTGCAATTGCTACGGAGCAGAACAAGTAGATGATGTATTTTGTGGAAAGATCTGCCCACGAGCCTGCTCATAATCTCACTAAGTTATCTCAAATAACGGGAGCTTATGCTTACGCAACAATTGATAAAGCGATTGAGATACAACTTTTGTTGGATGAAAAGAAGAACGAGATAAAGGCTCTGCTTGTGATTACAACGGGTACGAGCCAATGAGAGCACGTTAAAACTTGAAGAGTTACAACAACAACTTCAAGAAATGCAAACGAGGACATCAAAAAAGTAAATTTGATAGAAGACAAACAAATACGAGATTATCCAAGAGCTGACATAAGGATGATCCTAAACTCGGAAATTCATTTCGAAACCATCTCTTTGAATAATCAACTACGCAACAAGAGGAAGTTTTACGCCAAAAATATTACAATGGAATTCTTTGTGCCAAGAAAGCGATAAAATTACAAATCATGTCGTAGATTTACGAAATGATTATGATTTGATTAATGAAAGATCAATGATTATCTAGCATGGCAAAAGATAGAAGAAGGCGAGAAGAAGTTGGTGCACCCATCATTAACGAACCATAAAGAAATCTTGTTTAATAATTGGGATGCACAAATCGGAAGGGCGAGAAAGAGACGGCGGAGGAGAGCATCTCTCGGCAAACACTCTCAGCGATTGTGTAAATGACAATTTACACAAAGCTAACAGATTTGAAGGCGATTCAGGATATCTCCCACGGGAAAATCAGCGCAAACGGAATGGAGAGCGAAAGGCGAAGAAAGAGCAAAATCGCCCGAGGCTGACAAGATTGAATTGGGACTCATGGATGTACTTGGTAAAGCCACGATCGGCACGGTGCGCTCAATTGTATCATCAATGCTACGAGAGAAGATTGCTCCTACGCTTGCGGAAGCTCTTTGTCTTTCGGAGACAGTTGAATTCGAAGTCGGTCATAGCATCTTCTCAAAACTATGTGGATGCTGCAAACTTAAAGATCAAGTTAATAGATAGATAGATTTAGTTTTAATTTCTTGTATTTTAGCCTAGGAAAAGGACGGTCATTAGGCTTGAATCCTTAATTTTTGTAATAAAATATTTTTAGAGTTAGTTAAGTAGTATTTAAACCCCTCTCATGCATTTAGAGAAGGGTCCTGGATCTTAATATTTTTGGACTTGGAGATTGCATTTACGTACTCCATTGTCTTATATATTTTTGAAAAGGATCACATCTGAGTGATTTTCATGCGGAATTATCTTTGAA
Organism: Pinus albicaulis; assembly: GCA_034641835.2. Taxonomy (NCBI): domain Eukaryota; kingdom Viridiplantae; phylum Streptophyta; class Pinopsida; order Pinales; family Pinaceae; genus Pinus; species Pinus albicaulis. The sequence continues at coordinate 119,363,916 of CM076577.1, read as the reverse complement.
GTGTTGCATTTGTACCTTGGAATTTGGTTTTGCATCCTCAGATTCTTGGATAGAGTATCGGTGCATTTGAAAGTCTTCCGATGAAACAAGGTATTTCTATCTGTTCACTGTTGATCTCTTTTGTTTTATGATATTCGTTTTAAAATTGCTATCATTTATATGTATATTGGTTTTCACAACGCTTCCTTTTATATATCATTTCTGAGTATAATTGAAACGTTATTTTTCATAGTTACATGTAAATGGTATACAATGATGAATGCAATATGTTTATATAACTCTGTTTAATTTCTTAAACAGAGTTATCTTTATTTGTTTCTGTATATTTCAATTTAATTAATAATACATTTTCATGGTTATTGTTGAATTGGAACAATCTTAAGTTGTATTCACATATAGCTACCCGGGTTAGTATTAGAGTTTCTTTATTAGTATTTAGCTTAAATTAGATAGTTTTATTTCAGTTAGTTTAGTCCCATTTCCACCCATCCAATCCAATCCATTTAGTTACAAGGAAACTGGTCCTTTAAATCTAGTCGGAGCCACCATACCAAACGGAAAAGGAGCTGCCTTAAGGTCCCGACCGGGTGGTTTTCCCCGATGTTTGAAGCAGAGATTTTCTAGGCTTCAACATTTTGGCGCTAGAAGGAGGGCCTGAGCTATGAATGGCAAGTAAATCTTTATCCACAAGCCATTCTGAGAGCAAAACACCCTCATTAACTTCTTCAATTTCTTCTGAAATTCAGAATCCAAGAGAAGAAATTGCAGAAAATATTCAGACACCCACTACCAAAATCTTAAAACATTCAAACAAACAACATCCTGAGTCTCCTGAAGTTCAAGATCTAATTCATAAATTGAAAGGATTCTCATTATCTTTAGAAGAGTCTGAAATATCTGAAGGTAGTGTAAGCTCAAAATTTATTCCTTCAAAACCTCTTACTAGATTGCAAAGTGAAAAACTTGGTATTCCTCCGAAAGAATTTCCTTTACCTAGTAAGGGAAAAACAAAAAGAATCCAATCAGAAACAGAAAGTGATACAAGTTCATCATCTCATATTCAATCACATGTTTCCAAAAGCACAACTCAACAAAGTGCAGTTGTTTCATCATCATCTCTTCAATCATCATCTCCACAAACATCTTCTACTCAATCCTCATCAATCTCAACATCATCTATTCCAACCACTTCAATTCAAATACCACCAGTTTCTGGTATTCCTCCAATAATCATCCCAATAATGGCACAGAGACCATGGTCTACTCCAGGAGCAGTCAACATGGCTACACCTTTACATGATTTACCAGACAATCCTGGAAAATGGCTTCCAAAGTTTAGCCCAGATCTTAACATTCAAGCTGAAGAACATATCAATAATTTTATGCTGGCTATTAATTTGAATGGAGTCATACATGAAGATGTTGTAGTTAGATTATTCCCATATACTCTTCAGGGAGTAGTAGGATCATGGTATTTTTCATTACCATCAGGATCTATAACGAGTTGGGACATCTTTGCAGATCATTTTTTGACCAAATTTGGAGATGATCGATCAATTGCAACTTTACTCAATGATCTCTCAAATTTGAAAATAGAACCCAAAGAACCTATAAAAGAATTCAATGCTAGATTCAACAAACTCTTGAACAAAATTCATACAGATTCACAACCTAGTGAGCAAGTCAGAATCGAATGGTATATAACTGCCTTACCCTCAAACATAACAATTTTCGTAGACAGAGCTGCAAAGCCTACATTGGCTGAGAATATGAAAGAAGCTATTGCAGTAGAAAAATGTATCACTTCTCTGGAAAAGAAAAATGCTATTGAAGAAAGGAAATCAAAGAAGGTCAGCTTCAGAGATGATTCAAAGAAAAAGACCAAAGATCCATATGACATGGAAGGTTTACAGAAAGTTCTTAAAACCATGTCAAATGAAATGGTTGAAATTAAAAAACAAGTGGCTGAAACTTCTACGAAGAAACCATTCCGAAATTTTAGAAGAAACCAAGTTGAATCTAAACCTCCTAATATAATCTCTAATGCAGAATCAGAAGAAGAGGAAGAAGAAGAAGATACATCTATAGTATCAGATCAAGAAGACGAAAATGAAGAAATAGCTGAATTAAATGGAATGTGGGATTTTATTCTCCCTAATTCTGATAGTGAAGAAGCTATGCCTGTAAGTACTAGGAGTAAATCTACAGCAGAACCAGTGCAAACAGTTCCGAAAAAAGAAAATTACAACTCCAAGTACCAAAGACAAACCCATTGTAAAGAAAACTTCTCCATTACCTACTCAAAATCAGCCATCTTCTTCTAATCCTCTCACATCAACAGCGAAAACTTTAGTAGTGTCAGATCCTATGGAATACAATATTTTTGAAGACATGAAAAAGATTAAAGCCAACATTTCCTTACATGAACTCAGCAAACTGAAACACCAGCAAAAGTTTCTATTGAAAGAATTAAATGCTACACCAATTGCTCCTTTACCAAGCGGTGTAATTGCAAAAGCAGCAAGAGGAACTGGTAAGCCACCAGATAAGGTAGATGCTACTGATACTGTGCTCATTGGGGAAAAGTCAAATTCTCAAACTCCTCCTTTTCTTTTGACTTATGAGATGTACAATAAAAATCTGCACAATTGTTTGATTGATTATGGAGCTTCCTCCAATATAATGCCTACTTCTGTCTGTGCTAAATTGAATATTGAACCACAGAAATCAGCAGTTCATATCGTTCAGTTGGATCGCTCTAAAGTCCAAGTGGTAGGAGAAATCAATTCAGTTACTATCAGATTAGCCTCAGATCCTAGGATTGTCCAAAGAATAGATATTCTAATTGCTGATATTCCTGAATTCTATGGATTAATCTTGAGCAGGGACTGGTCTGCTAAACTTAATGGTTATATCTCAACCGATTATTCACACATGTGGCTTCCCTACAAAGGGAAACCAAATCAAATCAAAATTGAACGAGAAAAACATATGATGCACACTATCACTGAATTTGAACAACCTAATGAACCTGTAGCATTCAACAACAATATTCTTGGAGGCTATTCTGCTGAATCATTCCTTGGAAATTTCAAAGCTCCTCAATCACCTTTTTCTGTAAATACTTTTGTTTCTCAGATAGAAAATTTTTCACAATCTGATTCTTCTAAAATTGTAAATATTTCTGATGTAATTTTAGATAAGCCAATAGATAAGTCTTTATTTTGGTCATTATATTTTGATGGATCGAAGTCTAGTGATGGAGTTGGAGCTGGATGCATTTTAATTGATCCAAATGGGGAGAAAACCATGCTGTCATGTAGATTAGAATTTGAGTGTACTAATAATACCGCAGAATATGAAGCCTTGGTTCAAGGACTTTATAAAGCTATAGGGTTAGATGTTAAATACTTGAAAGTTTTTGGTGATTCCGAAATTGTTATTAAACAAGTTAGGAATACTATTCATTGCCTTTCAAGACATCTTAAACACTATCAAACCCTAGTACAAGACCTCACCACTCATTTTTTAGCATTCAATATTTCTCCTATTCCTAGGAATCAGAATACATCAGCTGACTTGTTGGCTAATGTTGCATCTAAACTCCTACCTGCTGAAGATTGCAGTCCTGATAGGTTTTCTGTAGAATTGATTTTTCGTCCATCTGTCCCAGATAATGTTACAAATTGGAGAGTATTCTATCATGATCAAAATATTCTAAATTTCATGACTTCAGAGAAATCATATGATGAGCAAATTATTGACGAAGATGATCATGATTTACAAATTGCTTCAAAAGGTAATGAAAACCCCATTCCAAAATCTGTTGTTAAATTAGAGGATTTATATGACATAAGAGACAGATTCAAGAAAGTTGTTAATACAAAACTTCAAAGTTCCAGTTTGAAGTTTGAATTAGTAAATCTTGGTTCTGATTCTAAACCTCAAAACGTTAACTTAGGACTCAATTTAACACCGGAGGAAAGGAATGCATTCATTAAACTGCTGAACAAGTACAAAAACGTTTTTGCTTGGAATTACGATGATCTAAAAACATATGATACTTCGATTATTCAACATACAATTCCAATGCTTCCTGATATTAAACCTGTTCAACAGAAGTTGAGAAAAATCCATCCAAATCTCGAAGGTCAAATCAAATCAGAACTTAATAAACTTTTGAAAGCCAAAATCATTTTTCCAGTCAGGCACTCTAATTGGGTTTCCAATATGGTACATGTAAGGAAGAAGAATGGTGATATAAGAATCTGTATTGATTTCAGAAATTTAAACAAGGCATGTTTAAAAGACAATTTCCCATTGCCAACCATGGAACAAATACTTCAAAAGGTAGCTGGTTCTGAACTTATGTCTTTTCTCGATGGATTTTCAGGCTATAATCAAGTTTTAGTTCACCCAGATGACAGATTGAAAACAACTTTCAGAACAAAATGGGGAACTTATGCTTATCAGAAAATGCCTTTTGGTCTAATAAATGCGGGAGCGACTTTCCAAAGAGCCATGGACATAGCATTTAAAGGTCTGATCAATAAATCAGTTGTTGTTTATCTTGATGACATAACAGTATTTTCAAAAAAGAGAACCAATCATCTACATGATTTAAAACAAATATTTGAAAGATGTAGAAAGTTTGGTATCTCCTTAAATCCCAAGAAATCTTTCTTTGCTTTAGATGAAGGAAAACTCTTAGGATTTGTTGTGTCAAAAGATGGTATATATATTGATCCAGATAGAGTGAAAGAAATTTTTGATATTTCTTTACCACATAACAAAAAATCCATGCAATCATTTCTTGGACAGATTAATTTTGTTAAAAGATTTATTCCTGATTTTTCTTTAATTGTTTTACCTATGCAAAATATGATCAAGAAGAATTCAATATTCAAATGGATGCATAAAGAAAAAGAAGCTTTTGATTCAATCAAACAAGCTATCATTAATGCACCAGCATTGAATACCCCGGATTTTTCTAAAGATTTTACTTTGTATACTCTGGCCACTGAAACATCCTATGCAGCCGTTTTAACACAACTCAATGATCAAGAAATCGAAGCACCTATTTCTTTCTTTAGCTCAAATCTGCAAGGAGCTGAGCTTAATTATTCCGATGTTGAAAAACAAGCATTTGTTGTGTTTAAATCAATAAAACATTTCAGACCTTTTCTCTTGAAAACACATACAAAAATCATTGTCCCATTCTCTGCAGTGAGGCAATTATTAATTCAAAAAGAAGTAGGAGAAAAGAGAGCTAACTGGGTAACAGCCTTGCAAGAATATGATATTGATATTAAACCATCTAAGATTGTTAGAGGACAAGGTTTTTGCAGATTATTGGCAGGAGCTCATAACATACCAGAAAATCAAGATTCAAATCAAGATATTCAAGTAAGTCAGATAAGTGTTACAAATTCCGGATCTTAGTATGCTGATCTTATCTATTACTTGAAAAATGGGTATGCTCCTTCTAATCTTAGCTATAAGAGTAAACGTGCTTTAAGGTTAAAGGCTATTAAATACCAGATCATTGATAATGTGTTATTTAGAAAAAATTATGATTCAATTTTATTAAGATGTTTGGAAAAGACTGAAGCTGAAAAGGTTTTGCAGGAATTACATGATGGACCAGCAGGAGGTCATTTTAGAGGTGATACCACGGCTCACAAAATAATTCGCGCTGGTTATTACTGGCCTACCCTTTTTAAAGATACGCATGATTACGTAAGGAAGTGCCAAATTTGTCAAACCGCAAGTGGAAGACAAAGGAAACCAACTTTTCTTTTGCAACCAGTAACTATTGAGCAACCATTCGAACAATGGGGGCTTGACATTATTGGTGAGATAGTACCTCATTCTTCCAAACAGCACAAGTACATCCTTACTGCAACTGATTACTTTACAAAATGGGTAGAGGCAATCCCATTGAAGGTAGCCAATTCTGATGCAATTATTGATTTCATAGATCAATTCATCATAACCAGGTTTGGTGTACCTCAAGCTCTTGTTTTTGATAATGCATCTTACTTCTCTGGAAATAGTTTAATTGAATTTGCAGTCAAAAGAGGTTTTAAATTAAAATATTCAACAAATTATTATCCACAAGGTAATGGTTTGGTTGAATCCACTAATAAAAACCTTATCAAAATCATTAAAAGGACCGTTGATCAAAATCAAAAGAATTGGCACAAATCTTTAATCTTTGCGTTATGGGCTGATCGTATCACTGAAAAAGCTTCAATAGGGACTTCACCTTTCAATCTGGTTTATGGAAAAGAAGTTGTGATACCATCAAATTTAACTCTTCTATCATTAGCCCTAGTGCAGTTTATTGAAGGAAATCCTTCATCATCCATTCAATTGAGATATGATCAAATCCTTAAACTAGAAGAAGATAGGGATAAAGCAAAAATTACTCATGAAAAACATCAACAACTTGTAAAATCTTCTTTTGATGCAAGTTCTACCGGCTCAAAAAATTTGTCAATTGGTGATCTCGTTTTGAAATGGGACAAAGCACACGAAGAAAAAGGTAAACATACCAAATTTCAGAAAATGTGGCTGGGACCATTTCAAATCGTTGACAAGATAAGCTCAAATACATTTATACTCCAAGATCTAACAGGTAAGAGAGAGTCTCTTCCTGTAAATGGGCTTATCTTGAAGAAATTCTTTTCATAAGGAGGTAACCCCTTCTTAAACTGTATATATTTCTTTCTGCAAAGTTTTTGATTGTTTTTGTTTTTACAAATAAAGGTTGTTTATAAGTCTCTGATTGACTGTTTACTATTTGAGAAAATTTCTTCGGAAAAATATTATAAATATTTATTTTGTGTAAATAAGAATTTTTAAAGTAATGATTACAGTTTTTGAATAGTTTAAAATAAGATGTTAAACTTTGAAAAGATTATTTCAATCATTTACATGATCTTTTGAAAACTTGAGGAAAATGTAAATCATTATAAGGTTTATTAAGCAGAGAAAGGTTATCTATCAAAGTATAAGATTTTTTTTTAAGTTTTGGAATTCAAAAAACTCTGAAAATTGTCATCCATTGATTCTTAAGGATAAAACTATTTCACCCCATCCATTTAAATTGTGATTTTTTAGAATGTAATTCTAAGAAATTATACGAAAATTTTAAGAGATAAGAGGTCTCATTACGAGCCGACTTACCATGTTCATAAGGAGTAATAAAACTGACATTACCAATACTGCATACCAAAACAGGGTAATGACTTATAAATATAAGACAAGGGGTCTCATCACGAGCCAGCTTGTTCAGTTTAATTATAACTAGTGAATGGCATTGTTAATAACTGGCTACCAAACCAGAACAATGGCTCTTAAGAATAAAAATAAATAAAAGACAAAAACATGAGATAATAGGTCTTATGAATTTATCTTTTAAAAAGTCATAATTTTAATTGGATGGGACAATGAATGGTTAATGGTTTAAAGGTAACCCTGTCGAGACTATGAACGTTTGCTGGCAGCAGAGGAAATACCTATGGCAATAGAGTATATTATAAAACCAAAACTTGGAGAGATCCACTTACTTCATTATTAACACCAATCAAAGCTTGAGATAACCCAAAATGTTTTTATTTCTTAAGGAATTAGAAAGAAATTATGAAATGATTTTATTTATTTTTCATAGTTACATTTTATTTGAATTATCCTAAGATAGTTTTCATTATCTTTAAAAACCTTTACTTACTAAAGATAGAATGTTCATTTTATTTTTTCAGAGATAACTGTTTCTTTCAGTGAATCGCCAATTGTTGTGACCAGCAACAACCCCCCTTTTTATTTATTAGTAATAATACTAATTAAATGGGGACCCTTAGTTAAAAATCCAAAAAAAAATCAATTAGGATTTGTTTGCCTTTCAAATAAAACTTTCTATCATAAACTTATAGAAATCCCTTAGAAAGAATATTTAGAAACACTTAAGTTTATGATAGATTATAATAAAATTGCCCTTGAAACAAGATAGCGCATCCATAACAAAATAGTATATATGAAATGCATTGATCGCAGATCGCATAGCGCAGAAAACAGAAATGATTAATAAATATCTTCTGCGCTTTTGCGATTTTGCGCTTTTGCGATTCTGCGCTTTTGCGATTCTGCGCTTTTTGTGATTCTGCGCTTTTGCAATTTTGCGCTATTGCGCGTTTGCGATATGCGCTTTTGCGCTATTGCGCAATTTCCACTTTTGCGCTATTTTTATGACTGCGATGACTTCATTTTGCGATATTGCGACATTGCAATATTGCGATATTGCGTAGAAAATCGCAGATCGCAATGTCGCAGATTCATGTAGGCGCGCTATCCCAAGGCAATCTTCCCATATGTCAAATCCGTTATGCGCTTTAATGATTATATTAAATGATTGGATTGATTATTAATGTGAAAAGAGATTGTGTTTAGATTGAAAGTCGTTTCACAATTTAAATATTATATTTCATTCGCTTTCACATTCAAAACAGTCTCATCACCTTTCTTATATCATTACTCTCATTTATTCGTAAAACGCAGGCACGAAGGAGCGGACCACTATACAAAGCTTCTGCTAAACATTATGGGTAAGAAGGAGAAGAGCTCAAGTTCTGAGAACAAAGAAATGGCTTCGCTATATGCAGACACCGCCTGTAACAAGGACGCCGGTATATCCACTTGGGAGGGAATGTATAAACTATTAGAAGATGAAAACCCTGTGGTGATAAAAGTTGCAGCTACAACAGGTTCAAAGGATACGTCTGAAGCAACCCTTAGAGACTTGGCTTGCTCATTTCTACATAGAATAGCAGCAAGGCCAAGGATTCTCCCATATACATACATGGTGAGATGGGTGCTGGATAGCACAGATATTTCAGACAGACAATTCAGAACTCCATCTGAAGAGCTAATTGGGTCATTCACCATAGAAGATCTGAGATTAATGTATAAGCTGCCAGAACCTCAGGAAACTTTCAACAAGCAATTTATGGAAGAGTTTGCCAAAGAACACTCAAATTTGGCAGAATTCACAAAGGAGTGGACCAAAAGAAGTGAACCATTGAAGAAAAACAAACAAGGTATGTACAGCACGGGTTCACTTACCTCTCCTTATTGTTTTACTGCTGCCATGTTATGCAGGCTTTTTGGAAAGCTTGACATAAATATGATCTTACCCGAATGGCTTCCTTTGTTGAATGCGGCTGTTAATTCTACAATTGTAGACTGGGCCAAAATCCTATCTGATAATCTCACCACTGCTATTTTTCATTACCGGTCTAAACGAAATGTTTCCCAGCGGGTTTATCCACCTTTTTATTTATCTGCTTATGTCATGGACGCCATCTGCTATGTCTCTAAATTCCCTGTGATGGGCTGGAAATGGACTATCCACGATCCTTTTCCCATTCATGTGTACCATAAAGAACTCTGGGAGTCTAAGTTTGTCCCCCATTTTTACCAAATTTGTCATGGAATAATGCTGCCATTGTACAGAACATTGTATAATAAGGATGCCTCGAGGTTATCCTCGGAAACAGAGGTTGATATTCTCCCCGTCGCGAGATGGTTTGGAGAAGAATTGTTCACCTATATTAGGGTTTTTGGAAGTTATGCTTCTCCCCATGTTTTACCCTTATATGTTCCAGATAGACTTGTAGCTCGGGAAATTGCTTATCAGACCTGTGGCCAAGGAGGTATAACAAAAGATTTAAAAGACAAGAAAAAGGGCATTTGGCCACAATTTCCCATAAAATGTGGAACATTTTCACTATTGGATATTGGTCATGCATTTCACGAGATAGGCAACGTTACATGCCTACAGCTATTCAAATTCTCAAGAAGGTTATTTGATCAAAATGATATTGTTAAGAATTTTACCAATTCAATCAAAGTAAGGGAATTTGTCGGGGAGCAAGATCTTTTTGATGATATGTTCCAGGCAAGAAATTCATTCAAAGAGGTTTTGAATTCAGCTAAAGAGCAGCTATCTCCAGGGGATTTTCAGGAATTCAAGCTGTACAGAGAAAGGAGACTAATTCCTATTCCTTTGGATAATCTACGCTTAGAGCCCGCAAGGGAGAAAACTCCTAGTGTTAGTCTTAACGGCAGTGCAAGCACAGGTAAATCCAAATCAAAATCTGACAGAGATTCTGAACACTCCAATACATCCAAAGAAAAGGAAGATAAAATGGAAGAATCCATTAAAGATTCTGCACAATCTAAAGAGCTTACTCAACAGCAAATTTTGACTTCTCAACAGACAAATCCTCCTCCAACCAATGTACAGCAACAGCCAGTCACCATTGAATTAGATAAAGAATGGGAAACCTTTAATCAATTGATTAATGTAGAAGGACAGAATGTACAGACCCCTGTCCAGACAACCAAAGTTTTGAGCACAGGAACAAGCAGCACAGCCGCAGTAATAGAGCACATACCAATCACACCCTCCTCTGAAATTGTACTTAATGTAGAGGACATTCCTCCTCTGGATGTATTTTATAGCCCAAAATACAAAGCAGTAGTAAAGAGACAAAGAAAAAAGAGAAAAATAGAAAGTGCAATTTCTACCGAACCAGAACAAGTAGATGTTTTGTGGAAAGATCCTGCCACAGAGCCTACTCATAATCTCACTAATTTATCTCAAATAACAGGAGCTTATGCTTCTGCAACAATTGATAAAGTAGTTGAGATACAACTTTTGTTGGATGAAAAAGAAGAACAGATAAAGCTCTGCAACAGCAATTGCAACAGGTACAGGCCAATCAGGAAGCACAATTAAAACTTGAAGAGTTACAACAACAACTTCAAGAAATCCAAGAACAGCATAAGGATGATCCTAAGCTTCCAGAATTCATTTCAGAAACCATCTCTTTAAACAATCAACTACTGCAACAAGAGGAAGTTTTCTGCCAAAAAATATTGCAATGGAATTCTTTGTGCCAAGAGAGCGATAAAATCACAAATCATGTCGTAGATTTACGAAATGATTATGATTTGATTAATGAAAGATCAATGATTATCTAGCATGGCAAAAGACAGAAGAAGGCAGAAAAGCTGGTGCACCCATCATTAACGAGAACCATAAAGAAATATTGTTTAATAATTGGGATGCACAAATCAGAAGGGCAGAAAAGGCAGCAGAGGAGGCATCTACAGCGGAAAACACTCTCACTGATTGTGTAAATGACAATTTACACAAAGCTAACTTGATTTCTGAAACTGTTCCAGGATATCTCCCACAGGCAAATCAACTACAAACAGAATGGAGGCAAAAGGCAGAAGAAAGAGCAAAATCCATCCAAGGGCTGACAAGATTGAATTGGGACTCATACTGGATGTACTTGGTAAAGCCACACAGTCAGCACAGTGCGCTCAATTGTATCATCAATGCTACAGAGAAGATTGCTCCTACGCTTACCGACTCTGTCTTTTCAGGACAGTTGAATTCTGAAGTCGGTCAACCGCATCTTCGCAAAACTATGCTGGATGCCTGCAAGCTAAAAGATCAAGTTAATAGATAGATAGATTTAGTTTTAATTTCACTGTATTTTAGCCTAGGAAAAGGACGGTCATTGAACCGAATCCTTAATTTTTGTAATAAACTATTTTTAGAATTAGTTAAGTAGTATTTAAACCCCTCTCATGCATTTAGAGAGGGGTCCTGGATCTTAATATTTTTGGACTTGGAGATTGCATTTCTGTACTCCATTGTCTTATATATTTTGAAAAGGATCACATCTGGTGATTTTCATGCGGAATTATCTTTGAAGTGTTGCATTTCTGTACCTTGGAATTTGGTTTTGCATTATAGTTATGATATTCGTTTTAAAATTTCTATCATTTATATGTATATTGGTTTTCACAACGCTTCCTTTTATATATCATTTCTGAGTATAATTGAAACGTTATTTTTCATAGTTACATGTAAATGGTATACAATGATGAATGCAATATGTTTATATAACTCTGTTTAATTTCTTAAATAGAGTTATCTTTATTTGTTTCTGCATATTTCAATTTAATTAATAATACATTTTCATGGTTATTGTTGAATTGGAACAATCTTAAGTTGTATTCACATATAGCTACCCGGGTTAATGTTAGAATTTCTTTATCGGTATTTAGCTTAAATTAGATAGTTTTATTTCAGTTAGTTTAGTCCCATTTCCACCCATCCAATCCAATCCATTTAGTTACAAGGAAACTGGTCCTTTAAATCCAGTCGGAGCCACCACACCAAACGGAAAAGGAGCTGCCTTAAGGTCCCGACCGGGTGGTTTTCCCCGATGTTTGAAGAAGAGATTTTCTAGGCTTCAACGGAGCCCATCAATATTTAATTCTCCTTCAATGCACTACTTATCTCTGTAAATGTATTACGCACATACGAGCTTTCTTGCTAAATTTATTCTTCCTGCGAGAGGTCAGGACATAGTAAGGATTGACGGATTGAGAGATCTTTCTTGATTCTTCTGCGAGCTTTTCTTTGCGGTCGTTGATCTGCTGATTACTGCTTTGTTCTTTTGTTGCCCATGCCTTTGCCACATCCTTTGCCATCCAATCCCAATATTCCAACGGGACATGTAAAAATCCTAAAAAAGAATGAATAAATCAATGCCCTTATGAACATGGATAAATCTGAGCTATGTAGATAAATCACTATTAGGTGTGAAATGGGTTTGAAATTTTATGAGGCTAAGGTCATACTTCTGACCAAATATACAACATTGTCTGAATCTGATACACCTCATGAAGGGACATCACAATTCTAGAAGGAGGCCCTCATGTGAAAGGATCTAACTAATCAAGGTGGTTTAGGGTTTGCAGAGGCTTTCATCTTATAAAAGGAAGGGGGAGGCAGCAAGAGGAGGTTGTTGATTATCTATATTTCTAAGTATCTTGTCTATTTAGGCAAATACCATTCTCTATTGTTCAGTGGAGAATAGTGCTACTTAGCACTTGGAGTTCCTATGCAGGGATTTCACCTCTTCCATTGAGGATTCTTAGAGGAGTCTTGCGGATTTCATCCACTATCAAGCATTTGGCCAAGCTCTACTTCCAACTGTAACGCAGATCCAGTGAGGGTTTGGTTGCTTTTGTAGGCTGCAGCAAGTGGAACTCTAGATCTGTTCATATCTAGCTTGTATTGGAGCCTTTTCTCAGTGAGTGTGTCTTTTAACCTCCTAGAAGAGTGCATCCACTGTTTGAGCTTCAAATTTGTATCTTGGCATCAGGCCAACTCTGTTATTCAAGCTACATCGCAGTTTCCCTTGAGGGACTGCGTTATTTTCAGTGGAGATTTTGCAGGGTGTTTGATCCCAATTTTGATGAGATATCTCTAGTGTTGGGCTTTGCCTTTCACTTTGGTGATCCATGGATTAGCTTGTTGATCAATGTTCTGTTTAGATCTTATCTATTTTAATGTAAAATCATCTTCATAAATTTCTAAATATTATTGCAGATCTGCTACTTAAAACTCAAATCTACTCTTTGTAATGCATGATTTGGTCAAAACCCCAAGGGGATCTTGTAATAGAGTCTTTCTGGAGTACAGATATGAATTGGATCTTAAATTTCATCCATAGATTTTTTCTAGATCTAAAGTGTGACATTCAATTGTTGCAGCTCCATAAAATAACAATGTTAAGCCATTTTGCAGTTTATACATGTGTTGCAGCCTCTTTTTCTGAAGATTTCTTTCTCTCTTGTCTCTTGTATTCTACTGTATAATGTAAGAGAATCATTTTAAATATGATTTGTTGTTGTATATTCAAATTTTGATCTTATTTGATGGCCTCCTGCTCATGCTCTCCAATACCGTGTTATTTCTGAAGCATTTTTTTGTGGATAGCTACAGCCCTTCTTGTAGGGTGTTTTTCAGCTAGACTAAGTGGTGGGAGATCTTTTTACCACACCTAGTTTGATTTGTTTTTGCTCCCCTTTTGGATCTATACTCCAGATCTGCTAATATAAGGGATCCAAGGGCTGCAAACTCATTTCTGTACATAAATCTCCCAGAAGTGCGTTATTTTAGCAGGCTTGCTGTGCAATCCCAATTTTGGGATATTACAGTGGTATCAGAGCTCCTTTCTTGGCACAGTCTGTGCTTTCATTGGAGAATCATATCCATGCTGCATTCAAAAGAAAATGAGCCTCTTACTGAGAGGGAGAAGAGGTATCAAAACAGAAGCCATAAGAAATTTGATTACACCACCGAGGATCAAGACAAGGGTAAAGCCCCTGAAACTGGAAGTGATAAAGAAGGAGAAGAGTTTGCAAGAACTCTTTTGGTGGCCATGCAAGATCTTGCTAGAGATATCAAGGAAATGATAATGTACAGGATGAGGGAATCTCCTGGGATATTTCATCTTGGGGAAAGCTCTGGCATGTCTCACCACTGGACTAGTCAACCAGTGAACCAGCCACAAGCTCCACAAGATCCACAACGCTCCACTATGCCTAACTTCTTGGTTGTGGAAAATGAAGGACCACAAGAGCAAGCATCCCTTGATGACTACTTTGTGGAATATGAATCTTAGAATCAGAGGTTCAAGGACCACTTGAGTTTACAAGAGTTTTGTCATCTCAAAAACAAAAGGAGACGAAGGCATTAGTATAGATATGGTGTGTTCTTCCGTAATCATGATATACATCACTCTATTGGTAGATTATTTTTTCCCAAGTTTGATGGATCATCCACTAGTTTTGCCAAGGCATGGGTAGAAAAGTTGGATATCTACTTTCAGTTGAACAAAGTCCCCAAGATTGAAGCCATCAAGATTGCAGCGCTGCACTTTGAAGGTGAAGCACACAATTGGTGGTTCCATGGGTTGTCTACATTAGGAAATGCCAATGTGACTGCCTATTCTGAATTCACTAGAAGACTGGTGGAGAGGTTTGATAGAACGGATCCAGAAGCACCTTTCATGAGCCTAGCAAAGTTAAAGCAATCAAGAAATGCAGAAACTTATATCTCTGAGTTTCTGAGATTATCTGTTATGGTTCCTGATCTGTCTGTAGCAAGGAGGGTGTACATGTTCATCGATGCCTTGGATGAACCTTTGCATGGGTTGGTTAAGTCTACCAAACCCATCACTTTGCATGATGACATTGAGAGGGCTAGATACCTCCAAGATGCCTTCCCAAAAGCAAAGGAAACTTTCCAGAGAAATGCCCCTCACCTTTCTAAAGGGAAGGAAGAAAAATCTTCTCTTCCAAGGAGAGCTCATTCAAGACGCCTCTTGATATTGAAGTCAGGAGGGAGCTAAGAAATAAGAAACTATGTTTCACTTGCCAGGAGTCATGGGCACTTGGATATAGATGTGCTGCTGGGAAATCACACTACATAGAATTCTTCTCAGATTTTGAGGAGGAAGAGGAAGATGATGAACCAAGAAGGGGTCACAACATTGATAATGATGAGGGAGATCCCACACCATCTAGAGATGGGGATGGAGCCTTTGCTCCAATAGGTGGAACTCTTACATCTTTAAGAGGAGTGCCTAAGTACTTGACCCTAAGAGTACAAGGTTCAATCATGAATCAGAGGGTATATGTACTAATTGACAGTGGGGCAACCCACAACTTTATTGATGCTCATCTTGTGCAGAGGAGAGCAATCCCCATTGATAATTTTGAGGGATTCTATGTTCTGGTCCTAGGAGATAGGACAATGCAATGCATGAAATATGTCCCATCACTCTCAGTCACTATGGGGTCCTACATTTCTTTGGATCACTTTTTTGTAGTTGACATACCAGACACCAATATCATTTTGAGTGTCCAATGGTTGATTGCATTGGGGAAATTCACCACTGATTGGAAAGCTTTGCAAATGAAGTGGGTGGACATGAAGAGTGGTAAACCCCAAATGATCTAAGGCATGCATACTTATCCCTCACCTAGCACTTCCACACAAACAACAGAGATGGATTTGTGCAGTGGAAGCAAGGATCTCACAGTCCCTTCTCTTATGTTCATGAGAATTCTGCAAGGGACATTCCTATCTAGTGGAAAACCACCTAGGAGGCCACCAGATTCAGATCTTGTGGGAGGCCTCACAAAGTGCTTCTCCAAATCTAGATCTAGGGGGGATTGGAGCAAAGGGAGACCAAACTATAGTGCTGGAGGGCTTGGGACAACTCAAGAATGAGGGGGATCTTCTCCCTGCATCATTATCACCCTCTCTCTTTCCTAGATCTGCGCTGTGGGAAGAAAAGAGTGGGAGGATCAGCATTCCAACACACATCTTTGGCATGAGTGATGTCAAAGGAGAGATTAGCAGCATGACAGGCACTTCCATGGATGTATCATTAGCATTGTCATTGTTGAACAGTGTAGATCTGTATTGGAAATCTCAACTGCTTGTAGAGTATTCCAAAGATCTCCACACAGGTATGATACTAGATGACATGCAGCAAGAAGAGGGCTACTTAGTCCAAGGAGGAGTCATCTATCATCATGGTAGGGTCTTCTTGGCTAGAGCTTCTAAGCTCAAGCAGAAGATAATACAAGAGGCACACAAAGAATTCTTTCTCAGCCATATACATTCAATGAGGATCTATACCCTGATCATGAGGAGCTTTGATTGGGAAGGCTTGAGAGAGGAACTACATCAGCACTTCAAAGAGTGCATGAGCTATGTGGATTTGGGACAGCCAATGGACTCTATGCAAGAGTAATTTCAGCCATTTCTTCTTTCTTCTGAGAAATGGGGGATGCCCATGCACAACTCCATGTGTATGTGGAACTTTGATGGTAAAAGATCTGATCATGTAGAGAAAACTTCATTTTCTGGTTTGTCATATTATTTTACCATGTTTTTGCAGGATATGACTCCTAAAGGGAGTGAGAGATCATGTGGATCTCATGATTTTTGGTGGGCCAATAGAAATTTTGAACTTGGCCACTCCCTTGTTATCCAAAGGGAGATTCCTTTTCATGATGGGTGCTTCCCAATGGCACCTAACATATCTGACATCTTCAGCCATGTTAAGGTAACTCATACAGCAAATGTGTGGTGGGATTGCCACCTGCCACACCTTGAACCAATGAAGGCAGGAGATGTACTACACTGGCATCACATGTGGGATTTTGACCCACCTCCCCAAGCTCAGATTTCTGTTTGCATATATGTAGTCTTGATTCCATACTTGGATGATATAGTTGTACTATTTATGGGATTGTATGGAGGGAGAATGGGAAGTTTGTATGTACCACATGGATTGGAACTTCTCCCTGTACCTCATGCTACATGTTTTAAATGGAGCATTGCTCCGGCCATGCTTATTTCTGTTGAATTCTTCACTCCTGGTCGGATGGACTATGCACATCTTATGTTGACCCTGGAGGAACAATTCATGATGTATTGGCTTGATGAACACTTGGCTTATGATGTGGACTTGATCATTGATGGTGTCATCAATGGAGGAGGGGAAGTACTACAACTCTCACCCTATTAGTTGCTTGAGGACAAGCAACATTTTGGAGGGGAGGACTGTAATATTCCTACTTAGCCTAAGCTAAGAGGAATATGCAATTTTGTCTCATTTTCTGTTGCATGAATAAATGAATAAAGGAGGACATGTAAAACTCCTAAAAGAATGAATAAATCAATGCCCATATGAACATGGATAAATCTGGGCCATGTAAACAAATCACTTGCAGGTGTGAAAGGGGTTTAAGCTATGAGACTGGGTCAACCTTGACCAAATCTATAGCACTGTCTAGATACAATGCACCTCATGAAGGGACAACACAGTTCTAGAAGGAGGCCCCTCATGTGAAAGGAGCTAACTCATCAAGGTGGTTTAGGGTTTGCAAAGGATTTAATCTTATAAAATGAAGGGGAAGGCAACAAGAGAAGGTTGTTGATTGTCTATATTTTTGAGTATCTTGTCTGTTTAGACAAATACCATTCTCTGATGTTTAGTGGAGAATAGTGCTGCTTAGCACTTGGAGTTCCTATGCAGGGATTTCACCTCTTCCATTGAGAATTATTGGAGGAGTATTGCTGATTTCATCCAATATCATGCATTTGGCCAAGCTCTACTTCCAACTGCAATGCTGATCCAGTGAGGGTTTGGTTGCTTTTGTAGGCTGCAACAAGTGGAACTCTAGATCTGTTCAGATCTAGCTTGTATTGGTGCCTCTTCTTAGTGAGTGTGTCTTTTAACCTCCTGGAAGAGTGCATCAAATGTTTGAGCTTCAGATTTGTATCTTGGCATTAGGTCAACTCTGTTATTCAAGCTATAGCACAGTTTCCCTTGAGGGACTGCATTATTTTCAATGGAGGTTTTGCAGGGTGTTTTGATCCCATTTTTTATGAGAGATCTCTGATGCTAGGCTTTTCCTTTCATTTTGGTGATCCATGGATTGGATTGCTGATCCATGTTTTGTTTAGATCTGATATGTTTTCATGTAAATTCACCTTCATAAATTTCTGAATAATATTTCAGATCTGCTACTTAAAACTCAGATCTACTCTTTGTAATGCATGATTTGGTCAAAACCCCAAGGGGATCTTGTAATAGAGCCTTTCTAGTGTACAGATTTGAAATGGATCTGATATTTTGTACACAGATCTACTCTAGGTCTAAAGCATAACATTCAGCTGCTGCAGCTCCATAAAATAATGCCGTTAAGCCATTTTGCAATTTATACATGTGTTGCAGGCTTCTTTTTTGAAGATTTGTTTCTCTCTTGTCTATGTATTCTCTTTTGTATAATGTGAAGAATAGTTATATATCTGATTTGCTCTTGTATATTCAAATTTTTGTATCTTATTTTATGGCCTCCTTGAAGTGCTCTCCAAGGCTTGCATTGTTTAAGACGGTTGTTGTGCATAACTTGCATCCCTCTTGTAGAGTGTTTTATTTAGACTAGGTGGTGGGATATTTGTTTACCACACTTACCACATCTGAAAATTACGGGGTTTTCTCAGCATCTAGACTTGGGATCTACTAATCTAAGGGATCAAAGGGCTGCAAACTCATTTCTATGCATAAATATCCCGAGTGTGTTATTTTAGTAGGCTTGCTCTGCAATCCTATTTTTGATATTACACACATTACCATGGTATTAGCCCACAGGATTGAGCGCAATGTTGTCTATTTGATTTCGTCCAAGAATACTATCGGAAGCTGTGTCGTTTTGACTCATGGTATTGGTAAAGGCTAAATCTATATAAGGAGAAGAAGATCATAGTGCAAATGGGTGCATGTGGAAGGGCTATCACTAAATACTTCTCTCTGAAGTATATCTGCATAGGATGAACTCTATTTTATTGATAAGTCTGAATTTATGATGCATCCTTGGATAGATTGATGGATCAAGATCTCTAGACCTAAAATGACTATGTTCTTGCATGATCCATTGAAGAAATGATTATATTTGAGACCTGGCACATGTTTGCTGAAGTGGAGTGAAGAAATCTGGGTAAGTTCTATAGATCTGAAACATTCTGGATGTATTTATAGATCTATATGCATTCATCTCGATAAAGTGCATATATACGTGGTTTGCTTGGAAAAGGCGCTTATGGAAGTTAATTTTTTTACGAGCTTATTCTGATGTTTTGTTATTGATGCTACTTTTACACCCATAATAATGATGAGATATGCATGCCAAATGCAGGTTTCTTGATTGTTGTATATGCTGCTAAGATGATTATGTACAAATCTGATCAATGAATAAGAAAAAATGTGTTATGTTGACTGACTAATCTAGGGTTCTGCAATTATGAAAAGATATATGACTGAATGACTTAGATATGGATCTGAGACAAATCATATTCTGAAAAATATTATTCACAGATCTATACGCAGGTTGATGTTAAGGAAAGTGCGTATACACACAGGTTCCGTGAAGGAAAGTACCATATTATTTTTGAGATAATGAATGTTTAGGGTTGAATTTTATTCTGCATACTGATTCTGAAATATGGTTGTTACAGTGTTCTGATTACAGTCATATCACTTTTCGGTTTCATATATTGGGTGAAGTTTATTATTTTTTATCTTTGTGAAGGGTTGTGTTGAAGCTATGTGATCTAGTATGAAAATTGATGAAACGTGGTCTGGAGTAATTTTGAGGGAAGTAGAAGCTTCCTCGGTAAGAGAAATTTTGAGAAATTGTTAGAGGAGAAGTTTGACTCCCTTCCAGTGATGGCTAGTAGAAACAAGGGTTGTAACTCCTTTCGATTCTGTGTTGGAAAATAGAGAGAAGGTTGCGGCCCATGCAGCAGGTAGATTCCTACATGCCGTCTGATGCTGCATCGGTACAAGTTCTGTATAGTTTTCCATATAATAAATATTGAAGACATATACGACAACAACAGTGGTTTTCTCCTGAATTGGGTTTCCACCTTAAATCTTGGTGTTCATGTGTGTTTCTCTTGTGTGATGATTTATTTTGTTGTTATTACACATATTTACCGCTAAAATAATATATGCTTCACTAATAAGATGAGTTAAAGATTGTTTCTGAAAAAAATTTCTAACATTAAAATTATATCAGTATACACAATTTTATGTTGGTATATGCGTGTGTATATGAAAGTTGGGTTAATTAAAGCCACATATAGAATTCAATAAATAAAAAGTTAAAATTATTAGTAAGCTCTAAATACTGATTCACCAACGCCCCCCCCCCCCCTCAGTATTTTACCCAACATTCATTACTGTTCAACACATTGGGATTTTATATGTAAATTTAGATGGAGAAAACAATTTATATTTAGTACGTTTATTTTTACTTCATTTCACAATTATTAAGATATCATTACATTGCTTACTCTGATTCCATTTATCACATAATGAAATCTACTTCAGTTTGTAAGGATTCAATGATAAAGACTTCATTTGCTTTTCACAAAGTAGCGGTATGATCACTAAGAGTTCTTATTTGATTTATGATCCATATCATTTCAGTGTTCATGAAAAATTTAAATTATTATTTGAAATTGATCCTCGAGTCTTAAGAGAATGATGTTCATTCTTACAATTCAAATAACAGGATTACCGTGAGAATAATTTATCTTTGTTTAATTGACATAGTAAAGTGTCCAACAAAACTCTTTGAGAATGCATCTGGTCAAAGGATATAATTAATGTCTTAAACTCTTGATTGAATACTACATTATTTTCAGAGAAACAATGCCCATGTGATTCCTTCTAAGTATTAGTGCCTTTACATTTCAAAAGAATCATTTAATGATTTTTTCAAATTAGGATGAGCCTTAAATTAGTTGGGAATGAGTTTGTCTTCTAATTCCTAGTTTTACTTCATGCTTTCCTTCTTTGTCAGTAATCCTTTAAGAGGTTTTTAAAACATAATTGTACCCTTTTATTTCCTTATTGGTTTGTAATTTTAAGAAGGATATGCATTCCCCTATCCCATGGAGGAAGGCTTTCTGCAGGAGCCACTTAACCCAAAAGAAGAGGCAGAAGTAGGTCCACGATGTGTTTTCTTTACTTTGAAAAGTCTTTTTTTCTGAATGATGCCTTTTGAATTATTCACAAGAGCTTGATTTCTATTTCACAGATCCCCAAGGTCTTCTTCTGGAATTTCTTGTGCTACGCCTCTAAGCTTACTTAAACCAGATTGACAATTTAAATTTTGGTATATAATCTTGTATTTATATTGTTCAACACCCAGTACTAGGGTACTAAATTTTGTGGTAATAGGACTAAACAAATACAATTGACGTGATGATATTTCCCCTTCATGTTACATACCATGCATGTATCTCTATATAGATTCCATGAAATTGAGGATGTTTTTTGGGCTTTGGGAGTGTGGTATGGAGGTTGTTCTTGTTGCTTTGCAGAAAGATTTAATCCCAAGCATATACAACAAAGGAGGAAGATAATACAACTATCATGCTATGTTTCAAGTGACATTTTCAGCTATAGTGTTCATTTACAATTTTATTTTGCTAAGTCCTAAAAGTGGTGGAGCAGATATAGTTATTATAGCTTTCATTTGTTATGGTGATGATGAATATACATATGCAATATGAATATATTTTCCCTCCTGACATGTAATGCCCAAAGGAACCCATCATCAACCCAAAATCACACACCACATTTATTTTATTATCCTTGATTCCCATTTAGGTAAGGACACTTGCCCCCTCCATTATTACTATTCACTTTATTGCATCCTATACTAGAATTTTGGTATTTAATGTTCCCGCTGGTTCTTGGAAAAGGTGATTCCTTGAGAAAAGCAAGAGATTGATTGTTTTGAGCAATCTGAATAGGTGCAAAAGTGGAAAATTTTATTTTTTCTTTACTGTATCACAATTACATGTCTTACGAATATCCTTTTATGAAAAAAATTCTATATTTTTCTCCTACCATATAACCTGTAATAGATGCCTAAAATACTAGTTATTTTAGAAAACTTATACTAAATAACAATGAGATGCCTTGTTGCTTCCTCCTGTCGTGTGTCACTGCATGTTGGCTCATGTTCTATAATGCCCATTACTTGTATCATCTAAATCATTGTGTTCTTGTCCTTATTACACATTGGTCTAACATCCTTTTATTAGAGGTCACTGAAAGTGCATCTCTGTTCATATTTTCAACTAAATTTTTTAATAAATTTCACTATCTCAAAGAGGGCGAATTGTTTTATTTTCACTATAATGTTTATCATTTATGCAATTTCAGCTACTCATTTCTGCTCATGTCCAAAAAATATATAAATTGGAGTGAGAATGGAAGTTCTCTTACCATATACCATGTATTAATATCTCAATATCATTCCCCTTAATTCTAATAAATTTGACCTAATCTGCGACAAAGATGACAAGCCTCTAGATATGGGTGAATATTGTATAGAGAGAGAAATTAAAAAGGCTCCAAATAAATCTATCTCTTCCAGTGAGTAGGCATGAATCAAAACCACAAGTTGCAAATAGGTTGAGTAGTAAAACTCTCTCTGTACCATTTCCTAGTGGCTTAGAAACAAATCCATATTCCCATAAACAAACTATAAACATTGGGAAAGCATGCATTACTTGAATAAAAACAAAAATCAATAGACAAAGTGTGAACTAAATGTTAATAAGAAAAAATACATGTCTGGAATTCAAGATTGGTTGTTAAACTCAAATGTCCAATCCTCTGAATTTCAAATTCAAAACTAGTATCTCCATATTTAGAGAGATTAGAGAAATGAGAAGCCAACTTCTGACCACAAATTGTACTCAATAGATGAAGAACAAACAAAGTGGAAAGTGAAAACCAAATAAAACCTAAAGAACGTTATTGAATTCATGTAGATATTCTTGTCTTCCTCCTTGTAAAATGAGGATGATTTTTCTATTATACCACTTGGATCAAGGTGAATTAAATAAAAACCTTCATTCGCACTCATACCCCCTAAATTATACATGTACGAGGGGGATTTATTTCTCTTTGTGTTTATTTATCTAACTTGATGGATGGGCTTGTGCATCAAGGACACATGACTTGATACATTTTAGGTTCCTGTCATTTAATTAGAAAGGGAGGAATTATGGAATAGATTGGGGTGGCTAGAGCACCATTTATCTAAATCTCCCATTTTTCAATAATTTTTCCTTGATTGCTAGTGATTCAGCTTGGCAATAATGGATCCTTAGTACGTTTTTTTTCTCATGTTAGAATTGAGGTAAGTTTGTGATCGGCCAGACATAGTTTCTTGATCACTGACTTCATAATTATGCTAGAGTCCCCCAAGAAAATTTGTTACCATATATGTCTTTTAATTTCCATTTCTAATATTAGCCTCTAGAGAAATGACTAAGCTACTTCATGTTTATTGTATGATGTTCCCAAAATCTAAGTGTATAACAATTTAGTTTTTCCTCGAGGATCAGTGAGGATCTCCCCAGCACTTGCCAGTCGTTTTAATTATACGGTTACCCATAGAAAGTGTTCATGGATACCAAACTGGTACTTAGACTGTGGATTAGTGGGTGCTGTAGGTGCATATCAAACGAAGGTTTAGAAGAGTATCTATTAGTATTCATATTCAACGCACTTAGTGCATCAACTAGATCAAATTCGTTGTTTTGTTGAAGGTTGAACTGCCACCACCTATATTTTAGAGAACTATTACCCAAATCTTCCTAGACCAGTAGACTAACGGGTTCTTGAGGTGCATGTCGTACTAGTGTTTTGATGATAATCTGTCAGTATTCATATTTAATGCACCCGACACATCAACTAAATTTAATGCATTGTCATCTTGAGGGATATACTTGCCTTTCCTGGACAGTAGAGCACTCTGCTTATGTTGGTCCAATGATGGAGTTAACTTGGGTAATGTAGATATTCTTGCAGTAGAGGCTTCCATACAAAAACTTATAAATAATGGTGGATATCTAGTGGCATGGATCTCGAATACACTTTCATCCCTTCTGTTGTTTGTCTCTCGTGTGGCTCATTGAGAATCAAACTAGTGATGCTTATTTATTTTTCAACTACTTCTTATTATTGGAATTATAATGCATGCTCCCTATGGGATTTGAATGTTTTCACACCAAGTGGGAGACATTCCTTGTCATAAAGTGAAGTTACCTTTGGCTATTAGGAATTAAACTATTGATTAACATGAGTTCCATCGAATCCTAAATTGCAAGGAAAATTCTACCTTCAGGGTCAAAGAACTTATAAAAATTCCCATATTGAATGTGAAAACATTGGACAAACTAGGGATTGAATGTAGGTCATGTTATTGTTTCAACTATTTTCAATGTAACTAGTATTCTTGAATGAATATCTTACTTTGGATCACAAGCTTCGATAATTTGAATATGATGCAAACAATTTTAGGGCCTTCTTATCCAAACTTTGATTGAATAAGGTTCAATATGTCATCCAATAACCATTTGAAACCAAAGGATTCTGCTTAAAATTATCCTCCGAACACATTTTTTTGTGAAGGCTTTAGAAAAAATATGAATTCCTTTTACTCTGAACCCTCCATACTCTTTTCGGGTAGACCCTTTATTCATTTATCATTTCCCATATAAACCTTTCACTCATTCTCTTTATATTTCCGAGCATGCCCTTAGGTATAAAATCCAAAGACATATAATATATAGGAATAAATTTTAACCCTAGCTTAAATACATATCCCTTCTCTATATAACCATCTATTGCACTAGACGCATATCCTATTTTCAATTTTAGTATATAAAAAGTCCCAATTTTTTATTCCATAATCATTAGGTTTTTATGAAAAAACCTAAATACTTCATACCATCTTGCAATTCTACTTATTGATTTGGAAATAAGTGAGAAAAGAATCTAATATCTTCATCATTCACTCCCACAAATGATATAGATTATATGCCTAGATCAATTTTCATATTTGTAGCAGTTCACTATAGGTATATCATCTTCTTAAGCTTTAGATCATCCCTTCTTGATCCACCAAAAAATAGTATTATGTCATCTACAAATAAAAGATGGGACAAACGGAGATCTCCTAATCTTAATGCATTTGAGGGAAAAAATACTCTTAGCATCAATCACATATATACAGATATTGTAAAAGAACATGTTACATTATATTACAATATATAAGGTATTATATGCTATTTCTAGTTTATTTAATTGATTTATATCAAAATGGGATCTTGATACAAATTAATTTGATCTTGATTTCATATGTGTTTTGTATGTTTTAAGTTTTTTTTTTTCTCAATTCCATATTTTACATATAATGTGTGTTCGTATTTACACACATAAATTGACAAGAATGGATTTTATAAGTGGTTACCAACATGCATCACAAATCTTGGAAACTTGCTTATGTGTGGGGGGCATTTGATGAAACCTATTCTAGTGAACATGTATTGTATTTGTACATTTATGTAAAAATTATTATTATCTCTTTTGTGTGGCTTAGTATAAATTTATCACGCACCCCCTTTATTGCATTTTATTGGTGACATGGTCAAACTTAATGTTGAAAATAGTAGAGAGAAGGTCTTCTTGACTTGTGCCTTTCTCAAGAAAGACATTGATCATTTTTTCTTTAGCATGCATGAGTTCGTGGTGATAGTATGATTTCATGGAGCAAGTGAATTCATGTGAATAGTTGGAGGCTCATTTATGTGGTTCTCCAAGTGGGAGTTCATATTTAGAAAAAGACGAGTGAAGAGCTTCAGTCTTGATTGAATCAAGGACGTCAAACTCCCAGTGTAACATGTCCTTGATTCAATCAAGACTGAAGCTCCTAAGGAAGTCAAACTCAACTTGTGTTCTAAAATTATAATTTCTAGATATAGCATGACCAAATTGCTTAAAAGGAGGACAAAATCACATCTTTGAATCATTATAATTTACACAAGTTTGTGTGAGGAGTTCTTATTTCTAAGAGAGCATATCAAGGAGGAGTCTATGCACAGATTTGAGAGAGAGAATTCCTTCCAAGTTTGCGCCAGGATTTAGGAGGAGTTTCCTAAATAATAGGAGCCTTTTTTCTCTACGAAATAGGATATTTCTAGTGCTAGGAAATAGGGCTGAAATTGCGTAAGCAAGGAGGAGATGGTTCGGGGTTATTTTCAGATTATTTACAGCTTAGTCTAAGTTCCAAGAACAATTGTGTTTTTCTAGTAAAACATTATTTTCTCGTAAAGAAATCTGATTTCTCATAATTCTCTTAATAAAAGCTACAACAAGGATAGGGTTTTACAAGTTGGGTTCCCTACAAAAATTATTGTGTTGAATATGTGTGATTGTGTCTTTATCTATGTTTTTAGTTCTATTATTTCTAGTGTTTAGAAATTTTGTGTCTTGGTGCAAATAAACTTTGGTTTCATTTTGTTTTTCCTAATAGTTCATATTTTTCATTCAAGCAGTTGCAACATTTCATGGGAATTCAAAACTTAATGTGAATGTGTGAACATATAGAAGTATAGTTCTGAAAATCTCCTCTCATGCTTGCATACTTATTGTATTTTTCTTTTTTTATGTGTTACACGAAAGACAATAATATAGATAATTTTATGAAGGTCCAACAAAAAACATCAAAAGTAGGACAATGGGACTAGAAGAGTATACCCAGTGTAGGCACAAAGTGTGAGTATCTTTGTCCCATATGCTAGTTTTGTGCACATACTAATTGGTATCAATTCATGATATGTACTTTTTTATCTTTTCCTTGTCACCTTATCTCTTTTGGGCTACTTGGTATAAATTTATTTCTCACCCACTTTATCGTACTTTATTGGAGGCATGTTCAAACTTGATCACTTTTCAACAAGTTTTTACTTTGTATATTTCTTAACACAACTGAGTGTACACACACACACACACACACACACACACACACACATATATATATATATATATATGGTTCCGAAAATATTATCTCATATTTGCATGATTTCTCTTTTGTGCTTTTCTTCTGTGAATATCTTTCTTATATTTCTTAATTGTGGATATATCAATTGGTGTTAGAGATAAATGATTGCAGCATGTAGATATAGTCACCTCTGAAGGTTTCCATCTCACACTACTACAAGATCGAACACTTGTGGGTTCTTACAATCAAGGTCTCTATACCATTGCTCATTGAAGTTTTTACTTTTAAACTTCCACTAGATCTACTCCATTGAATGACCAAAAATATTGTGACATGCATATTTTTTCACTAGTGTGGCTAATTACATTCAAGCTGCAAGTTCCAAAATTTTGGCTCCATTTCCACATTAGGGTCATAATAGTGATTTTGTGCATTATTGTAGGTGTGATTCCCTCAAGAGGTTTTATTGCAAGGAAATTTTTTCTTTTCCTAGGAACTAGATTGAAGTTTGTCATTAGAGGCAAAAAAATTATGCCATTTTTGAAATGGTATCATACTAGTTATTTTTAAAAGTATTGATGAAAGTATAACAATTTTATGTTATGATTTTGTTAAAAATCGCCTGTAGTCAAAATACTCATGGAAAATGGAGATCCAATGGATGTAAAATTCACTTATTTTTTTACAAGTCCTATATCTTCTTATGTTGCTTCATGACATACTGATAGTGATAGAATTGAGAATTTATGTGCAAATAAGAAGTTAGGTCTCCTAAGATCATTGAAAATCTTTGAATTTTCTTTAGTAATTTAATCTCATCATTGTAGGGTTCCTTTCAATGCCTTTTTACATTAGCTTTTGAAAATGCAACATGCTTTTTATTCCTTTTGGAAGACTTGTATGCATTTTACGCTGTCACGAATAACTAAATTATTGACCTATTTTATTTTCTTATGTGGTGTTGAATTTCATTATTTTCCTGATTATATGAAATATATTTTGTGGGTGCATATAAATCATGAAAAACTATGAAATGTATTGCAATTCACTTCTTCCTTGGACTTTAGATAGCCTTGCTGATGTAGGATTTTGACTTTCATAAACAAAAAGGAACTAGGATAAAAAAAACTCAATGTATGGTTCCCATATTCATTGGTGGATCCTAAGTTTGTGGCACTATCTGGTGGATTCATTTATGATTTTTAAAATATCTATAATTTTTTTGTAAGCTATAAAAAGAAAATGCAGAAAGCAAGTGCAAAAATAAATCCTAGTACTCCGGGAAGGCTAAAATGAAGTTGAAAGTGAAATGTGATACAATGGAAAATACTAGCATACAACTATACTTATAATTGTTGTGCCATTTATCCTCATGTAATTTCAAGGTGGCTTGCATCAAGAGGAGACAAAAATTTTAAGTGCATGCGAATTGTAGCAAATAGCATCACTAATCAGTTTAGGCTTCAAGTTATCTCACAACACAATAACTTTAGATGCTATATTTTCTAGTTGCATCTTTTGAATATATAAGTGAGATACCTCATCTTCAAGGCCCAATTTACTGGTATCCCCTGCATCTTGAATCATGTTTCTTATTTGAATAGAGCTAGGAGGAATGAAGGCAATAATATCCAAACGATCACACCATAAAACCCAAGCCAAGCTCTAATCCCCAGCAATAAAATTGATTGGGTTGTTATTTTGGTGAAGATGTAATAGATGCTTCATAAAATAATTTTCAGCCATTAAAATCCCTATATTTTTATTGTATATGTTATAGGTCCTTGCTAATTAGTGTTTCTCAATTGATAACCTCATAATCATATCTCCATATATCTGGCATTTTCCAGCAAATGTTTTGAAAAAAGTAAAAATTGACTTAACCAACATTATTCGCATCATCTTTGTCATAAATAAATTATCGAGTATGAAAAATTCCTCCTACACTTGAACTCATCCATAGAATACCTCTCACCCTTAAGCTACAAATAATAACTCGTCAGATTCGATGTAGTAATAAATGTTGAATCTTTGATTCGTCTAGTTTTAGGATATTATATGTAATATTAAAGGTTGAATATTTGATTGGTCCATTCTCAAATCTACTTCTATATGGAGAATAATGTGCAATCTCTTCATATTTGCTAGATCCAAGTGATAAAAGGTTTACCAAAATGTAAGAGTGTATAGTTACAATTTTCTCACATTAAAGTTTGGTTTGTACACCTTCAAATTTCAATAACATCTATAGCGTGAATGCAATTTAGATTCTTAGAGAGGCCCCAAGATTTTGGACACATTTTGTTGTTAGAGGGTTGGGGAAATGTTGGTTTTATAAGCAACCCGGAAATAAAAAACAACATAAAACCATATGTTAATTAACCTCTAGTCTGCATAAATGCAGTAGAAAGTGAGGACGAACTTTTTCCCAATTCAGAAGCTACAGTGTTGGATATGTAAGCTATAACGAACATAGACGTTTTCCTTTGTTGGCAAGAAAAAACAATGAGGATAACTCCATTGTTGAGTATTTTCCTTGGCACAATAAACCAATAACACATCAACACCGCAGCGGGAGCAGCATACATTAGGCATTCAAGCTAGCAATTATGTATTAAAGTGGATCCACCAACCACATTATTATGCCTTAATATATGTGGCTTATGAATAGATTTTATTTATACTCTTTAGTAGAACATTTTGAATAGGTATCTGAGGAATTTATACATCTTTGATTTAGTACCAACAATGATTTTCATTTCGATTTCTGGTGGTCTATTTACTGTGAACTCACAACTCTACCTATGAGTATTTCTCATAAGCCAGTGTCTAATGTTAGTGTGATTTATTTTCAATAGAATTATTAAATAATAATTATAATAACCATCGATTGCACCAACTCATCAAATGGACTCAAAGGATTGTATCAATGCGTTCAAAAATTGTATTATTAGCAAGATGAATTATGTCTGTGTATTATTACAATTTTTCATTTGTTTTCAGACAATCTATGGTCATCTACAGCTATTCAGGTTCCCCCGGTACCACCTAAGAAGTTAGGTTCCAAAAAATTCCATAAATGAAAAAATTAAATTAAAACATGTTCAAGAATTATCAATTCCCCAAGAATACAACTTTGTACAATCACTTCTGAAAGGTTCGTAAAACCTGCTTCATTTCTCTTACTATGCATCATATTTGCCGATTTTGAAATGCAAAATTCTCACATCAAATATAGGGCAAATCAAATTTCACAAATCAACTAGGATATTGATAACTAACTTCATGAAGAGGCATAATTTCAATCACAGCGGAAAAATTAAGATACCTAATAGCATCATTTTATTTGGTGTAAACCGAGACACTTAAAGTATATTTTATTCTTAATAAGAAATAGCCATGTTTGCAAAATTATTACTACAATATTGGTATCAATTTATAGGAATGAATGTGCTATGTGGTCTTCAAATATTAACAACTCCATATGCTAGTAGAAAAGGAGGATAGCTGGGATTGGGTGTGTTATTCATATTTTATGTACTTTCCTACTACACAGGTGTACTCTTAAAATGTTGTTTGGAGATTCAACAAGGACTTGAAATTTGAGACCTATCGTGATATAGGCCAACGCGCCTTTGGAACTAAGGGCCGAATACTAATTTCAGTATTCTTTCTTTACTTCTCAAATTATAATTTTGAAGAAATCATTTTTGAGAAGGGATATGGCCTGTTAATTTCATAATTTATATAATATTACAATAGATAGCTTTACATAGTGAAATAGGGCCTTTGGGCATGTACTCATAATTAATATGTAATTTTTTAAAGTTCATACTCTAAACCTTCTTATGGGGAAGTGAGGTTGCAGTTTCAAAATTCATTGAGCCGCCTGAAAATCCAACAGAAAAGAAAAGTGCCAAGGATAAGTTTCATATTGTTGGGATGAAAGTTAAACAGGGCATAGAATATATCCCTATACTGGTAAATGAGTTCTTCTTTTTATGCTTTATTTTCTCTCTTTTTGATGGATTTCAGATTGTATTTGGTATTTAAATTTACAGAAAAGTGAAAAATAGGCTTAAAAAAATCCAAAGGAGATTTTGGTTTGGAAATTAATTCGAGAATATCTCCTTGCATGGTGTTTTGATTTGATGAGCATAAGGAATTTGCAGTCCTAGAATGAGTACTTCAAGTACTTTTTCTTGATCCATAATGCCCTTGTAAGGTACTTATAATTATCTTAAGAATTGTAATGATATTCATACTCATTTTTCTTTCTAAAATATCTTTGTTTCTATGGGTGGTATTCAAGAATATGTTGGCACAGACGCTTCTAACTAAATCAGGGTTTGATATAACCTAAATGTCTCAAATATTGAGGATGTGTCTATCTACTTCTAATTTTCAAGGTTCAATATATTCCCATTTGTATGAACTCCATATATGCATTAGAAAACTTCAGAACCTCAAGGTGTATATCAGAACGTAGGAGCTTGTTCTAGGCTTCTATGTTTTATTATTTTAGTGGGATGATGGGCTATTGATGGTTAGGTCAATTTGTCATTTCAAATAAGAGCTTCTTGTCAAAAGTCTCTTGCATGGTGGTGATAATTGTGAATATATAATTTCTTATAAATCTATATCCTAATCAAGTATTCAATACTACAACTACTTTGTATATACAACTAATGTTTATATTTTTCTATCACATTTCAAATCTTTTGAGATAATGCTTCACAGTAACCGAAGGTTGTTACTCATTTTGGATGGTTGGTTAGTTTGTTGAGTATACTTGATAAATAGAAAACATTTCCTGCTCTATCAGAGAAATTGGTGGTTGGCTACTTGAATATGCTTGATAAATATAAAACATTCCTTTTTTCTATCAAAGAA
This sequence comes from Pinus albicaulis, assembly GCA_034641835.2. Classification (NCBI taxonomy): domain Eukaryota; kingdom Viridiplantae; phylum Streptophyta; class Pinopsida; order Pinales; family Pinaceae; genus Pinus; species Pinus albicaulis. Next base: position 119,331,693 of record CM076577.1, on the reverse strand, counting down.
AATGGTGGTATCATTGTTTTCCTACTGTAAAATGTAATTATACTTCATAGAAAATGCTACATATCAATGCTTGTGATTATGTTGATTAACGTTCTTTCACCTAGAACAGGGTGAACATGACAGGAATAAGTTTGAACCCAATTTTTATGTACTTGAACACCAAGTATTGGGTTGGATTTCATTAGGCTTAATAATGCGTAAATACAGCTTAATAATGCCTAAAGACAAACTTTTTTTTTCTCAATACAATTAATTAAGGCCACATTAATCCTAGACTTTAAATATGATATAATTACCCTTTATGGACATAAATTTATGTCTATTTTGATCTTATGAATGTACTATTGGGCCTTTTACAGGCTATATAATAAGGCACCATTTTCAATACCATTTGTAACAAGCTCACCTTGGACAGTTAGACAAGGAAGTGTTGCATACTTAAACTGTATGTTTCATCTCATATACATATAAAGTTGGGAGTGACTACATGGAGTTGATCTTCAATTTTTCCCCCGTCTTCCATCTGTGAACTTACAACAGGGATGATTTGTGAATTATTTCAGTCACAAATGAGACTTTAGTGTAATGTGACAAATAATTTATTTTTCTGTACGATTGAAAGTTGGCATGTGAATTCATATATGCCATATTGCAGTTGTCTGAACTGTTAGGAGGACATTCTCCATGCTATACTCACCAGAGATTCTTTCACTTTCCTTCACATTGTGAAGATAGTTAGTGTGAGGTTCTCTGGTCATGCGGCTCTTTATTGTGTTATTTAGGGGGAATGGGGATGGTGAATTATAGTTTTTTCACCTTAAGTGAAAAATTAGCTACAAGTGTGTGCTGAATCTCAATAACCTTTGATCAACAAGAAAATTAAACAAGGATCAGTTGTTGCAATTTATAAATGAAGACTTGAAAATGTTGATAATATATTTGTTTCTAGAAAATTAATTGTTTCTTTTCCAAAGCACCAACTAAACTCATTCAATGGAACTTCAAACTTATATTATGGTCAACAAATTACTTAAATAGGGTCATACTATGTTAATCAATATTCCATAGTTTTGTTTAGCAAAAATTGACTAAAATATGTTGTATCTGCTCTTCAAGGGTTAAAACATGGAACTATTTGATATAACTTATAAGGGCACAGATATCATCCACTTAAGAGAGAGTTATTGAGAATATAATCCATTATTAATTTAGAATGAAACCCCATAGGATGTCCTATGCAAATGCAGTAATAACTCTAACTCTGATACATTATATAAATAGTGATCATAAGGAATCTAGGTTTATGCAGAAGCATACAACCTCCAACTCCATATTAGATATGTATTGATCTTAATTCCCCATACGTATTGGTCTCAAAACCCCATACATTCATGGGGAATACTATAAAGGATAGTGCAAACATGACAAGTATATATGGCATATTTGTAATGCGGTAAATTTAGGACCAAGAATTGTAGCACCTTGGATATTGCGTGAACATATTTCTGAGTGCTACCCAATATGTAGCAAATTTTTGATATATATGAAAATGTATGAACCACATTATAGTTTTTTTATCGGTCATAAGGATTAAGAGGCAGCATCCATGCAATTCCTCCACAAATCCCTATAGTGACATGGAAATATAACAACCTAATACATCACTAGTAGGAATCCAAAAGAATTCAACTATGGAAATTTAATTGGAGGCTAACTCTTTGAATCCAAAGAATGATGGTCTTTTTATGGAGTATAAATATCCAACAAATGTTCTTATGAGAGTAGATAGTTCTAGGGTTGTGAGGAATCTTGTTTGGAGGGATAATATGACTTAAAAGAAAGGGAAATACATACTATTAAGGGTCTAAATTCTTTCAACAAGGGGAAAACACCTTGAATCTAATAATGATGGTCTTTTCTTTGAGTATATATATTCAAAAAATGTGATTCTGCGAGCATAGAGTTCATGGTTTGAGGAATCCTAGGTAGATGGCTATTATGCCCTTTTATTTCAAATAATTTCTTCTTCACAAATATAATTTCATCCAAATAAACTAAAAATTATATGCACACAATTCATATATACGAATAAGTAGTGACATCCCACTATGCAGATTTAGTTCATAATTGCATCATATATGCTCAGTATTTTCACTTTTTGACATGAAAATCAATCTTTTAGAGGCATATTTTTAAGTTGTCGCAACAAATTTACATGATTCACAAGGTGAGAAATGAATCTTCAGTGTAATAGCATATTTTAGTTTTGATTATTATAGGTCATTTATAGGCTATAAATGTCTTCAAAGTTTCACTTCTAATAGATTATTAAACTGAACTTATTATCTTATATGTAACTATTTTTCCCTCCACCCACATTTCATAACTCCCATAACCATTATGTACGAAACTACAACATTGATGTTATTTTTCTTGCTTAGTAAAATATTTTCCAAGACTTTAAATTTTTTTATAATTTATTGAAAGTTGTAGAATTTACAGTTTATAAAGTTTCAAGGTCTAAATTTTTAAATTATAATTCTTTAAAGGGTGTTATCCCAATGGAAGATCACATGTATGACAACCAGGAGGTTGGTGGTTTGATTCCATTATGCCATGATATTCATATGGAATGGCGGAAATTAGTTTTTAGTGATAGATGCTCTTTTGGCCATCACTAATGAGATTATGGTGACATTTTTTGACCCTCCCCAAAATATTTAATGGTGACAGTCAACGAATGCCACCATACATATGCATCAATAGTGACGACCATAAAAGCTCCATCACCATAAATCATGTTGTTCATATGAAATGGTGACGGTAAATGAACATCACCATATATATGCATAAATAGTGACGACCACGAAAGGTTCATCACAATAAATAATTGTTTTTCATATGAAATGGTGACAGTCACTATCCATCGTGATAATCATTATTCATGATGGACCTTGAATTTCACCACACCACCTATACTTTTGGTGACATTCACTTTTTTGGTGACAGAGGCTAAGGTTGATCACCATTACTCATATGAAATGGTGACGATCACTATCCATCATTATAAATCATTATTGGTGGTAGACCTTGACTTTCACCACCACACCTATGCCACCTTTGGTGACGTTTGATTTTTTATGACAGAGACTCTTTTGCTATCGCAAATGAGCTTATGGTGACATTTTTTTACCCTCACCAATGTCCTTTTTTTATTGTAGTGATAGAAATTGATGTAATTGTTTATATTCTCTTTAATACTAATAGTTATATTAATTCATGGCTTAACTCTTAATAGTTGCATGATTTCAATTTAAATTTCATGGAGGGTCATTTGTTAAAGATATATTGTGCATAATATTTTCCTTCTACATTAATATTTTTACTCAAGTGGTCATGTTGGCTAGGTTCATGAACCATTTCTATCTTTTATGGATTTAACAATATAAAACATTGGTGTGTTGATCTTTAATTTGTTTGTGTGATTGGTTGTTTAAGGTGTTCATCCTATGTGGAAATATCATGTTTTATCAAACAAATATGGTTCCAATACCTAATTATAGGCTTGTAGGCTAAGAAACCCTCATCAAGTTTAACATATCTCCTAATAATAATTACATTGAAATTAGGTTGAAGAAGTATATGATATTTATATCTTCAAGGTATCCAAAAAAATGTACTTATCACTTTAGGTTATAATTATTTCCTTTCCTCGTTGATAAGTAAGCCCATGATCCACTACCAAACACATAAAATAATAATTTTAAGGTATGAAATGGACCTCCTAAGGAACATAATAAAATAAGTGTTTTAAATTTATAAAGAAAAAGAAAGCAAACTACTTGTTTACTTATATTTTCATCTTATCTCCTTATAGGTGTAACAAACCTTGGTTGATTTTCCATGTAAATAAAATAAGACCAATATCATGGGATACGTATTCCAATTTGAATGGTGTGATGTAATATCCCCAAATGGGAAAAAGGAGCAATATTAAACAATATTGCACAGAAATAACGCAGTCCAGAAAAGTAAAATTAGGAGGCCAATACGGAGGCTCAAAAATGAAATTTAAATCAACAAATCATATTTACATTATGGCCCATAGGATGTAAAATAGAAATAGAAGAATTTTACATGAAGAAATCCTCAAAACTGAGGTGTTGCAACCATATATTATGACTGAACAAGCTTGAAAACATTATTTTTATTGGCTGAAACAGTAGCAGATTACACTTCAGATCTAGAGCATATCTATGTACAAAAATTTAGATCTATATTAGGTCTGTACACTAGATAGGATCTTATTCAAATGCCCCTTGGGGTTTTCAGCAAAAAGTAAAGTACATGGCGTAGATATGAAAACTTATTCAACATATCTACAGAATGATTCAGAAATTCTGAAGCAAATACAATAGTATTCAGATCAGATCTGAATATGACATGGAATAGATCTAAAATCCATGGATCACCATAGTGAAACGAATCCCAAGCCCCAGGAATATCTCCTCCAAGTATGCAAACACCACACTGTGTACACTTGCAAATAAGAATGAAAACTATGTTGTATGCTCTAGAACATATGTGGCCTCAACCAGATCTGAAATCGGTCTTCCAATCATCCAATATTCTCTTTCCAAAGGATAAGAGCAATTCACCTAAAAAGAGGCATTAGAATGGCCTAGATGCAGGTAGATCTTGCCTCCACTAGCACGGCTGCAAAGACAACCAAACCCTCAACGCAGTCTGCATTGTAGTTGAAAAAAGATCTTAGCCAAATTCACGATAGTGGATAAGAAATGCAAGACTCCTCCAAGAGCTACTCAGGAGAAGTGGGATTCACGATCAGGGGAACACCCCGGTGCTAAAGCCTATTCATACGCTAAACAACTGAAGAGAATAAAATTTCTAAATAGACAAAATCTTGATATGATAATCATCAACAACCTTCTCATGTTTTCCTCCTCTTCCTTTTATAAGTTTGAGAGCTTGCAAAACCCTAAACCATCTCAATGAAATAACTCTTTTCACATGAGCCACCTCCAACTAAAACTGTGTTGTGCCTCAATGAGGATCACTCCTTCTAGACAGTGCTATTGATTTGGTCATGGTTGACCTAGTCAAAACATTCAGCCCCTTTCACACCTAAGGGTGCTCATTTAGTTAGCCCATATTTAGCCTTGTTCACATGTGGCATTGATTTATTTGTTGTTTTATGATTTTTTATTGTCCTCCTTTACACATTTATTCAAGAAATAGAAAAATGAAACAAAATTGAATATTCCCATTAGCTTGGGCTAATTGGGAATATTATAGTCCTCCCCTCCAAAATGTTGCTTGTCCTCAAGCAACTGATAAGGTGAGTGTTGCAACACTTCTCCTCCTCCATTGGTGATACCATCATGAATTAAGCTTCCTCCATAAGCTAAGTGTGCACCAATCCAACCCTCCATGAATTGTTCCTCCAAAGTCATTATGAGATGTACATAGTCCATCCCACAAGGAGTCAAGAACTCAAATGAAACAAACATGGTTGAACCAATGCTCTCTCTGAAATAGTAGCATAAGGTATATATAGAGTCTCCATCCCATGTGGTACATACATGCCTCCCATCCTCCCTTGATACATCCCCATAAAAATTACAACTATATCATCTAGTTATGGAAGCAAAACTACATACAAACAGACAAAAATTTGAGCATGTGGAGGTGGGTCATAGTCCCATGTATGGTACCAGTGTAGTGCATGTCTTGCCTACATCAGATCAAGGTATGGTAAGTGGTTTCCCCACCACTTACTTTCTTCCCATGTTATCTCACTATGGCTGAAAGTGTGAGATATGTTTGGTGCCTTTGGGAAGTGCCCATCATGAACATTTTATCGATAAACGGGAACTATTACCTCAAAACGGGAACTCTAGCCCAAAACGACTAAAAAAACATGAAAAAACACCCCAAAAAGAAAAAAAGTGTATTCCAGAATGCACTTGGTTTTTTTTAAGGTCAAATTTCAACATTTTATAAAATTATGCTAAAAACAAAATTGTTTTTTGAAAAAAGGATTGAAAAAACACCCTCAAAACAAAACCAGTTGATGTTGGAATAACAAAAAAAAAAATTGTGTCATAATTTTGACACTTGTAACAATGGAATTAAAGACAAAATATTAGGACATTTTTTAAAATCATAAATTTCTAACATTTTTGATAGATGATGTTAAAGATAAACAAATACATGTCTGAAGGGCTTATCATTTTGAACAATTTTCATCCATGTTGTTAAACATAAAATATCTTGACTCTAAACAACCCCAAAATTGTAATTATTGTCAACCATAACATTAAAGATAAAATTTGGTAGCGCATAAAAACCTTAATGACAAGTTGTAAATCTAAAGTTTTTCAATATTAAGTTTTCAACATACTTGAACAATGAAATTATGGAGAAATTATAAGACTTAAATTTTTTTTTAAAATGAACAAGTAAATGAAAAAATTATCATTGAACAGAAACAAGTAAGAGTAATTTTAATTTTAAAGGATAAAAACTTATCTTTTTTCAAATATTAGCATAAGACAAATTTAAATCTAATTTCAACCAAAACCTAAAAATCAAGCATCAAAACAAAGTGTTCCCTTTCAGTGACACATATAATTATTAAAAATTTTAAAAGTATCTTATACCAAATGGTAACAATACATAATATCATGGTAATATCACTGCATAATCTAAAAATTCAACATTAATTTCTATTTTCTATTTTACTTTTAATCAAAATATCAACATTGGTACATTGAATATAACATAAATTATTTTTGTAATTCATTGTTGCATTGTCGATATTCTAAAGAGATGAATTCTTCATAATTAAAACATGTAATCCAACAAACATAGAAATGTCTCATAACTTCATGAAAAATGAGATGGAAGTCAAAAATTTTATTTCAAGTTACCATGCAAACATCAATTACATAAAAGTGTCTTAGATAGTTATTCAAAATCAACCATAGGTTCTGGCACACCATCATAATCTACATCTTCAGATGAATGGCTCGATGTAGATGAAGATGATCCATATTATTCTCTTTCATCAACTAGTGCTCCATCTGAGTCAACATGCATGCCCACCATTTCAGAGTTAAAAAGTCTTGTAGATATACGTCTACATTCTGCAGCGTCCCATTTCAACAGTAATTGTTCTAGTAGCAATTTCTTCAAAATATTTCTGGTCTGCAACCGAAGAGTTCCTCTCTTTGTCAAATTGAAGTCATACACAAGTATGTCAAAATCCTCCAATTTTAAGACATCTGTGCGGTGACGATTTATATTTGTGCCCTTTCTTTTTCTCTTTCTGCCAATTATTTTTTCCACTACCATCTCTGGCTTGTACACACCATTGAAAGGGTGGGTACTTGTGGCATACCAATGTACATCAGCAGTTGTAATATCTTCATTTTCATTAATTACCTTTATAACCTTGGCAATCCAGAATGGATAGCCAAGTGGATCTTCATCTGCTAACACTGCTATCATGCAACCCTCCTTAAGATCCTGCACAGAACCCCTGTAAAGGTCTTCCATGGCTTCACGTTGTGCACGTGATCTTCTCGAACCAATATAGATTTCTCTTTCCTCTACCTATGGGGAATTAATAATAGCTTGAGGTTGTTGTTGTTCAACATTGTGTGTTTCCTGATGTTCATGTTCATTTGGCATATTTTGTGGCAAAAAAAAAGGAGTCTTCAAAAGTGTATCCCCATTTATTGATCTTGAAATCATATCACTTTGATTACTGAAAAAATACTCCCACCAAACTGAATCAGCAACATCGAAGTACTCATATGTATCTCTAATACATCTTTTAATTTCCTCTAGACATTCAGAATAATTTATGTCTCTCTTATGCCTTCATGCATTATGGAGTTCAGCAACTGACTGTAATAACAATATCTTTGATGAAAATATTGGACGCTCTAGAATGAACTTCAAAAATGCTAAACCTGATGATGGCCCCCCTTCTGCAATTGTTGAATACTTCTTGCCCCATATAAGTGTTATCCCATCAATTTTTTTGATATGAAATTGATGCTGGAAGCTAATGTCATTAATTTGTTCAATGCATTTCTCCTCACCATGCGATCCCAAAATAAACCTTCGCATGTCACTAAGTTCTTCCAACACATGAAAAACAGGCTCTGGAATGTACGATTTCTTAATACATTCAATTAATGATGGCAGACTTCCAACACCTTTCCTCCTCTATGTTACTGAAAAATGACTGAACATTTGATCAATATGATCATGAGTATGCCCAACAAGAAGGAAACCAACCTTTATCTTTTTAAAAATTCCCAATTCAACGAGCATGTTTAGATACCCAAAAAGAACTTGATTTTTGTTCTCACGACTTGTGTTGTCTAATTGTAAATACAAAACTTCAGGAAGAATCTCAGACCAATGAGTAACCACATCATGGATTATAATTATGGTCAGATTTGCATCATTGTGAATATTTGGAGTTGTGAAGAAAACTCTTGGAAACATCTTCTCATTAAATACCATACAACCAACCAAGTGAAACTGAATGAAATTTTCCTCCTGTAATTTTTTTGGCGTGCGGACAAAATGTGGAAGAAGTGTTTTCTTTTGGTCCATACCATCAATTATCAATCCCAGATATTTATTTAGATGATCATAACACTTCTTTCGATGTTTATACAACTTTTGTCTTTCACTTGTTTGCTGATTGCGATGGTCTTGAAGTTCTTTGACAACGAAATCTGTACATAAAATAAAAGAAACATATGAATAAATATATTTTCATAGTTGATAAGTATCAAATTTTAAAAAACAATGTTTTGAACACATACCTCTTCCTGCCCCTTGACATTTATCTCTTTTTGCTTTAAGAGAAGCACATGTGCTGCAAATCCCCATCCTTGTCTTCTTAGGAATACGAACATTGTTGAATTCATTTTTCCATATCCTTGTAAAATAAGAATATGTAATAAAATTACCAATTCCTTCAACAGCTTCTGCATAATCTTTGTATAACATGAATATTTCTCGTCTCGAGAAATTATCTGGAATATGTATTGTGTCTTTATTTGGCATACACTCTCCATGATTTGAAAAGAAGTATTTCATCCATGTCTTAGCAGTATTTGCAAACGGCCCCACCTCCCATTTATAACGTGCTCCTGAATAATATGTGGGATCCCTTTCCAATCTATCCTAGATTCTTGACAAACGACAATTACCAATTGAATGCAACATTTTGAATGCCTTTCTACAAAGCAATACATTCCCAATATGATAATCATAACCTGCTAGTGTAGATTGCATGCAACCCACTAAATATGAATTTTGCATGCTTTTATTCATTGACATATATGTTTTCATTTTCTCCAAAACAAAGTTGAAATCCATATTTTTCAAGCAATCCCTTCGACAACATTCACTTGAAATCAAATGAACGACAGAACTTCTTTTTGTGAGATATTTTGTCCTCACCCTTGTATAACTGGAATGCTTTGGATTGATATGAAAAGGTCTACTCCTACTCCTAGTTGCAATATTTTCTTGCAACGGCTTCATCATTCCATCATCCTTTGTAAAAGCAGTTTCATCACCATTAGGAGGAATATTATCCCCACTATCATCATCCTCAACATAGTTAAGAAATTCATCAACAGCGTTGCCTAAACATTTTTCTTTACCATCATCACTTGAAGAAAACATTTCACAAGAATCATCGACGCTTTTGTAACCCCGAATCAGATGAAATTATTCACCATCTTGATCCATGATTTCAAATTCTTCCCTGGGAGGATTCAATTCTTCATCACCATGAATGTCTTTGAAATGATCACTTAGAGAAAATGCAATATTCAGATCTGTGCCTCTAAAATTATCATTTGCAAGAAACTCTTCATCCTCCCCTTCCTCAGTGGTGCTCTCATAATCCTTGGGAGTAGGCATAAGTGGAAGCTTTGAATTTGTATTCACTATAATTTCTTCATCCCGCCCCTCCCCTTCCTCACTGGTGCTCTCATAATCCTTAGGATTAGGAATAAGTGAATGCTTTGAATCTATATTTATTGGAAATTCTTCATCCCCCCTTCATCAGTGGTGAACTTATAATCGTTACGATTAGGATGAAGTGAAAATTTTGGCTTTGGAAATTCATCCCCCTCTTCATCAGTGGTGATGGCATAATCCTTAGGATTAGGATGAAGTGGATATTTTGACGCTGCAAATTCTTTATTCCCCTCTTCATCAGTGGTGCTAGCATAATCCTTAGGATTAGGACGAAGTGCATATTTTGACTATGCAAATTCTTCATTCCCCTCTTCATCTGTGGTGCTCTCATGAGCCTTAGGATTAGGACGAAGTGGATATTTTGACTCTGGAATTTTTTCATTCCCCTCTTCATCAATTGTGCTCGCATAATCCTTAGGATTAGGACAGAGTGGGTATTTTGAAACTGTAAAATTTTCATTTCCCTCTTCATCAGTGGTGCTGGCATAATCCTTAGGATTGGGACGAAGTGGATGTTTTGATTCTGGAACTTTATCATTCCCCTCTTCATCAGTGGTGTTGGCATAATCCTTACGATTAGGATGAAGTGGATATTTTGACCCTAGAATTTTTACATCCCCCTCTTCATCAGTGGTGTTGGCATAATCCTTAGGACTAGGATAGAGTACATATTTTGATGTTGCAAATTCTTCATTCCTCTCTTCATACGTGGTTCTTTTGAATGTTAGGATTAAGTGAAGTCAGATATTCTTCATCTCCCCTTCATCGATGCAATTTGCCCTCGTAATCCTTATGAGGCGGGATGAAGTAGAAATCTTGACTCTGGAAGTGCTTCCTCCTTTGCTACATCTTTGTTGCTTTCATAATCCTTAGGATTAAGAGTAAGTGGAATAACTGACTCTTGATTTACAAAAAATTATTTTTGTTGCGCCTCATCAATTTTGTTCTCATCATCCTTAGGATTATGACCAAGTCAATTTTTTGACGCTGTATTCATGGTGAACGAACTCCTGTTATATTCATCACTCTGAATAGAGTTGTTGCGTGACGAAGATGCTGATGTTGTACAAAGAAAAACTTCACTATCAGAATAAACCATGGCTTTCAACAAGAATAGGTTGAATGATACAAATGCCTCTCCCACTTACAATATATAGCTTAAATATTGAAAATTTCCCTCCAAATCCCCCACCCCCCAAAAAAAAAAAAAAAAATCGCGAAAAACTTTCCCTCCAAATTCCCCCGCCCCAAAAATTTCGTGAAAAACTTTCTCTCCAAAATTTTCATTTCAAATATTTCGTACAAAATATTAGTCAAAAAATGTATTTATTTTTTTTTAATAAACTATTTGTGTTGAAATATTTTACCAATATTTATATTCAAAATATCCACAAAATATTTCTCTTATGCATGCCTTCCAAACTAAAATAATGTTGTTATTTTAATGATTTAACATTGACTACATGTAAGTATTAACTATAATATTACTATAATGCCTACATGCAAATATTAGCTATTTTAACTATAATTACTACATGTAAATATTTTAAATTTTAAATTTTAAACCTACATTATATTCATCTAAAATATATTTCAAATTTTTTTAATTAACCGTTGGTTTTGAAATATTTCACCATACTTTCTATTCAAAATATCCACAAAATATTCCTTTCATGCATGCCTTCCAAACTAAAATAATTTTCTTATTTGAATGATTTAAGATTGACTACATGTAAATATTAACAATAATAACAACATGCAAATATTAACTATTTTAACTATAATTAACTACATGTAAATATTTTAAATTTTAAAATTTAATCCCATGATTTTAAACATTGAGTACATGTAAATATTAACTAAAATATTAACTATGATAACTACATGCAAATATTAACTATTTTATCTATAATATAAACTATAATTAACTACATGTAAGTATTTTATATTTTAAATTTTAATCCAAGGTTATATTTGAATTATTTAACATTGAAGTACATGTAAATATTAAATAAAATATTAACTATAATAACTACATGCAAATATTAAGTATTTTAATTATAATAAACTACATGTAAATATTTTAAATTTTAAATTTTAATCTCACATTCGTTAAACAATAAACCAATCACACAATATTCGCTATATAATAAGAATCATTGTTTCTATTCATCACATCACATCAAGTTTTCTGGTATTTGTTAGAGCAATTTTCTGGAGGTGTTGCGTTGGCATTGGTAATTTCGTGGAGGCATTGCATTAGCATTGAAGGCGTTGTGTTGTTATTGGTAATTTTGTGGAGGTGTTGTGTTGGCATTGGTAACTTCGTGGAGGCATTGCATTGGCATTGAAGGCGTTGTGTTGCTATTGGTAATTTTGTGGAGGCGTTGTGTTGGCATTGGTGACAGCAGTTTTTTGCATTTCAAAAGTTAGTTTTCCTTCTATTCTGTCCATTTAAAGACGATTTTGTTGAAAATCTGTTTTCTATAGTTTTTGTGTTCAAAAACTTTTTTTTTATTTTTCAAGTTCGAAAACCATAATTTTTTTATATTTTTTTAGTGAAAAAAATGTTAAAAAAAAACTAAATTTTTTAGGGTTTTTAGGACAAAAATTTAGATTTATTTTATTTTTTAAGGTTTATAGGTTATCTAGACAGAAAAATCCGAAAATGACCATCCACATAAAAAAATAGTTATATTATTATATTTTTATTTGTTTTTTTTTATTATAAATATATTGATGGTTTTACTATTTAAGTTGTTTTTTTGTTTTTTATTTGACTTTTTTATTTTTAATTGTAATTTATAATTTAAATTTGATTTTGTTTATAATATATATATATATATATATATATATATATATATATATATATATATATATATATTATTCCTTTCTTTTTTTCTAATTTTATATAGTAGAGTATTATATTTTTATATTAAACAACAATGGTTTTCTTTTATTATAATTGCTTTTCTTAAATAAAAATTATAAATAATTTTAATTTATTTCTTACTTTATATTTTAAAACAAAATTTTTATTTTTTTGTTTAATAATTTTTTTATTTTTAAAATTATAATTATAAAATTTAAAATTTATAGTTATTGTATTATTATATAATTTTTTTTTCTATTGTATTGCATTGTGTTTTTATATATTTTTTTAAAATTTTGTTTTTTAATAGTTTAGTTTAAAAAAAAAATTTCAAAAAATTAATTGTTATTATAGTTGTTTTTTTTAATTGGATAAAAAAATTCAAAAAATATATATTTTGTGCATGGTACATTGCCAATGTAGGCTTTCAGAGCTCCCGGTAGGCTGAGAGGCCAATTTAATTTTAACATTTGTTATAAATAGTAAGCATTTTTTTTTAAATATTAAACAAAAATTTAAGTTTGAAAATAGTGTTTTTTTTGAATTCTTTGATTGTTAAGAAACACACACTCAAAGAAATGCTAAGTTGACATATCAAATCTTCATAAAAAAATTTCCAAAAATAAGTAATAGAAAGCTAACAAAATTTCTCACAACTTTTATTTTTATCGCAAAATGAAATTCTACACAGAAAAATTGTTATAGTTTGCAGAAAGTTGAAGAACCGAAAAAAATGAAATTTTTTTCTCAAAAAAGGGCAAAAAGTGTAACCCAGCTTCACATTTTCACAAAGGAAAATGGCATCAAAAAAGATTTTTGTGAATGTTTCTGCACCTAAGGCAACAACTCCCAAATCTAAAGTTGCAGCTCAATGCACTGTAGATACAATTCCCAAATGTAAAGTTGCAGCTGGACGCACTATGGACACTGTTGGACACAGTAAGGACATTGTTGCACACACTAATAAAAGTCAAGCAAGTGGGGCACCAGGTTCTTAAAGCTTATTTCTGATTGGAAGAACGACGAGGAAATAGATAAAACTGATTTCTCATGGTATCTTGAAGACAATGAAACGGAGGCTGATATACATATCTATCTGGTTTGTGGTATGATTGAATTAAATGAGCCATATGATGTGATGGGCAGAGTACGAGACATATGTATCGTCCTGAATACAAACACTATATATGTTCTTGCAAGGAAGGCTAATAAACGTGAGAAGGTTAGATATTGTCTATCAAAGGTCAAGTATGACACAGATGAAAGATCTACAATTTTTTCTGAAGAAATCTCAGGCAACATTGTAAATAACATTGTAAGTATGCTTATTTTTATTTCTGCTATGCATTATTGTAAGGATGATTCAATTTTTTATAAATTATTGGTCATTGACATGTTTTATTTTTTTTCATAGGATTTTGTTCCAAGTCTTTCAAACATGTTTGAAGGTCTTTATTATTTGGAGCCAAATTTTATGCATGTGATCAACACTTTCCACACAGATAAAGCAGAGGAAAGGAGATTGAAGAAAAGATCAATAAATCGTGACATTGCAATAGTACAAAGAGGGGATCAACCTAGAGTCACTAAGATGGGTCAATCTAATAAAATTAAACATGTTTCTTTTGAAGATGTCGAATATGAAACTGAATATTATGATAGAATTAGTGAGGAGGAGATTAGAACTGTTGTGCATAAGGAGAAAACAAATCAGACACCAAAAAGAAAAATTTCTAAAGATGTCTCTGTTTTACCTGATGATGAAGAGCTTGTTTATAAAAGAACTGATATGTTAACCAATAAGACTAGGAAATCAAATATTGGTGAACCTGTAAAGGTCGTGAGTAGTAGTGAAGAACAAACTGAAAGCTCTAACGGAAGAAGAGAAATCATAACACCAGGTGTTGAGTTAGAGGATGGAATTATTAAAACAAAACAAAATGCTATTCGATATGAGTTGAGAAAGAATACATTAATTCTTGGTGGCCAAACATTTGAGCTTAATGTCAGCCAATTTTATAGGCCAGATGAAGGACAATCTCAATATCAAATTAGAAAGGCCCATCACCTACATGTACATAATATGAAAACATTGCTCAGGTTCAATCCATATGCACATGTGGTGGATTATGTGGTTCCTGTCAATCCATGTCAGGTTCCCAACAAACAGGCATTTGACAAGACAAAATGTTTTGATTATGAATATTATGTAATTGGAGGGAACAATTCGGTAGAGGCTAAAAGATAATTGATTGAGGAATATCCCAATAATTATCTTTTTCAAATAGTGAAATGCATCATTTACGTTGGCTTAACAGAAATAGAATCGAAGTTATTGGCATGGGATCATAATGCAGATAATGAGTACAGAATGAAAATTACTTTCATACAAAGGGTTAGATTTATTCATAATGAATTCATAGAAAAATGTGGTGGGGATAAGACACAGGTTAGTCTAACATTTCGGAAGGAATGTTTAATGGAAGCAAGTTATCAAATTGATGAAAAAATCAAAGCAAAAGAAGGAAAAATGAATACAAATTTATTCAGAAGCATGGATAACATTTTTCAGTTGGAATTTAGAATTGGGGAGATATGGGATTTGATTGATGAGATTTTTGAGCGATGGGAGAATATTTCCATAAAAAATCAGAAGGTTAAAAAGAGTAAACCCATAATATGTACCAACAGTAATACAGGTCCTGAAATGAAGCAGCTTCCAGAGGATATGACTATCACACCTTGGAGAACAATGCAAGGTGTGAAGGATGAGAAACTAGTCAAATCAGTACTAGCCAGTGTGAAGTTAGGTGAATTATCAATGGAAGAAATGTGTGCAGAATTTCAAAAGTAAGTTTCTTGAATTATTTCTTATTTTCCTTTCATTATAATTTTCTTTATAATGATGCTGGTAGAATTTTTTATACATGTCACTATATTAACGGTTTTAAATTGATTTATTAAGTCAGAATTTTTTTATGAAAATACAAGAACACATGGTTAA
>CM076577.1:119163183-119315676 GCA_034641835.2 Pinus albicaulis | reverse complement strand
AACCTTGAACCTCTTCATATACAGGCCATGATTTCGCAATAGAGGCAAGGCAGTTAGTGGTGTGTTTTGAACCCGAGACTTGTTCAAAACCAAGCTAGATTGTGAGTAACTTCATGAGAGAGTACTGAGTACTTGTGAGGAGTATTGTACTTTATTGGTTACTTGATTTCTCCATTATAATATACACAATAGCTGCGGGGTTTTCAGCTATAGGCTTTCCCCATACATTCTGAGTTAATGTGTGATTGATTTGATGTGAGATTGATTTTGTTATTTCCGCATGTGACAATTAATTGTAGAAGAAGGTTATGTGTTATGTATGCAATTCGAAATTGATATATGACCAGGTTAATCTTCAGTGAATAAGTGATTTATTCGGCTAATTTACGGCAAGCCGAGAGCCGTCGATCTAAAAACTAGATTTACAGTGGAGATTTAATCATAAAGGAAAAAGGCGGAACGGTGGATTCAGAGAAGGGAGTGATATGGACCGTTGGATCTGGGCGCAATAGAGAAGATCAACGGTGGAGAATCGATCACGCGATCACATCGGCTGGAGGCCAAAAAACCATAAAAACAAGTAAAAATGTGTTTTGCGATGAAAATTTGCGATGTGATTAAGTGCTTAGCGCCTGGTTTTGGCACGGTTTATATGCGGAAAAAGAGCTGGGGCTTAAGGCCGAAAGGGGCTTAAGGCCTTATGGAAAATTAAGGTTTTTAGGCCAAAATGAGGGTTTTTCAGAGGTTTTTGAAGGTTCTGATAGGAGTAAAAATGGGGTTTTAAATGTTATAAAAGGATTTTAGAAGGCTTTAAAGGGGATTTCAAGGGAATGAGAGGTAAATGAAAAGGTTTATGGATGAGATGGAGGAGGAAAATGGAGAAGGGTAAATGGGGGAAAAAGGAGCTTTATGAGCATTTTGTTTCTTTTGGTAAACAGTAGGGTTTTGAGGGCTTTTGAAGTAAAAAATTAGTGAAGGTTTTCTGAAGGAAAGGAGACATCATAAGACTTCAAGAACTCACAATTTGGAAATGAATTGTTTCTTGAAGGCTAAAAATATTTAGCCACCATTTGGTATAACAAATTTTTATAGGTGGCTAAAAATGGCTCCAACTTGGCACTAGAAAATTTGGCAGAATTTCCGACGGCCAATGCGTTGCTATTCCGACACATAGTCGTCGCAAGAGCGACAGTTCGAGGATGGGAAAAACATGGTTTGCCATCCCGTCGCAATTCCGACGCACTTAAAAAGTGTCGCACTACCGACACTTTTTCCGTCGCTTCCAAACAGGCGTCGCTCTTCCAACGTTTCCCAAATCGTCGCGCTTCCGACGTTTGTAAACTATCACACTTCCGACGAAATGTGGTCCGACATTTTGAATGTTGCTCTTCTGACGTTTGTAAACTGTCGCAATTCCGACGAAATGTGGTGCGACGTTTTGAGCGTCGCTCTTCCGACGTTTGTACGTATGTGATTCGACAAAATGTGGTCTGATGTTTTGAACGTCGCTCTTCTGACATTTGTAAACTGTCGCAATTCCAACGAAATGTGGTCCGACGTTTTTATATTGTTGCTCTTCCAATGTTTTTAAGTTGTCGCAATTTCGATGCTTACAAGGCGTCGGTATACCGATGGTGGGTTCAATTTAAAAAGAAAAAGAAAAATTGAAACTTTAAAAGAGGACAGTAAATCTCCAATATTTGTTATGAATTGTGGGCATTCCAATGACTGTGAAATATTAATATAATAAACCACCCCGCAGCACTTCGACTATAAACAATCATTTTTTTTTTTCACAAGAGAAAAAACGTTGTTTTGAATATATTATATGAAGTAAAACAGTCCATGAAGTCATTAAATTTTCACATCTGAAGATTGGAACCCAAATATCCATCCAGAAAAGTGAAGTCCCACCCTAAACAATGATAGAAAAATACCCCATGTCACATACAGGGACTTGATATAAAACCCAGTAACGATCCACATGGAGATTATCAACAATCTGAGAAAGCATCCAAATATGCCGAGGCATCTATAAGAAAGTGAAATAGCAGTATGTAGAATAGTAAAGCAACAGATAGAGTACCGACGTCCATTGTTCCAAATACAAATTAAAGTACCCAAAATCCTTGAAAAGAGAAAAATGCTAATCATGTGAGGAGTGTGATATGTCCAAAATATAAAAAGACCATCAGACCATATCAATAAACCAGCAACATAGACCAGCATCGCTAGTTTTGAAGGCAGAATGATAAACATTACTCATTTTTTTTTCAGAAGAGAAAAAATGCTATTTTGAATATATTATATGAAGTAAAACAGTCCATGAAGTCATTACATTTTCACATCTGAAGATTGGAACCCAAATATCCATCCAGAAAAGTGGAAGTCCCACCCCGGACAATGATAGAAAAATACCCCATGTCACATACAGGGACATGATATAAAACCCAGTAACGGTCCACATGGAGATTATCGACAATCTGAGAAAGCATCCAAATATGGCCGAGGCATTTATAAGAAAGTGAAATAGAAGTATGTAGAATAGTAAAGCAACAGATAGAGTACCGACGTCCATTGTTCCAAATACAAATTAAAGTACCCAAATCCTTGAACAGAGAAAAACGCTAATCATGTGAGGAGTGTGATATGTCCAAAATATAAAAATACCATCAGACCATATCAATAAACCAACATCGCTAGTTTTGAAGGCAGAGTGATAAACATTAATCATTTTTTTTCACAAGAGAAAAAACGTTGTTTTGAATATATTATATGAAGTAAAACGGTCCATGAAGTCATTACATTTTCACATCTGAAGATTGGAACCCAAATATCCATCCAGAAAAGTGGAAGTCCCACCCCAGACAATGATAGAAAAATACCCCATGTCACATACAGGGACATGATATAAAACCTAGTAACGATCCACATGAAAATTATCGACAATCTGAGAAAGCATCCAAATATGCCCGAGGCATCTATAAGAAAGTGAAATAGCAGTATGTAGAATAGTAAAGCAACAGATAGAGTACCGACGTCCATTGTTCCAAATACAATTAAAGTACCCAAAATCCTGCAACAGAGAAAACTGCTAATCATGTGAGGAGTGTGATATGTCCAAAATATAAAAAGACCATCAGACCATATCAATAAACCAGCAACATAGACCAGCATCGCTAGTTTTGAAGGCAGAGTGATAACCTGTCAACACATAAATTAGTATCATAAAGCAGATACAGGAAATGTGCAGAGACATGTACTGTTGATATATGCCTCACACAAAAAGCATCCATGATAGAGAAAAAATATGTATAAACCCAGGGTCGATTGTATGTTCTGGCTCGCTTGTTCCCGGAAATAAAAACCATCTGCAGAAACCCAGGCTCGCTTGTAAGATCAAGCTCGCTTGATTCCAAAATTGGTAACCATCTGTTGCATCCGAGATGTAAGGTTCAAGCTCGCTTGTTTCCATTAGTAGCCCGCTACAGCATCCACCCTGTTCATAGAAAAAAGGTTCCTATAGATATACAGAGAAAGAGTATAATACGTAGACTATATAAACATGGCTCTGTATTTCAAAAAACAGGTTTAAAATAGAAACATGGCAACATTTTTTTTTCCAATTTTTATGAACATAATTCAACTGTGAAATATTAATATAATAAACCACCCCGCAGTGCTTCGACTATAAAAAATCATATAAACATGGCTCTGTATTTCAAAAAACAGGTTTAAAATAGAAACAGGGCAACATTTTTTTTTCTAAGTAAAGTTAATCTATTAACAGTGGGAATAAAATTACACCGAAGTCAAAATCATTGCCCAGACTCATGGAAAATTTGTCATAAAAAAATCAAAAAATTAAGAAGACTGCCCTCATACGGGGAAACCAGTCTTGAACGTTTAATTTACAGAATTCAAAAATATTACAAAGGTCCAACACAGTAAAATAATCTAAAAGCAGCCCAATTAAGTGGGCCGCGAAGCAAGAAAAAAAAATTAACCAAACTACTCCTCCGGCTCCTCGACGATTCGGCACCATCCTTCGGAAGGTCCAGGATCGCTAGGTGCTACCTCCACAGTCATGCCACTGCTCCCCTCCTGAAGGCCCGAATGCTGGCCGGCTTTTTCTGAGCTCAGACCCGCCGGACGGGTGCATTGTTCTTCCATTTGGGCCTCCTCACGGAAAACCACTGTAATTGAAGTTGCGATTCGTAGGCAGTTCAGAGAACAATTAAAGGAAAAAAGCGCAGTGCGCGTCATGGGAGAAGGTGAAGCGGTGGGGAAATGAGGAGTAGGGGAGCCCATACGGTGGCCAGATCTTAGAACCCAACTCCACCCACTTCTAGTATCTGGATAGCGACTTGCATGATAATCACTGGACTGGGAAGTCGACTCGGTTGAGGGGCTAGAGGGAGCGTGCAGGGGTTGACCTCTAGTGCTCCCCCTGTGGCAACGCATCCTTTGACATAGGCAAGGCATGGGTGCAGTCTCAACAGTGGGCACAAGAGGAGACGGAGAAGCAGAATTCCAAGAAACAGAGGAAGACAGACAAGGACCAGACCGAGAGAAATGCAGATATGCCGCAAGGTCTATGCAGCAATTCAGCTGACCACTTCTCCTTCTCGTCACAGTGAGCAGGAAGTGTAACCCAGCAACTGGCTCGTCTGAAAAACCATAGCGAAATGCCATTTTATCGATCTGACTGCAATGCAATTGAAGGACGCCCATCATAATTAATCTCTGATCATTAATGAGAGCCGAAGGCCGAATCATATTGGAGCATGCGGAATCTCTAACAGGAGTGGAGGTCCAATCTTGAACAGTGTTAAAACTTAATGCGATTAGATGTGAAAACCTTGGAACTTAACTGAACAATGTTAAAAATTAATGCGATTGATATGAAATCGCCACATCCATGTCCCATCGCCTTAAACGCCATCGAATGCACCCGCATCCGGGAACAGGGAAACATTTGATTGAGGACACATGGCAGAAATTGATTGGATCAGATCTTTTTTTTGGGCCACGCATGCAGTGGAAATTCAGACCCGAAAAATATTAGGGCGAATTTGATAAGAAATTGGGCCGCTCGCGCAATGGAAATTCGGACACGAAAAATATTAGGGCGAATTTGATAAGAAATTCGCGTCACAACTCTCCCTCCGTACGCCAGCCCAACTTCGAACCCGAAAAAGATTAGGGTGGAATTCAATTGGTTTTCGTGTCACAAAATTGGCCAACGTCAGCAGGCTATTTTGGAACGCGAATTTGGTTTGAATTATGGTTCATCGTCGTTTGAAGTCCAGCGGACTCGACTTAAGAACAATTTTGTTTGATCCCATCTTATAAAATTTGTGTTGGTTTTCTTTGATAATACACATATTTATAATAAATCATGGGAATACCACACTAAACATGTGGAAAAGTTATATAAATAATTATTGAGAACAATCATTTTTATGTAAAAATATCCAAATGTGCTTTTGGGAAATAAAAATTCGAGTATTTGGTTCATATTGCTTTAAAGGAAGGAGTGAAGTTGGAGCCTCAAAAGATGCAAGCTATTACAAAATGACCTATTCCTAAGAAAATCAAGGTTCTTAGAAGATTTTTTAGACTTACATGATATTATTGATAATTTGTTAATAATTATGCATGCATTTCAAGTCCACTCACATATCTCTTGAAGAAATATCATTTATATGGAATGATGAGGCTACTTTGGAATTCTCTCTTTTAATGGATGCCATGTCTTCTACACCAACATCGGTTGCACCTACTTTTGGTAAAACATTCATAGTAGAGTGTGAGGCACTAGGACAAGTAATTTACGTAACATTAACACAATAAGGGATATCATTGGCTTTTAAAAGCAAGGAATTCAAAGAAAATATTTGGTGAAATCTACGTATGAAAAATAAATGGAAGCAATATTACATGCAATAAAAAATGGGGATAGTATATCATTGGGAGGTACTTTAAAGTCAAGATATACCATGATAGCATAAAGTATTTTTGAAGCTATGATTTTCATTAGAAGATTAACAAAAATGAGGAGAAAAAATGCAAAGTTTTAATTTTGAGATAATCTGCAAAAAGGGTAAGGAAAATTTAGTACATGATGCTCTTTCTAAAATAGAAAAGGCCTCAAATTTATATCCAATTAAATTTTCTATTCCTAGGTGGCTAGAAGAAGCTTGCCATAATGGAAAAATGACAATAGTACTAAACAAAAACTAAAATTTATAAAGGATGGGATGAACTCTATGGAGCATTGGGAGTGAAAGAGAGATATACTTTGGTGCAATTGTAGAATATTTTTATGCACGCAAGCATATTTGAATAAAAAATATTAAGGGAGTCCCATGTCTCTCTGATGGTAGGACGCAGGGTTCCTTAAAACATCTCAAAGGATCAAAAAATATATTTTTGGAAGGAATGAAGAAAGATATTCAAAATTTTGTAAGAGAAGGTCAGGTTTGCATAATAAATAAAAGAGAGATGGTAAAATCTCTAGGGTTACTTCAACCATTCCACATACATATTAAAAGACTAGAAGATATATCAATAGACTTTATTACAGGGTTACTGAAATATAAAGGTAAGTATTACATTTTTGTGGTCATTTATATAGACAAATTTTGTAGATTTTTTTTGTAGAGCTCAAAGTACATAAGCAACAAGCCAAGTGGCAGAAGTGTCCATGAAAGAAATTCATAGTCTTCATGGTTTTCTTAAAGTAATAGTAACAAGAAACTTTTGGAAATAATTATTTAATATGAGTGGAGAAACACTAGCTGCCATGAGTTCTACATATCAAACACAATCAAATGGTCAAACAAAAATAGTTAACAAATGTTTTTAAGGTTATCTACAATGTTACTCTTTGGAAAAGAAATCTTAATGGATGAAGTGGGTTCGTCAAGGAAGAATGGTAATATGATACTACCTATCACACATCTACTAATATTTCCCCATTTAAGGCCCTTTATGGATATCCAACTCCTAGTATCTCATACTTTTTGCAAGATAAGTCCAAAGTATCGGAAACAGAGTCACATATGGAAAATACTAAAGAAACTTTGAAAATTATTATGGAAAACCTTCAAATGACATGAAACGTGATAAAACAACAAGGGGAACAACATTGAAGTGAAAGATAATTTGAGGAGGGTAATTGGGTATTTTTTAGATTATAGCATTATAATCAATCTTCATTCAAGAAAAAGAAGAATAAAGAATTAGCTCAAAAATGTTATGGCCCTAAATAATTATTCATAGGATTGCACAAGTGGTATAGAAGTTATATTTTCCTTCTTCTTGCATTCATAAGGTTTTTAATGTATCTTGCCTAAAAAAGGTTTTGGGAAAAAATATGCCAATGTAAATAGAACTTCCAAAATTAGATGAAGAATGAAAGTTGATTCTTGAACCACAAAAAGTTATAGATAAACATTACGTATCTCTTTGACATATAACCATTATGAAGTACCTAATCAAGTGGAAGAATATTCCTCTAGAAGAAGGTACATGGTAAAATGATCAATTCGTGATGAAATACCCATGGCTAAAGGGTTCGTTTGAAGTTTTGACAAAGGTTTTGTTATATGTTTTATATAACGGGCGGCGGAATAGTTTTATTGTTTGTTAAGGTCCCACACAGTGATCAAATTTGAAGGGCAGGTCCGAATTTCAATTAGAAGGGCATATATCTATGTCGCCCTTCCATAATGAAAAGCTTTAAAAAAAAAAAACTTTTCAATTGACCACAATAAATTATTTTTACATTTCATTTTCAGAAAGACAAAACCATCAATCTTTATATTAATAAAATGCTGTTACATATACAACAATGAAGAAGGCTTCATCTTTCATTGCTTAAATATCTCATTGGCAATGTCAACATAAGTGTTGAAGACACTATTATAAGAATTTGGATACATACCACCAGGATATAGGAGATTCTTATGTGTCAGATTGTGTAATGCAATTTTGACTTTGTCTCACAAGGAGTAGCAGCATGGAGGTCTGGATTTTTCTTATAGAACTTTTTTATTATTATTTGAAACGTTGTTTATAGATATGAATACAACAATGAAATTATGAGCATGGTGGACAATTATTCAAGCTCATGATGCCAAACCATGATGATGTAATTTTGGAATTTAACATTTTTACATGTTAAAGACAAATAGTCAAAATCACTGACAACTTAGTATGCCATAATTAATAATCATTCCCTGTTCACTTTTGTTAATAGGTTTATGTCACACGATGATCTCTCTTCTATGGCATTTACTTGTATTGAAGATCACTATTCTAGGAATAAGGAGTTATTTTCTCCAAAAATAACCCTAGCCAAACATTGACAATGCATCAAGGATATCTTTCTATGCTTCATAAGTACATATTTTCTACTTCTAAATCATGTCTTGGAAGTGGTTGTTTTGCTGGAAATTATTCACCAGTTGGTTTCATACCAAAGTATTTTTCTCATTTTCAGCATCCAATACATGAAAAAGATAATAGTTTAAAACAACATAAATATTTGAAATTTTGCAAGAATTTTCTGGCACACTTTGAATATGAATTTTGAAGTCAAGTGCATGATGTTGTATAGGATCAAGTGTCATTTTTAATACCAAATGTTTCACAAGAAACTTCTCAACATGCTACCCTGCAGTAAGGATTAAATGACAATATTGCATCAACTATTTCCATAATAAAAGTGCACCTCGGCCATAAGACTAAACAACTACAAATGTTGTAGATCTAACAAGACCACACAATCAAATGTATTCCACAAGGCCAATACGGTATGAAAAATGAAAAGGAGTTTGCAACCAAAAATACCTTAGGCAACTAATTCAATTAGATACACCAAACCATCAGCAAAAAGGAAAACCAGCCTACTCAAATGGCAAGCGTTTACCTCCTTTAACAAAATTTTGAGTTCCGAAACAAGGGCCTTTATTGTCTTGTCAATGCCCCTAGTAATTTGAACGGGGTTTGCACCTGCTGCAACAACCTAAACAAAAAGTTTTCATTTCAAATTATTTTCCACAAATTTAAGATACAACCATTGTCAGTTTTTTATTTCTTAACAAGCTCATAAATTTTGACAAAAGAACCAAAATTTTTTAATAGCTGATAGCAATTTTTTCACTCAAAAACTATCTTAGACTCAATAATCCCAACCCAAAACTAAAAAACCAAACACCATAAGACCCTACAAAAATGAATAGATGATCTTAATCCAGTACTGTCGACAAAAAGTTACCTTTACACTCTCACTTATTAAACCCTGTGCTGTTGAATTTTAACTTCAACTGCTGCAGCAGAAGGACGGATGCAACAGCAATATTTTTTTTTGGAGGTTGCTTGCACGCCATCCAGAAATTTAATTCAACATTTAAAATTCCTGCAAGTTTTTTTTGTAGACGGCCGCAGCCATATTTTTGTACAGGATTGTATTTAAACACAACAACCAACATTAACGCAATTCACCAACCAGAAATTAAACAAAAAGAAATTTACCCCCCAGTTTTGTAAATTCAAAAGGAGGACACGTGGAGCATTAATATTGGATCGCATGAAATTGAAGGGAATCTGAAAACCTGAAAACCGGACCCGAATTTTTTATAAGGCACATTGGATTGATAATTCGCGTTACAAATTAGGCAGACGTCAGCATCCCATTTTGGAACCCGAATTTGGTTTGAAATTCAATCTATTCAGACTTTTGAAGTCCGACGGAAAGGGTTCTTTAATTTTTTGATAGTTTAATTTTATGTATGCTTTAATATATACATATGTTTTAAACATATGTTATATATATATCATATGCGAAATGAAAGGTGGGCCATAGAATTTAGTTTTAATTTTATTTTTTTAAAAAGAGGGTTTATTATAATATGTTTTATATGTTACGTCATATAAAAATAAAAAGGTCGAAAAAGCTTGGTAGTTTTTTTTATAGACAGTACGTAAATTTTTTATTACACAGCAGTGTGTAAAAAGTGAAAGACTGAGTGTAACTTTTAAGTGTGTATGCACAGCAGTGCGAAAGTGAAAAACACAGCAGAGTGTTTTAGAGACAGAGTATGTTTGTTTTGAACATACAGTGAGTTGGTTTTATGCATTGCGTTTTGTAGCAGTCATAATTTTGTAATCCCTCTCAGTGAGGAAGAAGTGTAATAGTTTTTTTTTGAGTTATTGAAGGGAATAGAAGTTTTTTTTCAAAGTATTGAAACTCTGTCTCTTGTCAAAGAAATTTTTATTTTCTCTGTGTTAAAAGAAGGGAGATTTATTCTCCATTCATTGTTCTGGAATTTTTCAATATTCCAACATGTGCAAGAACAACAGATGTTGTGGTTCCATCCCCAGCTAAATCATTTGTCTTTGCCGCGGCTTGCCTTACCAACTTGGCCCCAATATTTTCAACTGGGTCCTCTAATTCAACCAATAAAAAGGCCAAAACCATAGCATTGAGATACATTTCATTACACTGTCAATAACAATAAAATTTGACTCGGCCATAACCCTTTCCTTTTATTGTTGTGAAAATATTTATGCATTACTCTAATGTGGCTAGTCCATAGGCCAAGTAGACCACTGGGTAACAAATATGTTTCCTTTCGCCTTTGAGTTTTCAAATTATGCCTACCAAATCTAAGACATTTAAGAGGGGGAACTAATACAACGTTAAAAATAAAACCAGAGCACACATCTACAAATTACCTCCTTAGCTACTGTCACACAATCATTAACTACTTTTGGAGAACCATGCTTTCTCTCCAAGATAACATTTTTCCCCTCGCCCCAAGGGTGACTCCAACAAGATCAGCAAGTTTGTTCACACCGCCTGCAAGACAAATTGACAATGCTTTCAGTAAGTGTGCAATTGAATGCTAGACCATATGCCAAAACAACCCTCCATGAAAAATTAAAATAACACATTAAAATCGAATATAAGTGGATAAGGAAAGATCCACCGCAGTGAATTTTCACGTGCAGGTGACCTTCCTTTAAACATAATTTTTTCTCTGACCTGCAATTTTTTTGTCATTGAGCCATCCTTGTTGAAGTACAACTCCTTTTCCATAGCTCTTGTATTAACTACCTTTTCTCTGTCGCGTAATCTCAGAGTCCCTCTTCTGCTTGAGCGATTAAAGGAAATGGGTGAAAAAACTGAAAGAGAAGACAATTGTCTACCATAATTATCAAACATTGCACCCAACTTCTTCCCCTTTCCATTGTTACCCAATGAGGTAGATGTGGCAATTTTCGTCATACTACCCAAAGCAGAGGCCATCTTCTCTTATCCTAAATATAGAATTACAAGATCTTCATATTAGTATGAACCTTAAAAAACATGACTCCCATTGCTAAAAACCACTTTTAAGTTGTAACAGGAAAACTAAACAACTATCGCAACTTTTGGAAACTTTTGGAGCATTAAGAGAGAAACAACCAAAGAGAAATACAACCACAATCCTCATTTTAATGAGACCGGACTATAATTTACATTAAGATAATAGAAAGAAATCACGACTATATTAAGGCCAGCACAAAACAATCTTTAACTAGTGTCTCTCGCGGCCTTCAGGTTGCCATGCTAGAGGTTGCATATCTTTAATTTAAATTCTTGACCTCTCATGCCCATCTATGAATGCATCCAATGGGATATCTACATCAAATGCTCCTTTATATCCCAAAAAACAAATTCCCTACTACAAGAGCACCAGTATTGATGGATCACCCCATACCATCCCACCCACTAGAAACGATGAAAAAGGAAACCCGAGAAAACTTCTGAAATATCTCAAGATGACTATATGGGTGGTTCTTATGAATCAACCAACCATTCAGAACATGATCATCAATCCAAACCAAGAGTATTATGTGATGATATTCAAGCAGGCACTGAATCGTATTTCTGAAGCTATGTTAGAGAAACCCTAAACTCTCACTGAAAATAGGTGAAATGTGGCACCACTCAGAGATTGACATGTGCCAATTGGTACAAGTGGTAGACAATTGGCATGCTCAAACAACGAGGTGAAGCAGGAATGACATGAGGGAGAAAATATCAAAAAAGCCCCAAATCTGGAGCACTAAAGCTCATCACCAACCTGATATTGACAACTTTACATGATGTAACCTATGAAATCATAAATGGAGAAATCATAGTAACAATAAAGTAACCTATGTAACAATAAAGTCATATTTATCCTGGGAGTGGTAATGGGAGAAATCACAGTGAACAACAGGAAACATGCAGAGTTTCTTACAATCAAATAGATGAAAAAACACATACAAAAAACCTAGATAATAATCATGAACAAGCTTAATATTGAATTATGAACTGTAAAGGAACTTGCAAAATGTGACATTACGAACCTGGTCAAGCGCACAAGCAAAAATATCCTGGACATGACCCTGGTTGACAAGTTGTATTGCTCATGATGCAAGAGGATTTGTACCTGCACTGCCAAGTCAATCAAAATCCATCATTATCTATGCAATAAATACAAGTAATTGATGTAGTATTTTTTACTCTAAGATGCATTCTTATGATAATGTTAGAACATATGTTGAAAATGTCAAAACATACCTGAATAAGCTCCTCTTCGTTTCAGGAACAATTTATTGGAGTCGCATGAACTTGGAACAAGCCTCCCACGATCTGAAAGAGTAGCAACTAAGTCAACAGTGACTTTTTTGTTGCTACGCTGGATCGAGGGAGGTTTGCTCCAAGATTAAATAGCTCCAATAAATTATTCTCTACTAAACAGGGCCAACCACGTGAAGGTGGAAGCTCTTATGGCCCCTCCCCCCCCCTCACATCACTCTCAATTCCCCAATACCCAATCTATATTTCATTTTTTACTTTCATGAGCATAAAAAAAAATATTCAATAACTAATAAAAAAACAATTCAAAAAAAAGTACGCAAGGAAACATTGAAATTAATGCTTGACATAAAAATAGTATGATAAATGAGTTTTTTATATAACGCAAAAAACGTTCCAAGTATGGTAACGTTTGTCTTATAATAATACAATATTTTACAATGTCAAATTTTCTTTTTCTTCTTCCTATTTTTAAAGCTCCTAATTACATCATCGATATCATCGTGCTCTGCTACATTGCAATTAATGCTTGACATAAAAATAGTATGATAAATGAGTTTTTTATATAACGCAAAAAACGTTCCAAGTATGGTAACGTTTGTCTTATAATAATACAATATTTTACATTGTCAAATTTTCTTTTTTCTTCTTCCTATTTTTAAAGCTCCTAATTACATCATCAATATCATCGTGCTCTGCTCTTGTTTCGTGCCTTTCGACCCGCACTGCTGACCTAGTTGCGTATTCACGATGTCTGGGCTCATCCAGTGACGGGGCATCGCCTACAAAAACAGATAATATTAAATTTTAATTGTCCGTTTTTAAATATCATTGAACTAGTTCGGTAATATTAATAAAAAAAAATTGCAATGAGATTATTTACCTGGTGCACCAGTTGTCGCCGCTGACCTAGTTGCGTAGTCACGATGTCTAGTCTCATCCAGTGACGGGGCATCGCCTACAAAAACAAATAATATTAAATTTTAATTGTCAGTTTTTAAATATCATTGAACTAGTTCGGTAATATTAATAAAAAAAATTGCAATGAGATTATTTACCTGGTGCACCAGTTGTCGCCGCTGACCTAGTTGCGTTGTCACGATGTCTGGTCTCATCCAGTGACGGGGCATCGCCTACAAAAACAGATAATATTAAATTTTAATTATCAGTTTTTAAATATCATTGAACTAGTTCGGTAATATTAATAAAAAAAATTGCAATGAGATTATTTACCTGGTGCACCAGTTGTCGGCGATGACCTAGTTGCGTAGTCACGATGTCTGGTCTCATCCAGTGACGGGGCATCGCCTACAAAAACAGATAATATTAAATTTTAATTGTCAGTTTTTAAATATCATTGAACTAGTTCGTTAATATTAATAAAAAAAATTGCAATGAGATTATTTACCTGGTGCACCAGTTGTCGCCGCTGACCTAGTTGCGTAGTCACGATGTCTGGTCTCATCCAGTGACGGGGCATCGCCTACAAAAACAGATAATATTAAATTTTAATTGCCAGTTTTTAAATATCATTGAACTAGTTCGGTAATATTAATAAAAAAAATTGCAATGAGATTATTTACCTGGTGCACCAGTTGTCGCCGCTGACCTAGTTGCGTAGTCACGATGTCTGGTCTCATCCAGTGACGGGGCATCGCCTACAAAAACAGATAATATTAAATTTTAATTGTCGGTTTTTAAATATCATTGAAATAGTTCGGTAATATTAATAAAAAAAATTGCAATGAGATTATTTACCTGGTGCACCAGTTGTCGCCGTTGGGACTGTTGCCCTGTCTTCCTCTCTGGTGGTAAGATCCTCAAGGGAAACATTCTCTGTCATTTAAACAAAAAGCATTATAAGGACAACCATCAAGGTATAATTAGAAAAAATTATAAGTGGAAATTAATTACCGTCACGGCCCTCACTGATAGTAGCATTGTCGGCCTGGTCCCCACTACAATGATCAGGTTGCACGTGAGGATCAGCTACATCTGGTTCTAAAATTGGGTTATTTGCCTCATCGATAGTGCTGCTCCCCTGATTTAAACAAAGTTGTTAGACATTAAATTTATGGACGAAAACAAACATATTGAAAGGTTAATGTTTTACCTTATCAGGCATTCTGGATCTTGGGACCTGCCCCAAGCTTCTGCGACATTCAACTACGACTTGATAGCCGAAATGGAAAGCGATATTTTTATCTTCCTCTGTAGTTTCTGTTCCGAAGTCATCACCCTACATTACATATGATTGTGTATTTTAATCATATTTGATAGGATTACAAAAACGTTGGAAGGCGATACAATTAATTATAAGATGTTTAGCTACTTAATTACAATTCTTGCAGCTAATTTCAAGTAGCCACCCTGGCCGAGCTTGTGATGGCCCTTTTTGTCAATCCTAGCTTTGGTTTCCTTTGAGGTGTCGGGCAACCTAGCATCAAAATATTGAAGTTAGATATGACGTAGCACACTTTTGT
The DNA here is from genome assembly GCA_034641835.2 of Pinus albicaulis. Classification (NCBI taxonomy): domain Eukaryota; kingdom Viridiplantae; phylum Streptophyta; class Pinopsida; order Pinales; family Pinaceae; genus Pinus; species Pinus albicaulis. The sequence goes on along the minus strand of CM076577.1, from coordinate 119,300,553 downwards.
TTTAGACATAAAGAAAATTAAAGCTATTGAATTAAAGTTGTAATTTACCTTGCGGGTCCAGTTGGCATTTTTCCTTCTTTCTTTGCCCTTTTCTCTTTTCCGTCATGGATGAGTGCTCTCCACTCACTCTATGGAACTGTGAGAGGACGCTCGTATCTAGGGTTAAATTGCAATTGCGTCCTATAGGTGTCCCTGGTATATTTCAAATATTTGCCGGCTACCCGTGCCACCGTTGTTCTGTCAAATGTGCCGACCCCAAAAAGGGCTTCTAGATAATCTAGAAGTTCTTTTTTCAGGTTGGAATTCTGGGAATTCCACCCTGTGCGTATGGTTGGGCCAAAATTTACCAATGCATGGCTCTCCAAAAACCTGTAGAACTCATTGTTTCCTACACAGAAAAAAGAAAAATAAAAAGAAATTATCATTAATTTAAAAATAAAAATCATGATAAATATGTTTTAGATAAAGTACATGAAATAGTTAAAATATTAAAATTTACCTGGGAGTTGTGCGTGCTTTATAGGGACACCTTCATCATTCACCAACAACGTGCCATTAATGGTCCCTGTGGAGCTGACACGTGTAGCTCCAGGAAATGCAATAATGTAGTCGGCCATATCAGCCTCATCATTGCCAACACGTTCAGCAGTTGGTTGGGTGTCTGCTTGGGCAGGGTGTGTTTCTTGGCTGGCACCTAAAGGAGTAGAAGGTGTATGAGAGGGTTGCTGGGCAATCTCTTGCCCTTGTGTCCCACTACCACCAACACCATGTTCAGCAAGTGCCAAAAAACGCTACATACAAAAGAAATTTTTGTTAGTTTAGTCAATGTAAAAATTAAAAATCAAACTATCACAATTCATCTCATGCAGAACAAAAAAAATATCCTTTTGACTTTTTATTATTACCTGATATGTTTCTAGCTGGCTCATAAGTTTTTTTATCCTCTCTTATGTTTCAGGTGTTTGAGGCACTTCTATCAAAGTATTAAATTCCGACCTTGCATCTCGTGCCTTTTTTCGCAACAAGAACACTGGAGATAGGGATGAAGAAAGCTCTTCCTCAAAGAGGGAATCATCAGGTGTACCATGGCTAGGTGTCTGCATATTTGAACAAAATTAATATTATTTCAATTATGTAAATAACTAAAATACCCGAAGATAGAGCAATGCTGACACTTTACATGTTCTTCCGCTGGCCTCTTTCCGCGATCATCCCGTCTCGGGGTTGTTCCTGTACTACCCTGATCAGTCTGCCACATTGCAATAAAATTATAAACGTAAAAACTTGAAAACAATATCTAACTTGAAAACACAAAATGAAAACTGAAATAATTTCTAATAAGACACCGGAAGACAGAGTTAGAGTTTCAAATATGCCTTGCATTGAATTCAGTTCTGGAAACATGTCATTGCACATTAAGGCACCCAAACAAGAGACGAGTTGACAATGAAGACCTTATTGAATATATTGTTGGAGCAACTTCTAGTAAACTTGTTGTGAATACCTTGAGGACATTTTTGGAGCAACATTGTTGAAGCTGATGGTATAGCATTGTTGAAGACGATCTTGAAGGGCCTTGAAGTGAAGCTTTTGGAGCAACTATTGAAAAATCCTTAGAGCATTTAAGTAAGGAACTTTCTATCTTCCATCACCTTTTTACTTTCAATATCCTTTAAACGATTTTGCTAATATTTAATGTTTGAAATCACGTTATAATTCCTTGATTAAATGTGTTTGGGGACTTTCCCTTTGAAATTACCCAAAAATACCCTGGCAATTTTATCTTCAGGATGCATGTCTGACCCTATTGTTCAATATTTTGATTGATAGTAGTAAACATAGAGAGCTAGAGGGCTCTTGACTTGGTTTGGTTGGGCCATTAGATCCCTAACATCTACTAGGGAGAACCCCCCTTGAGTTGGAGGAGAGCTAGCCCGAAGTGAAAACAAGTTGGTGAGGTGACAATGGGGCTATTGAATTACACATGGTATCACACTTTACCTTTAGGACTTTATCTTGAGAAGTGCGAGATTTTGCTATATCAATTCTCAAATTGTTTACAACACTATTGTTGAGAACTAATAAGAAGTGATGTTGAGGGGTTTTTGGGTATAAGAAACAATACCATTTAAAAACTAGGGTTCTCAGTCCTTGGCATTCCTTCACCTGGGCCTAGGGGCACACTAGAATAATTTCACACTAAACCATGCAAACTTAAAAGTAACTTAACGGATCCATATAGTAATAATAATCATAATTCCTAATTTCCTATTGTACGATATGATGCAAATTATTCAAACATGAAGCAATGAAGACATGCAATGTCTAAATTTCAAGATTGATGAACCAATACAAGAAGTTAGAAACTACAACTTTGATTCAATACTCTGTGTCCTAACTCCAGGAAGGAATCTAGTTTGTAGTATAGAACATGCATCGTGTATTATCAATTCTTAATTGACAACAACTAAAGGATATCTACCTCATCAATTCCTTCCCATTTTGTGTTTTTATGTTATATTCCTTATAAAAGTGTCAAATTTCTCTCAAAGTAAGCAACCACTGAATAAAATAAAAAATAGTTGAGATATGATTGAGAAATGGTCATTTATTTCTTAAAAGGATCTTCACGATTTCTTTGGTTGTTTTTCATCTCAAGAAACAAGAAATGAACTAAGAAACTATCGTGCTGTAATATAAGAAACAACACGGTGCAATGGTCATTTTCAAAGCCAAATGATGTCCATTGAGGACATGGCCTTTATTTGGTTCCTGTTTCATAGGAGTTTCGAGTAGAAATGGAACTTTGTTGTACCATTTACAGTAGTAAAAAGGGAAAACCTTCTTTTTCCATGGGAGATAATTTACCTTTCCTTTTTCAAGATAATCTAAATCACAAAAAATATGAACTATACTGCACACATTCTTGGATAATGTGAAAGTGGAAAAGGAATACCCTACACAAGTGATGCACACATGTACATTTGAACACTAATAGATTTTTTTAGTTGAAATGAAATGCTTGTTTTCATTTAAATGTAGGGTTTTTAAAGCAGGGAGAAATAATGGCTGCCAAATTAATAGGTGTTTCTTTGGGAAAAATTTAAATCTTGTATTGGGTGATGAAGATAATATAGGGTATTTAATCTTGATTCTTGAAATCTAGAGAGAACCCTACATCCTAACACAATCCAATGGAATTGACCAAAAAAACCCAAATAGAGTCAACCCTACTATAGGAGGAAGGGCCTGCAGTAAGAACTTACCATTTTGCAAGAGCTCAGGGCGAATGTTGTTCTGCAAGAGCTCAGGGCGAATGTTGTTTTGCAAGATCTGAGGGCGAACGCTGAGGGTGAATGCAGGGCGAATGCTGTTCTGCAAGAGCTCAGGGTGAATGCTGAGGGCGAATGTTGTTCTGCAAGAGCTCAGGGCGAATGCTGTTCTGTAAGAGCTCAGGGCAAATGCTGAGGGTGAATGCTGTTCTACAAGAGCTCAGGGCGAATGCTGACGGCGAATGTTGTTCTGCAAGAGCTGAGGGCGAATGCTAAGGGCAAATGTTGTTCTGCAAGAGCTGAGGGCGAATGCTGAGGGCGAATGTTGTTTTGCAAGAGCAGAGGGCGAATGCGCGCGTGATATCAGACGTTAATGTAGCTATTGCGACGGATATAAGTTTCGTATTTTTAATAAAATCATTTTTATGTAACGCGCATATAAGTTTCGTATTTTTATGTAGCGCGCATATAAGTGTCGTTATACCGACGGCGGAAAAAGCGTCGCTATTGTGACGGATGCCTCCAAACGTCGCAATTGCGACACTTAGACATTGTGTCGCACTTGCGACGTTTGGAGGCAGCCGTCGCAATAGCGACGCTTTGCGGCATAGTGTCGCAATTGCGACGTCTTCCTCCAAACATCGCAATTGCGACACTTTGTCTAAGTGTCGGTATTGCGACACTTTTCTATAAACATCGGTATAGCGACGATTTCAGGCAAGATTGAAAAAATTTGGGAAAATTTCCGACATTTGGTCAAAAGCATCGGAACCAAGTGTCGGAATTTCCCCCAAATGTAGTAGTGTGTATTGTGACTGAACCATCTTCCTTTCAATAAAAAGTGCAGCAGCCTACTTGGGTTGATGCAATGGTGGAAGAGTATGACTCCACTGTCAAAAACAGTGCATGGGAAATTGTCCCAAGACTGGTTGATAAATCAGTGGTAGGTTCGAGATGGATCTACAAGGTAAAGCAAGCTGTTAATGGGAGTGTGGAGAAATAAAGGCCAGGTTTGTGGCCCGGGGCTTCTCACAGATTGAAGGGATATATTATGATGAGACCTTTGAACCTGTCGCAAGTTATTCTTCCATAATATCCATCCTTTCACTCTCAGCGCAGATGGGCTTGCGCATTCATCAGATGGATGTGAAAACTATGTTTCTCAATGGGATCATTGAGGAAGAGGTGTACATAGAGAAGCCTGAACGTTTCGAGATCTTAAGCAGTGAGTCGCATGTGTGCAGGCTCAAAAGAGTGTTCTATGGGATGAAGCAAGCACCCCCTGCTTGGTAATTTCAGATAGACAGCTATTTCACCAAATTGGGCTTCACCAAAAGTGAAGCAGATGAAAACCTGTACCAAATTGTGGTTGAGGGTAAGCTATTGATCATTTTTCTTTATGTGAATGATTTAATTTTGATTGGTGATGAGCAATTGATACACTCATGCAAGGAGGATCTTGCAAGGGAGTTCGTAATGAAGGATGCGGGCCTCCTTCATTATTTACTTGGATTGGAAATATGGCAGCGGGATGGTGAAATTTTTGTGTCACAAGGCAAGTATGCAAAAGAGATACTGGGTAAGTTTAACATGGAGAACTGCAAACCTATGGATACTCCTCTTCCAGGAAATTGGAGGAAAGAGGATGCCACTTCTGGCGAGGTAGTGGATGCTACTATCTATCGATAGTTAGTGGGTTCACTAATGTATCTAGTGAACACGAGACCAGACATTTGCTATGCGATTAACCAGCTGAGTCAAGCTATGGTTAAGCCTACCAAGCTCTTTTGGAAGATGGGGAAGCATGTCCTGAGATAACTGAGGGGCACATCATAGTATGGTTTATGGTACAGACAGACGAATGGAGTGAAGTTGCATGGCTTCATGGATGCATATTGGGCTGGCAATGAATCGGACAGAAAGAGCACATTCAGGGGGATCTTTAGCATTAGGTCGACAGCAGTTTCCTGGTACAACAAGAAGCAATGATCTATGGCACTTAGTTCATCGGAAGTGGAATACATGGCAGCAATTCAAGCTGCATGTGAGGCTATATGGATGAGAAAGATCTTGGTTGGTTTTTTTGGTTCTCAGATGTATCCGATAGTGATTCATTGTGATAATCAGAGTTGCATTAAACTCTCGATTAATCCTGTGTTTCATGATAGGTCGAAGCATATAGATATCAGGTACCATCGTCTCAAAGATTGTGTGTAGAGGAGAATCATGTTGCTTTAGTACAATCCCACGGAATATCAGGATGCAGATATTCTGACGAAGGCGGTCACCAAGAGAAAATTTGAATACCATAGAGACAAGATCGGGGTGAAGGATAATCCCTTTCTTGTTGAGAGGGATTGTTGAGATTCAACAAGAAATTTTTGGCACCCATGATCCTAGTGACATTAAGCACCTACACTAGGGTGGGGCCCACAGGTTATTTTTAGGTGCATGTCTATTTTTATTATCCCTTAATTTAGATGGACATTAAACTGTAATCTATTCTCAATGTGGACTTGAAATAGTTAACTGAAGTGGAAAATTCAGTTAGATAAGTGAATTTCGAGTTAGAGGTTGGTTGGTGGGACATGCAGAGTAATTCTAGTTGTAATAGAGTTTGAAGTGAAGTGGTGCATGAGTTTGTGCAAGTTGTAAATAGTTTAACTCAGTTAAGTGAGTTAAACTCAGTTGCGCTAGTTGTAACTGAAGATACAAGTAGTGAGAGATCAAGTGAATTAAATATTAATTAATTCACATGCAGTGATATCACATGCAACTAAAGATTTACTAATATTAGTTGCATGCATGTCAGATCCAGTGGAGACCCAATTGAGTTCTAGGTGAAAGGGAAGTTGACTATCATTTATGTCATTATCTGCTTGCACACATGCAAGTAAACACACATTGGATGTGCCCATGATACTTGCACATTCAAGGCATGCAGGATTGCATCAATTCAGGGATTGCACAGTGAAGGCAGGCTATCTGGAATCAGTAAATTGGCTAAGGAATTTGCCAATTTTTGTATGACAGTGTGAGACAATTAGCTGATGTACTGAGGGCTCTTGTGAGAAGAGTTTTGTATGTAATTGTTTCATGATCCATGATATAATATACAATAGAAGATAGTGGGGTTTTTAGTTGTAAGCTTTCCCCGGGAAATTATATGTTTTGTGTGTGATTGATATTTCTTCATGTTCATGTGATTAGCGATTGTGTTTTTAATTCCGCAAAGATTTGTAGAAGCGATTCAGTATTTAACTTTAGCACATTGTTAGATCGGGTGAATCCAAGATATACATGCATATTGTATAATTTCTACACATATATGAGCATATATAAGTAGGGATGAGAATATTGAGAATAGATGAGTAGATATGAGATAAGACTACATTTGATGATGTCAAGACACTTATGATGGGACATGTGTTTTAGTCGGTAATTTCACCTTAACTGAGAAGGAGTGTTAATTTGGCAGCTCAATGACAAATTCCCTCCATTGGACAATCTTCCTCATCAATAAAGACACCTTCTAGCCCTTGGAAGAATTTGATTTGGTTAAGGAAAAATATATGTTTAATATGGAAACCCATGTGTGCACAAAAGGACAGGTTGGCCCAAAAGAGAAATTGGACACCCTTGGATCGATATAAATACAATTCAAGTGACACTCATTTGGAGATCATTAATCATTCTTATTTCTTTGGTTTTGCTCGTACAAGTTTGAAGTTGGTTCACAGGAAATTGGTTCACATATGTCTGATTTTGCAGGGAGCGAACTCGCATGTGTGAATTATGGCTTTTTTGTTTCTAGTCGTAGGGTTGACACAAGAATTTTCCTGCTACAAGCGCATGCATACAATCCTATTCATGCGTCCGGAAATCTCCAGTTGCACGCATGAATCTTCCTCCATGAAACTGGTACCTAGGGTTTTATTTCGTCAGTTGATCGCAAATTTCATCAGTTCACCACAGATGTTGACAGTTGACCGTGGGCTTCTGAATCACAATTGTGTCTAGTATTATTGTTGGGCTCATCTATGGGATATGGTTTGGTTATTCTTGTTGGATATTCCTATGCATGAAGATTCAATGGATTTTTGTGCTCTTTCTTTGCTGAACATTTTATGACAATCTAATCAGAAGAAGAATTTGAAAGGGTTTTCCCCCTTGTGGGGTTTTTCCCTTGTCTCCGACCAATCCTTGTATCTCTATGTATGAATGTTTTTCTTCTATTGTTCCTTTATGTTTCGTTGCATTATTGATTATATTTTTCTTTATACATAATTGCATTGATGTAATGATGTTCAATGTTGTGGGGTGAATTAAATGTGTAAATGATGAAATGCAATTATCTAAAGCAAAGAACAATGTAGCCCTAAGAAAAATTAACAAAACTTTACCTCAGATCAGATCATCCTAAGTTGTCTCTTTTTGGAGAGAAAATAGGCTATATTTATAGTTGTTTGTCGATGCGAAGAGACATGTCTATTGGTCAGTCTAACTTGATCTTAGGAGGTCCGACTTGGTCTTTGTGGAGGAAAAAATGCTAATTCAAAATTTCATTTTCCCACTCTTAAAGAGCCTTATAATATTTTCTTTTGAATATAAAAATAATTCTTTTTCTTGCAAGCATGAAGAATGTGCTTCATAATTTTTATTTTGCAAATATAATACATTTTTCAATATCACAAATATTATGAAGACTAACCATAGCTACAAATTTCAACAAAATCAGCTAAAATTAGGTGGCTTATGTTATGATAAAAAGTTAAAACCAATGACAAGTTTGATGCAAAAATTCCAATGTGGTTCAGTACAAACATATTGACTTAATTTTTGAAATTACAAGTTAGTTTAAAGAAAAACTATTTTGCAATGCATTTGATTGAGAAGCCTTACTAATTATTCTAGGAATATATACATAATAAATACTTTGAAATATATAAATCCAAGGAAATATGACACATTCTTGCATGTGAAAAGGAAAAATGATCACATATATGAGCAACAATAACCTAGACCCTCAAGAACTTGTATCCTTGAATACCAAAGAGCAATCTCTAGAGAAAAATGAAGCATTTTGAGAGTAAAATAGAGAAAAGAAAAACTTTAAAATGAAAAATACAAAAACATAGCCTAGATTGAGCTTCGTAACATAATTCAAATATGTTATCCCCAATTAAAAATCAAATAAGGGCTAAATTCATGTAGCCAATATTTACAAGCAATATCTTGGAGTGATTTTCTTGATGATCTAGGTTGTACAAGGAATGAAATGAAAGGTGGGAAATGAAATGAAACACACACGCACACACACACACATAAATATAAAAAAGAGCACAATAATATAAGGAAACCACAACTTCTATTAATAAATAAAATAGCTTAATACTATAGAACACAAAAATTGATAGAATGGTGTTAGATATATCTGAAGAGAGAGAGATGGAAGCTACACAAAATTTGTAATTAAAATATATTACAAGAGGTTGAAAGAATGGAATTTTACCATCAATAAATAATAGCATAGGTCCAAAACCCTAACCCTAGAATATGAAGTGCCCAAAGGTTTGCAGGCCTTGAGGTGGTTAGTTGGTACATCAACTATCCGGGGTGGAAGTTTTTATAACGATATCCATTAGGGACACATAGTAGGTCGTTGTAAAGAACCATCCGAGGATTAGAAATTTTTATTGGGGCCAAGGAATGTTATGGCAAATCATGGCCCCTCGAATTTCCAAGAAACATTTTTTAGGGCCTCAAAATAGCCACAAAAGTTTGGGACCCAAAAAATAAATAGGAAAAAATTCCAAGAGGATAGAGAATCATTGAGTTGGTGGAAGAGGTGGTTGGTTATATATATTCACATAGATAAATACTCACCCATTATTAAGTAATGGTATCCTTTGTGTTAAGGTCCCTCATCAGCTGGGGAAAATTTTGTTGAATTTGGCTCTTGGTGAGCGACTTGCCTTGGTGAAGACATTGCCTTGTTTTGACAACCTGGTAGAGTTGTATGTGGTGTTGGTGGGTATCCTTTTTCTTGATGTCTATGATCTGATCCATTGAACCCTATTCAATGTATTAAATATCGATTTTTTTCAGGGTTATTTTTTTGGTTGCCTTTAAGGTATCTAATAGAGGTGGAAAATATGGTTGATGCAGTTTCGATTTAAAGACTGGGTGCAAGCTAAGAAAACGAGGAATACTCCATTCAAAATCATTTTCACCCACAAATTTTGTGATTATGTCAATCCCATATCGAAATGGTCTAAGCTTCCTATGGGAGCCTATGAGGCACTCTTTTTGTAAATGCAACCACACATCATCACCAGCCAGAAACTTGCGTGTAATCCAATGTTATTCCTGTCACTACATCTAGTTGGCATTGGCTTTTTGCAAGATATCATGAATCTATTATTGGATGTGTTAGATACATTCAACGAATTTTTTTGCTCTATATTCCTTTACATGAGCATGGGAGGACTCTGCTAGTGAATATGCAATGTGCATAGCTACATCAATTGGGGCCAATGGTTGGAAACCTAAGCACACCTGAAAAGGACTATGGTCAATAAATCTATGGAGGGATATGTTATATCTATGTTGTAAATCTAGAGGAATTCCATCCCATGTACATGAATGCTTGGCTTTGTACATGGGTAAGATATGCACAATCATCCTATTGACCACTTTTGTTTTTCCATCTATTTCGGGATGAAAGGCGATTGATTTTATCAACTTTGTATCCATCATAGACCATAGGCTAGACTAGAAGGTACTGAGGAACTTGGTTTACCTATCTAAAATAATAGTTTGAGGTAAGCCAAAATGAGCCCAAACAAGCTAAAAGAATAGTTTAACAATGGCTTCAACTGTGATACTCTTCTTACACGATGCCAAAATGGCCAGCTTAAATAATTGGTTGAAAACATAAACAGAAAATCATTACCATCATTGATGGAGGGAAAACCTGTCATGAAATCCATGGAGACTAATTCACAAGGCTTGTCTAAGGTAGGTAGAGGAGTTTAAAACTCCTACTTCTTGGTGGCTAGTTTAGCAATGCCACAGGAAATTCACAAACTAATACACTAGTTGACATCCTATCGAAGCTTTGGCCTGTAGAAATACTTCTAAAATATTGCTATTATCCTCTCCACACCAAAGTACCCTACCACTACAATGTAACATGCCTCCCAAATTAGCTTTGCACACTTACCTGAAGGAACACAAAGGTGGCTTAGATAGCACAAGGCAACATCCTAGAGCTAGAAGTATCGAACTTGTTTTCATGTGACCAACATCTAGTATGTGGTAATTAAGTTAGAGTCATTGTTGTATAATTGTGGCCACCCAAAGATCTTGTGCCCACATGTGTTAGGAATTGTGGTTAGCAACACAACTAGGGGTTGACTGAGTTAGTTTGTAACATGATTGGTGTTACCCTTCATGTATTTGATGTTCAAGTGGAGTTGTCGCAAGTATGTGGACCATTTCTGATGGTGTTCATTATGTAACTTTCCTTATCTTTGCATGAATTTCGAAGGCCTATGACTAGTGTGGAGGATTGTCTCCTTTCCCGAAATATAATGCTTCCACTTTCATCATACCTACACAATGGATTACATATCCTTGTTATAGGTGGGTTATATCCTGACAATATCAAAGAGTGTTTCATTGTGAGCCACAAAATTTCCTTACTTAGTGAGGACTACACCGATATCATAGTCAAAGGCATTTATCTCAATCTTAAATGGTTTTTTCAAGTTTGGAAGAGTTAGGACTGATGTGGAGGAGAGACAGTGTTTCATATCCTCTAATGTCTTTTGTTGTGACTCAAACTAGGAAAACATTGTTTCAACTCCACCCTTGGTCACCTAACTTAAGGGCTAAGTGAAATGTGAGAAATATGACATGAACCTTTGGTAGAAGGTAGCAAGGTCTAAGAAGCTACGAATCTCTGTTAGAGTCAACGGGGACGGCCAATCCTCAATGATTCAGATATTTATTAGTTCCACATGCACCCCATGTCCATCCACAATATATCCAAAATATTGAATTCTCTACATGAAAAATGAACATTTCTCTATATTCACATATGACTTGTGTTGCCACAAGGTGTTAAGGACCTCATGAATGTGCCACAAATGTTTTGGATAGCTTCCAATAATATGAGGATATCATCCAAATGTACAACCACAAAACAATTTGTGAATGGCTACGGGATGTTTGGTCAATTTAGTGTGTCCTAAATTGCTACATTAATTTCTCAATCCGGGATTCGTAAGCTGACGAAGTGTGGCGCACTATATGTGCAAGATAACCTATCTCTTACTTTTTTGTCATTTTTGGTTTTTTTTTATATCTTGGTTGGTTTCTTAATGAAAATTCTAAAAGGCAAGTATGGTTATGATTGTTCAAGGCAATGATGTCCTTTATAATGATTTACCAAACTTCAAACTTCAAAATGATTTTGAAACATACAATGAGAAAATTAGTTCCTAAAAGGAAATGAAAATGTGCTACTATCCTAGTTAAACAAACAGTGAACTATTGATCATGAAAACCATTACCCTTGTTGTTGTCTAAACACAAAAGAAACTGTTACTCAAAGAAAAGATTGCAAGTAAAGTAAAACTAAAATCAAATTACATCAACTCATATTCTAACCCCTCACCATTAGTCTCGCTATGGCTTTCGGAGGTAATCATAAACAACTTGAGCAATCTGATATCTAATTTGCAGAAAAATAAACTAATATCAAATTACACATTCATACTTCAATCCCTCACCATTAGTCTCGCTATGGCTTTCGGAGGTAACTGAAAATGACATGAGCAATTTAATATCTATCTTGCAGAAAAGTAAACTAATATCAAACTATACACTCATACTTCAATCCCTCACCATTAGTCTCGCTATGGCTTTCGGAAGTAACTGAAAATGACATTAACAGTTTAATATCTAACTTGCAGAAAAGTAAACTAATATCAAACTACACATTCATACTTCAATCCCTCACCATTAGTCTCGCTATGGCTTTCGGAGGTAACTGAAAATGACATGAACAGTTTAATATCTAATCTAACTACTAAAGCAAATGTGCAAGACTGAAATAAACAGAACATTGCTGGAATTAAACAAAAACTAAGAAAAAGAAATCAGCAGAAGGACAATATTGATTCCATGTCATTAGTCATTTTAAAATGATGTGCAAATGCCCGGGCTGTCTATTGTAATCTGAAACAAGAACATTGATCAGTTAACAGCAACATAATACATAAAAGATTATGGACAGAAGTAAAATATAAAACATGAAATATTATGGACAAAGATGAAATGTAAATACCATGAAAGATGTAATCTATATACACGTGAATGACTATAGCACAATGAACATAAAGAAATGAAGCATGAAACTATACAGTAATACACAAAACCTCAGCGTGTGCAGGGGCCCTCTGCACAAACCTCGGGAAGCAGCTTTCAAATACGAATTACGCTTTTGAACAAAGTCTTCTCATATATTAAAATGTGGTCATAACAGAGAAACAATGTCACAGCACAATGGCGACGCAATTACATTACAGAGCTTAAGAAGATCTAACTATTATGCGTATGAGAACACATTATTTATAACAGAGTGAGATATAACTAATTCCCTAAAGTCTGTGCTGATAGAAGACACGTGAACCATCACGTCCAGAGATCTAGCGTTATGGCCGCCATGAGGATTAAATCTATGGCGAGTGGCTGTTGGATTCAGCTTATGGAGACGTTTACAGGTTTTTATGTGTCTCCCGTAATCTAGAAACGGCCACGCAAATCTCCACGTGATGAGAAACAGAGTTCTGTCACCGTGGGACTCTACGGTTGACCACCACTTGGCCACCTTTGACCACAGCCTTCTTAGGTGAATTCGGCTGAGCCAATAGGACATGATCCATGTCCACGTCATTTCTAACTTGCCCATGTGGCTCGATTTGCCTGAAGATACCTGCAACATAGACTTTAACAAAATGGCTGCGGAAAGTTGCAGCAGCTGCGGAAAGTGACAAGATTCCGCAGCTAAATGAGCAAAAATCTAAATCAAACAGTAGACACAAAACATAGTTAAAAACCATTTTAGATGCTCTTTTACAATTAATATGCAATGATATTGATGACTTAGAAGGTCCAGGTGAATGAAAAAGGTCTAGAAAGGTGTATAAGAAAGATGCAGATTTGAGACTCAACATACCCCCACTGTGAAGGTGTTGCATGTCCTCATGCAACCAAAATTTGGATAATCCTTCTTCAATTCATATGCCTTGACACTTCAGCCAGTACATCCAGTCTTCTTCTCCTCTTCCTTGGTGCTGCTAACATCCTGGGCTTCTTCATCAAGCATCTGAATTTGATATTAACCAATGCTCTACTTAACTTCTGGCATTTCTTCTTCAATTTCCTGTTCTTTTTCTGCCATAGTCCCATATGTAGCATGGTATTGTCATGAATTATCTTGTCCAATTTTCTTTGTTCCTTTAATGCCTCATTTTCATTTTTAATGTGTTTATTTAAAACCTCCAACTCAAAGACTTCTTGTTTCAATGATTGGACTAGATCTTCTTTTGCTGTGTGAGGCTGAGTTGATGAAGTGATGGGACCCGTGGCTGCTCTTTCTAAATATTCTATATAATCATATACTTCTTGCTACTTTGGGTCTATCTCAGGTGTCGTTTTTATTGAGCTGTCCCCAAAATGCCGTGGAGGAGAATTGGCTTCAAAATCTGGCTGAAAAGGGCTCATGTCAACATCTGGCTGAGAATGAGATGGACTATGTTCAATATCTGACTGAGAATGAAATGAACTATGTTCAATGTCTGACTGAGAATGAGATGGACTATGGCCAGATGGAGTTTGTTCAGATGTTTCTTCTCCCAAATCAATAAAATGGGGTCCTTTCGTTTGTGTTTTCCTCAACTTCCCTTTAAGCCTGGAACTTCTTCTTACACGCTGTGGACTACTGTCTTTTTTCTTTTGTTTTCCTTTCCCTCTCTTTTTAGCCATAGATGACTGTTCCTGAAGGTGAAATAGTCTCTCAGATAACACTTGATGATCTTCTTTTGAAGAAGGAGTTTGATGCATAGCCTCAATGCCTTTTCTCTCTTTTGATTTTATTGGCTTTTTACCCTTGGTTTCTTCCTTCCTTATTTTTGACAGTCTCTCTTCTCTACTAGTTCTTTCAACTGTAGTAGTAGGAGTGCTTTGAGTTTCATCATTTGTTCTCTTTCTCCTACTCCTTCTTGATGTACTTCCTTCAGGAACTTCTTGGGGTTCTTCAAAGAAATTTCTAATCAAAAATTGTTCCCATGTGTCCTTTTTCTCTTTTAACTGTTTTTCAATCAAAATTTTCACAAGACCATGGTGATACAAATGTGGTTCTACGTCCCCTAAATGCTTCTGGACGGTCACAGACATCTTCTTCAAACTATTTAATAAAAAGTATGGCAGATTGAGGGTCTGGTTGTCTAGAAAATTCATCAACAATCGGGTATGATACATATACATGGATCCAAAACGGCCCTCACAGGTGATAAATTTTTGGATAACTAACAGTAAAGTAGCCCACTCTTCTTTCAAAGCATGAACAGGAATTCCCTTTTTAAAAATAGTTACATCCATACCTGGGTTACGTAGGATCACTCTCCAGGCTTCATCACTAATACTCTTGTTCTTTGAACCAGCGTTCACCTTCTTGAGGAAGTTCTGTAGCAGCTGCTATGGATGCCTCATTCACCGTAAACTTAAGGTCCCCAATTTCTACCTCCAGGCCATTGAAAGACCTTGCAAAAGCTTTTGTCACCTCTTTATGGTAGCCTCTAAACTTTTGGATAAACCGAAGCCACTTTTCCTTTTTCAATATATCCCTGATTTGCGGGTATCCTTCCATGAATTTAGGTCCTTCTGGTTCTATTCTCAACAACTGACCCATCCTTCTTTCTGCTCTTTAAAATTTGTCTGCGTGAGGAGGGTTCAACGGAGGTAAGACGGCTGAATGAGCGGAAATTTATGGAGGAGACCAGTGACTGTAGGCGGATACCAAAGAATGGGTATTCGGAATGTAGCGTAACAGAGAACAAAATGGGGTGAAGCAGAACAGAGAAGGGTTACGTGAGCACGGTGGAAATGCGGCTGTGAGATCAATAGAATAGTAGGAGGAGTATAACGCATCCAGCAGTATTTAAAATTGGGTGGTTGCAGAGTAAATGTAAGCACGTTTATGAAACGGCTACGGATTTTATGCGGCTGAAAGAAGCCGTAGTCAAATCAACCACGTTTCATCATCACAGGTGGAGTATCGGAGTATGAGTGAAGATCGGAGGCTTGATTATGGGACCGTTTGAAAATGAATGCAAGGGTTGTGGGAGGATCATATAGAGATCATTGAATGGTTACGGAGTTTGTGAACACAATCATTGCATATAATGGAGCTATGGTTTATAACTATGTAAAAATGTGCTTAAATAACATTTGAAATAAATTTTTATTCATACCTTGGAATTCTTGCCATTTTTTCTTGGTCTTTAATTAGTTGCTCCTCATTGATGTCTTGAATGCCCCATGTCTCCATAATATGTCTTCATACCTGTATTTTATTTCATGATTGTGGAAATACATCTGACTGTACATTCTTTTGAAAAACAGAGTGGTAGCTGCAGAATCTGCTTCCGGCTGCGGAAACTGGTGTCAGCTGCGGAAACAGGTGTCAGCTGCGGAAACTGACACAGCTATTATTTGGGTGAAATGGAAATAGATGGATGATAACTGACTGAATGAAAATGGTCATGAAAGAAAATTTTATTGGTGAAATGAATGAAACAGATGAAATGAAGTGAAATGGAATGAAGTGGAGTGAAATGAAGTGGAATGAAATGGAGTGGGTGGTTACAAAACTTGTAAAATGAAAAAGAGAGATTTTTTTTTTTTTTTGGGGAAAATATAGGGTGTCAGGTGTCCCTGATTTTCACCCTACATTTTCTGTATAAGACTGCCAATCAATGATTGGTTTTCAGGCTTATACAATTTTTATTTTTATTTTTATTTTATTTATTTATTTATTTATTTATTTATTTATTTATTTATTTTAACTGAAAAGAACAAAAGCTAGGCTGGTAGAGAAGAAGGATTCTTCTGTACCAGCCTGATTGCAGAATTTTCTTGAAACATTTTGACAAATTCCTCTTTTGAGAGTGGCTTATGATAGACTTTTAATCTGTGGCCATTCACAATAAGAGGAGTTTGAAATTCATCAATGGTCTTGATTCTTACCGCTCCATTGCTAAAGATCTTATCAATCTCATATGGCCCAAGCCAATGAGTCTGAAATTTTCCTTTAAAATCTTTAAACTTGGAATCAAATAGCAATGCCCAATCTCCTTCTTGAAACTTCTTCTCTTTGATGTATTTGTCATGCCATTTAGCTCTTTGATATTGAACTAGATCGGTTCTTAGAATTGCCTCTTGTCTGATCTCATCTAGCTCATTCAACTGCTCCATTCTATGCTTTTGGGCTTCTGATAGATCCATCCCCAACTGAACTGCCATCTTGAAGGTTTTGACTTGGAACTCAATGGGGAGCAGGACTTCTTTCCCATAAACAAGTTCATAGGGAGAATGTCTTGTTGTATTTCTCCATGTAGTTCTGTAGGCCCACAAGGCTTCAGGAAGCCTTTCTGCCCAATCTCTTATGTGTAGATGAACAATTTTGGTGATGATGCTTTCGAGAACTTTGTTTGTAGACTCTACTTGACCATTTGCTTGTGGATGGTAAGGAGTAGATCTTCTGTGCTTGATTTTGTATTCTTCCATCAGCTTCTCCACCAAGTTGGATGTGAATTGGCTTCCCTGATCTGTCACAATTTCTCTTGGAACACCAAAGCGAGTAAAAATATCCTCATAAAGAAAATTAACAACTGAATTTTCAGTAGAAGATACTAATGCTTTGGCTTCTACCCATTTAGTAACATAATCAGTACAAACCAATATATACTTCTTTTGCTTGGATGGTGGATTAATAGGTCCAATGAAATCTAAATCCCATTTTTCAAAGGGTTCAATGAGTACCTGTGTTTGCAATGGCATTTCATTTGAAAGGGTAGGTTTCCCTACTCTTTGGCAGCTGTCACACCTTTTGACATATTGTTTTGCATCTTTGAAGAGGGAAGGCCAATAATATCCTAAAGAGAGGATTTTATAGGCTGTCCTTTTGTCTGCAAAGTGTCCGTCGCATGGTCCATCATGACATGCCTTAAGAATATCAGGCATTTCATCTTCCCTGACACATCTTCTGATCACAAGATCTGGCCCTGTTTTGAACAATTCGTTAGAAATCCATGAATATTTTGAACTCTCCTGAATAATTTTTCTTTTTTCACTTGGAAACAAATGTGAAGGCAGTTTCCCTGTAACCAAATAGTTAGCAATATCTGCATACCAAGGAGTCTTAATAGTTACTGCAAACAAGTATTCATCAGGAAAATTATCCTCTACAAGAGAATCTTCTTTAGTATTCTGAATCCTAGACAAGAAATCAGCTACTGTATTCTGTTTTTCTGGTCTATCCAACACAGTAATATTGAATTCTTGCAAAAGTAAGAGCCATCTTGTCACTCTGCCATTAGTAACAGGTTTGTTCATTAGATATCTAATTGCAGAATGGTTAGTATGAATAAAAGTTTCATAGCCTGTTATATAATGTCTGAACTTATTGATTGCATGAACAACAGCTAAAAACTCTTTTTCAGTCACAGTATAGTTCAACTTAGTGGGAGTCAAATTTTTACTGGTATAGTAAATGGCATAAGGGACTAAATCTTTTTGACCCAACACAGCTCCTAGAGCTGTATCTGAAGCATCTGTAGAAATATGGAAAGGGAGTTTCCAATTTGGTCCTCTTAAGATAGGTGCTTCAGATATTCTTGTTTTCAAAGTTTCAAAAGCTGATTGACAATCAAGATCCCATTTAAATTCACAGTCTTTTGTAAGCAATTTGAAGAGTGGAGATGCTATTTTAGTGAAGTTTTCTATAAATCTTCTATAATAACCAGTAAATCCTAGAAAACTTCTAACATCTCTTTGACAATTTGGAATAGGCGACTTGGAGATGACTTCAACTTTTGATCTATCAACCTTAATTCCATCTCCTGAAATATGATGTCCTAAAACAATCCCTTCAGTAAACATCATAAAGCATTTTTCATGGCTTAATGAAAGGTTTGTTTCTTTACATCTTATGAGAACTTTTTCAAAATTTTCTAATGCTTCTTCAAATGAATTACCATAAACTGTAAAATCATCCATATAAACCTCTACACAATCATGGATTAGATCAGAAAAAATTCCTAGTACTGCTCTTTGGAATGTTGCTGGTGCATTAGATAACCCAAAAGGAAGCACTCGGTAGGCAAAAGTTCCCCATGGACAAGTAAATGTGGTCTTATCTTGGTCTTCAGGTGCTACCTGAATTTGATTATAGCCACTAAAACCATCCAAAAATGAAAAGTACTTTTTACTTGCTAATGTATCTAATACCTGATCAATAAAAGGCAAAGGAAAGTGATCCTTCAAAGTTGCTTTGTTCAATTCCCTGTAATCAATGCATACCCTCCATTTACCATTCTTCTTAGGTACTATAACCAAAGGAGAAACCCATCGGCTATCTGAAATTGGATAAATGAAGTTTACATTGAGTAATTTTTGGAGCTCTTCTTTCACTATCTCCCTAAGATTTGGATTCATTCTTCTTTGAGGTTGTCTGATTGGTCTACTGTTTTCCTCAATATAGATATGATGAATGCAAGTCTTAGGATCAATACCTTTCATATCAGTATACTCCCATGCAAATGCAGTAGAATGTTTTTGCAAGATTTTGGTTAGTTCTTCTTGTTGTGACTTTTCCAAATGTTTTTTGATATTCAATGTTTTTCCCGGAAAAATATCAATGGTAGAACTACCAAATTCTTCCATAGAGTAAAGAGACATTTGTCTTGATGATAAATATTCTATGTCAGATTCCAACTGAAATTGTGTGGGATTTTGGGGTCATGTTAAAGTATGGGGTACAATATTGTTGAATTTGACTATCCTCACTAATTTCCGAAATGGTAAAGACAGGTTGTATAATGTCCTCATCATCGACCCATTCATTGTCTCCTACTTCTGTGATTGCTTTTGCTGGAGGATACAAATTGAATTTCTTTGTCGAGTTACCATTAGAAATGTACATATCCCCAGATCTACAACTAATGAAAGCATCAGCTGTGGCTAGCCAAGGTCTTCCTAAGATAAGTGGGTGCCCTCCTAGATTACTCTTGGGAGTCAAAATCATAAAATCTAATGGATATTCCCAAGAATCTAAGGAGACTGAAATATCTTCTAATACACCATCTGGTTTAATAATTGATCGATCTGCAAGTTGCAGTAAAGTAGGTGTAAAAAGAAGGTTAGGAAGTTTTAGCTGGTCCATAGTCTGTCTACTCATAATGTTGATAGCAGCCCCTAAATCAATCAATGTGTTTGGAATTTCTATCCCATTTATATGTGTCTTGACAATTGGACTTCCTGGATCTACATACTTCTGCATGGTAATTTTTCCCATCATGATATCTGCAATTTTTCCTACCAGGTGGATTCTTCTTGTGTCTTTTAGTTTCCTTCTTGGTCTTTTGAGACTCAACTCCTTTATTGTTTTTGCTAGAATAGGAATCTCTCTAATGGCTTGTAGCAAGGGAATCTTGATACAAACATTCTTTAATTCATCTAGAAAATCATAGTTAGGCAACAAGATTTGTTTTTCCACCCCTTTATCAATTTGCAATCTTTCAGGGAAAGGAGGTGTGGATGAAGATGCAGGTTGCTCAACTATAGGAGTTGTGGGTGAGTTTTGAAGAAGATGCTTTATAGAACCCTTGTTGACTTTAAATTCTCTGAGTGTCTTTCTGTGGACATCTATGAAGGTTTTTCTAAACTCTCCCAGACCACACATTCTCCCCATGGGTGGAAAAGCCTCCTTATAGTGGGAAAGTGTGCATCATATCCTTGTAGATATTCAGAGTTTTTGTTGTTGGGATTTTGTTGATAGTAGGCTGATTAGTTGCCATGCTTTGTTGGTATGGAAGCTTGAGATTGGGGATTTGGTTTGTTGAAGAGATTGTTGTTGTGGAAATGGCAATGCAATTTGGATTTGGGTTTGGAAAGTTGTGAACTTGTTGATTTGAAACGAATGGAAGGGACTCTTGATGAGTGAAACAGAAATCTCATAGGATTTACATCCCCTTTTACCCATGGTTAGTAGATGCAGTCATTGAACCAGAGTTGTTGCCAAGGATTCCAATTTGGTGAGTTTGAAGATTCATAGGGTTGTTAAACCCTTGAGTTTGTTGTCCCTGCCAAGGTCTTCTTGCAACAAAGCAGAGAGATTCTACTGAATTTGGGTCTTCTTGAAAAACAGCTTTGAGTCCAGGAATTGAAGGACAATCCTTGATCTCATGGTTCTCTGAGCAAATCATACATGTTTCTACAACTTTTGCATCCAAGTGACATTCCCTTAAAGCATGTTTCTTCCTACATTTCGGACAAAAGATGGCTAAAGCATCTGTTTCTGCTTTCTGCTTGTTTTGGATTTTAAGGGTGTCTAGTTGTTCACTAAGGCTCCCTAAGATATCAATTTTGAATTCATCAAGCATGTTACCAATCTCTGCCCTACTTACTGATCCAGTTGCAGATTTGTTAGCCCTAATAAGAGAAGGATCCTTAGGCCCTTTTCCTGTTTTAGATTTTCCTCTTGAGAGATGGACACATAGTTCTGTTATGTCACGAAGTGGAAGTTGAGAAAGGTCTCCTTTCCCCATCATGTTTAAAATATCTATCCATTCATCTCTAATGGCTTTCAATATGAGGGCTTTCAAGGTTTCATCATCTAAGTTTCTCATCTTTTCTCTTTTCAAGTTGTATTGAAATCTTTCAAGTAAATCTTCCAAGTTTTCGTCTTCTTTTTGCATCATTTTGAATACCTCATCCTTGTGATTGGTGGGCATACAATAGTCCAAATATCTATCCAAAAATGTTTGTTTCATATCATTCCAAGTCCTAATATATTGAGAGCGGCTAATCCCATGAACCATTTCAAAGAAGCTCCCTTCAGTGTTGAAGGAAACAGTTTGAGTTTTTGAGAGTCTTCCATATAGTCATAGGTTCGGCACACGACTTCAAACTCAAACAGAAATGTTTCAGGATCCTCACTTCACAATCCATAAAATTTGGGGAGGACAGATGGTGAGATGTTTTTCATCGTTGTATGAGTTTCCTCATCAATTATAGGGAATCCAAACAAGTTGTCTCCTTCCCTATTTCTTCCATTATTACCTTCACCATTGTTGTCTCCATCGTTTCCTCCTCCTCTACCTCTACCTCTACCTCCAAATCCATCTATTATTTCCTCTGCCATGATAGTTTCTTTAGAGTCCTCAAAGTCCTCTGGTTCTTCTATCAAGGGAGGATGAGAGGGAGTCTTTTCCTTTTCTTCTTCAGGTGATTCTACTTCTTTGATTACAATATACTCTCCTGTAGAAGTAAAGAAAGGATCCTTTTCTAAATGAGATTTAGTAGGTGGTATAGGAGAATCCTCTAATTCAGCTGCTCCTTAAATTCCAAGAATCATAAGGCTAGGGGTAGATGGTGGTGAATCTTGTCTATGCCTTGAAGAAGATGGAGTTGTGAA
Source organism: Pinus albicaulis (assembly GCA_034641835.2). NCBI lineage: Eukaryota > Viridiplantae > Streptophyta > Pinopsida > Pinales > Pinaceae > Pinus > Pinus albicaulis. The sequence continues at coordinate 119,278,515 of CM076577.1, read as the reverse complement.
AATCGAACTCTTGGCTTTAGCTATAAACCCTCCCCTAGAATCTCTTGCTCTATGCATGTCATTTTATTTTATTTTTTTTTATTTTAAGTTGGGCTAATAATTCTCTTTCTGATCTTCCAGGTCACACTATGTGCAAGAAGAGAGCATACTTAATAAATTATTGAACCAATAACTCTCTTTTCTGATCCTCCAGATCACACTAGGTGCAAGAGGAGAGCATACTTCAAGAAGTTATCAAGTTTTCCCTTCTTTTTATTGTGTGTTTTTTTTTTTAAGAAATTGGCTACCTAATTACACTTCCCCGACAATGGCGCCAAAATGTTTGGTCAATTTAGTGTATCCTAAATTGCTACATTAATTTGTCAATCCGGGATTCGTAAGCTGACGAAGTGTGGTGCACTATATGTGCAAGATAACCTATCTCTTACTTTTTTGTCGTTTTTGGTTTTTTTTTTTTATCTTGGTTGGTTTCTTAATGAAAATTCTAAAAGGAAAGTATGGTTATGATTGTTCAAGGCAATGATGTCCTTTATAATGATTTACCAAACTTCAAACTTCAAAAGGATTTTGAAACATACAATGAGAAAATTAGTTCCTAAAAGGAAATGAAATGTGCTACTATCCTAGTTAAACAAACAGTGAACTATTGATCATGAAAACCATTACCCTTGTTGTTGTCTAAACACAAAAGAAATTGTTACTCAAAGAAAAGATTGCAAGTAAAGTAAAAATAAAATCAAATTACATCAACTCATATTCTGACCCCTCACCATTAGTCTCGCTATGGCTTTCAGAGGTAATCATAAACAACTTGAGCAATCTGATATCTAATTTGCAGAAAAGTAAACTAATATCAAATTACACATTCATACTTCAATCCCTCACCATTAGTCTCACTATGGCTTTCAGAGGTAACTGAAAATGACATGAACAATTTAATATCTATCTTGCAGAAAAGTAAACTAATATCAAACTACAAATTCATACTTCAATCCCTCACCATAGTCTCGCTATGGCTTTCGGAGGTAACTGAAAATGACATGAGCAATTTAATATCTAATATAATTACTAAAGCAAATGTACAAGACTGAAATAAACAAAACAGTGCTGGAATTAAAGAAAAACTAAGAAAAAGAAATCAGTAGAAGGACAATATTGATTCCATGTCATTAGTCATTATAAAAAGACGTGCAAATGCCTGGGCTGTCTATTGTAATCTGAAACAAGAACACTGATCAGTTAACAACAACATAAAACATAAAAGATTATGGACAGAAGTAAGATATAAAACATGAAAGATTATGGACAGAGATGAAATGTAAATACCATGAAAGATGTAATCCATATACACGTGAATGACTATGGCACAATGAACATAAAGAAATGAATCATGAAACTATACAGTAATACACAAAACCTCAGCGTGTGCAGGGGCCCTCTGTACAAACCTCGGGTAATAGCTTTCAAATACGAATTACGCTTTTGAACAGAGTCTTCTCATATATTAAAATGTGGTCATTAATAGAGAAATAATGTCAAGGCACAATGGCGACGTAATTACATTACAGAGCTTAAGAAGATCTAACTATTATTCATATGAGAACGCATTATTTATAACAGAGGGAGATATAACTAATTCCCTAAAGTCTGCGCTGATAGAAGACACGTGAACCATCACGTCCAGAGATCTACCATTATGGCCGCCGTGAGGATTAAATCTATGGAGAGTGGCTGTTGGATTCGGATGATGGAGCCGTTTACAGGTGTTGATGTGTCTCACGTGATCTAGAAACGACCACGCAAATCTCCACATGATGAGAAATAGAGTTTTGTCACCATGGGACTCTTCGGTTGACCACCACTTGGCCACCTTTGACCACAACCTTCTTAGGTGAATTCGACTGAGCCAATAGGACACGAGCCATGTCCATGTCATTTCTAACTTGCCCATGTGGCTCGATTTTCATGAAGATACCTGCAACATAGACTTTAACAAAATGGGCAAAAAGTTGAAAATAGTGCTTGGGAAAGTGACAAGATTATGACTAAATGAGCAAAAATCTAAATCAATAAATGGAGACACAAAACATAGTTAAAAACCATTTTATATGCTCTTTTACAATTAATATGCAATGATATTGATGACTTAGAAGGTCCAGGTGAATGAAAAAGGTCTATAAAGGTGTATAAGAAAGATGCAGATTTGAGACTCAACACGGGATAACATCCATAATCCTCGCGAACATTGATGAAGCATTAATCAAGCAAAAGGGAATGACCAACCACTCAAAAATACCTTCTTTAAATTTGAAGGTTGTCTTCCATACATATTTTGTTCTATTGTAACCTAGTGGTTGCGTAACTTTAGATTAATCTTCCTAAATAACTTGACACCCTTAATCCGATAAATAATATCATCAATTAGAGGGATTGGTTGTATGTTCTTGACAATTATTTTATTCAGGACTCTATAATCAATACAGAGTCTCCATGTCTCGTCCTTCTTCTACACCAACACAATTTGAATTTCACAAGGTTAGGAGCTTAGTTGAATATGGACCTTTTGGATGAACTCATGAATATGTTGTGTAATTTCCTCATTCTCCAAGAGAGTGTGTCCATATATTGGATCATTAGTAAAGTAACACTAGGTATCAAGTCAACAAAATGTTTTACCTTGTAGTGTAGTAGCACCCCCATTGGTGGAGCGAAGATATATTTATCTATATCTACAATCTTTTCCACTTGCCTATGGTGTATATAGAGCCCATGTGCTAAGGTTGTGGTGGTCGTAGTGACACTCCTTTAACCTTTTGACTGAAACATGAAGAGGAAAAAATTTTCATTCTAAGAGATTACCTTCCGACACTATTTTGCTGAGATTAAAGAAATTGTAATAGTCAAAACTACCTTTGGTACCCTGTAGAGCTGACCTCTTATAGTAATGATGACACTATGGGTTAGAGACTTATATATATCATGAAATTTCCACATATAAGGTTGTACTAAAACAAAATCAAAAAAATTTAGTGGGGAACAACACAAAATAGATAATCTTTGAGGGGCTTGATACCATAGGATAGGTGGCATTGTTGGCCGACACAGATGTCTCGTCCATGGCTCAACCAAACATTGGTGTATGGTTGGGAGTGTGGTCATTATCGGTAGCTTCAACCGCTTGATAAGCTTGTCTAAGATTAATTTCTTTTCGATATCGCTGTCAACAATGAACTGTAGTAAGGTCCCCTTCACCCACTTCCTTAGATTATGCTAGAGTATCTCATTGTACCAACCAACATTATCACATAGCAAGGCCTTGAATAACATCTTTATCTCTCCACAAGATCAGCGCACAATGTTGGAAAGACCTATGACTGATAGACACCATCATCATTGTCTCTCAAGGAACATACTCCACCTGGGTGTTCATGGGGTATGCCCTTTTAGGACTTCCTATCTTAGAATAACACATCCTCAAGGAATTTTCTCTTCGACTGCTCTTGCCTATCGGATGCCCTACCACATCCTCAAAGAGTATCAGAATCAATATCATATGCTTAACCAATCCTCCATTCTTCCTTCACAACATGAAGACAAGAACGTTGTGTTTATCTATCCCTCACAAATAGGGTAAATACATTCATTCCTATAAAGGAATATACCCAAGCTCCCTCTTATCCAGGGACTTTTCCAAGCTCCCTCTTAACTAGGGACTTGTTTCCAACAACAAGTTTTTGTTTTTTGGTTGAGATGATCTAGATTTATGCAAGAACGCAACAGAATACACATATAACCATAAATACAAAAATGTAGTGGAAATAACACTTCATTTCATTAATATAAAAGAACTGAAATTTGTTTACAGACAGAATGAAAATAAACTAGCTAGGGCACTGGTAGCTTATCTCTTAGAAGATATTTGGTGGCTACAGGCCTCTGAACTGTTTTAAAATGAGGCTTGAGGGCATATTTATTATTGAGAAACAAAGGAAAACTCTAAACATCCAAAAACCTAACCCTAGGAGATGAAGCGCCAAAACCATGGGACCTGTTTAGGTAAATTGGTACAGCAACCTCCTGGGACGTAACTTTGGAATACGATCTCTGTTTGAAGCGCTCAATACCTTGTTGGAAAGATCTATCTGAGGAATACAAATTTTGCGTGAGAAAAATTGGTATATAACCCATGCCACTCCCAGTTTTCCCAAAAAAAACGTCATTTAGGGCCTCAAAACGGCTTTAGAAGTTCAGGACCCGAAAAACTGCTAAAAATAGTAAATTGTGCTATAATTAAGGAAACTGAAAAACTGAAAGAAACAATGGTGGGGCCCCAAGTGGAATAGGCAGGTGGCCACCAATATCCACTTGGATCATTCCTCCCCCCTTAGGAAGTAATGGTCCTCATTGTGTTTAGTTCCTACATGAGATGAGGAAACTTCTGCTAAACTTGGTCCCTGGTGAACCACTTGCCTTGGTGCAGGAGTTGGCCAACTTTGACAACCCGATATAGTTGCATCTTTTATAGGAGAGTGTTCTTGATTTGCATGTCCATGATACAATATTTGGTAGCATGTTCCATGCAGTCTGGGTTTAGCTCTATTGGTGTGAGTTGTTCTGCAATGTCGGAGGTGTCCAGTAGAGGTGGGCAGTAGGGCCGAAGGCGGTCCACATTGACAAATACTGGGTGTAGACCAAAGAATGGTGGAATACTGAGATTGAAGGCATTATTCTCTATAGCCTTGGTGATGGTGTATGGCCCATATCGGAGCGGGTGAATATTTCGGTGGGGTTCAGTGAGGCGATCCTTATGCAAATGTAGCCACACTTTGTCGCCCACCTCGAAGTTGTGTGGCACCTAATGTTGATCATGTCGTTGCTTGTATTTAGCATTGGCTCTATCCAATATTTCATGAACTTGTTGGCGGATATGCTAAATGTGCTCAATGAGGTTTTTCGCTCTGTAAGCTTCAGACTAGACATGAGCCGAATCGGCCTAAGTAGCCACAAATGGATTGGCTACGTCAATGGGACATATTGGTTGGAACCCCAGGCCCACCTAAAAGGGGTTGTGGCCAGTTGAGATGTGGAGAGCCCAGTTATAACTGTGTTGTACATAGGGAAGGCTTTCATCCCATGTGTGTGGATGCTTTGAATTGTACATGCACATAATGTGTACAATCATCCTGTTGGAGACCTCTATCTGGCCATCAGTTTGGGGATGGAAAGTTGTGGACTTGGTGAGCTTGGTGTCTAGCATTAACCAGAGGCTAGACCAAAATGTGCCGAGGAACCTGCTATCCCGATCTGAGATTATAGACTTTGGGATCCCAAAGTGCACCCACACTCGTTCAAAGAAGAGTTTAGCAGTGGCTTCTGCTATGATATTCTTTTGGCAGGCCGACATAATGGCCATCTTCGAGAATCTCTCGAAAAACATGAAAAAAACAGTCATTTCCATGCTTAGTAGAAGGAAGGCCCGACATGTAATCCATGGAGATGGATTTCCAAGGTCAACTAGGGGTAGGTAGAGGAGTATAGAGGCCTTGCTTCTTGATGGTTGGTTTGGCAAAGGTGCAAGCAGTGCGGGATCTGATGTACTTCCCAACATCATGTCGAAGGTTTGGCCAATATAAATACTTCTTCAGTACTACCACTGTTTTATCGACCCTGAAATGCCAACGAATCGACTGTAGTGTGCTTCCAAAATCATCTTGGCATGCTCGCTTGAAGGAACACAAAGGTGTCCCAGGTGACACAGCAGTGCATCTTGGAGGTGAAAATTTGGAAATTGCATACCCTCCAAGGGTGTCTTGTATGTGTGGACGAATTATGGATCACTCTTGAAGAGAAGTATCCAATCAAAAGTCTCGTGCCCACAAGAGTTGAGAACGGTGGTTAGAGCCACGATCGGTGGTCGACTGAGGCAGTCTACAACATTATTGGTGTTGCCCTTCTTATACTTGATGTTCAAATGAAATTGTTGCAGATATGTGGACCACTTCTAATGGCGATCGTTATGCAACTTCTCTTGTGTCTGTATGAACTGCAGGGGTCAGTGGTCTATGTGGATGATCGTTTCCCTCCCCAAAATGTAATTCTTCCATTGGCAGAAAGCCTGCACAATGGAACACATTTCTTTGTCATAAGTGAGATACTTGCAGACTGTGTCGTACAGTGTCTCACTGTGATATGCCATTGGATGCCCATTTTGAGTAAGAACTACCCCAATAGCATAGTCAGATGCATATGTCTTGATCTCAAATGGTTGTTGCAAGTCTGATAATGTGAGCACTGGGGAAGAGCAGAGGCGATGTTTCAATTCTATGAACGCCTTCTGTTGAGATTCCAACCAAAATAATTTCTCTTTTTCTCCTCCCTTGGTGACTTGATGGGCCAAGTGATATGAGAGAATCCCAACACGAACCTGTGGTAGAAATTAGAAAGACCCAGAAAGTTGCGAAGCTATGTTAGAGTGGTTGGGTCCGGCCAATCCTAAATTACTTGGATCTGGGTTGGATCCACATGCACCCCCCATTTCATCAATAATGTATCCTAGATACTGAACCTGGGTCATGCCAAAAGTGCACTTCTCGAAATTGGCACACAAATTGTGTTGTCACGGTCTTTGGAGGACCTGTCAGATGTGGTGGAGGTGCTCTTCCCAATTTTGGCTGAAGATCAGGATGTCATCCAAGTACACTACAACAAATGAGTTGGTGAATGGTTTCAAGATGTCATCCATCAGCCTCATAAAGGTTACGGGAGCATTCGTCAACCCAAAAGGCGTGACCAGCCATTCGAAAAGGCCCTCCTTGGCTTTCAAGGCAGTCTTCCACACATCAAAGGGTTCGATTGGTACCTGGTGATACCCGGACTTCAAGTCAATCTTGCTGAAATATTTTGACCCTTTGAGTTGATCCAGAAGGTCACTAATCCATGGGATCGGGTACCTAATCCGAACAGTGATCTTGTTCAACGCCCGATAGTCAATACAGAGTCTCCAAGTCCCATTCTTCTTCTACACCAACATGATTGGGCTCCCATAGGGCAATGAACTTGACTAGATGTGACCTTTCTCCAGCAGATCCTAAATCTGCCTCTTGATTTCATCGTTCTCCAGAACAGAGCGTCGATAGATCGTTCCACTGAGTAGTGGTGCACTTGGGGTCAGATCAATGGGGTGCTTGACCTGACAATGCAGAGGCACCCCTGCGGGTGAGGTGAAGATGTCCCCGTACTCTTCCATAACCTTGCCCTTTTGTTCTTGTCATGCATAGGAACCCTATCCGGAGGTCGTGGCCACAATATTCTTATTTCCCTGGGGGCAGATCATCGGGAAAACAAATTTCTTGGTTTTGGAAATGAGCTTACTACATTTTTTTGCAGTAACCAAAGAGATAGCCACAGGCGGTGGTACCTCTGGTATCCTATACAACTTATTTCCCAAAGTAACAACAACAACGTGAGGCCGGGACTCATACATAGTATGTCGCTTCCATAAGTATTTTTGGCCTAATAATACATCACAAACATCAAGAGGAGAAATGTCACATAATACCTCATCCATGAAGGGCTTGATGTTGTAGGGAAGGTGGCACTTATGGTTGACGTGAAGATCCCGTCCTTAGTGAAGCCACCCGATGGTGTACGGCTGTGGGTGTGTTGTGGTTGGAAAGCCAACCACTTCACGACCTCTGCTGAAATGAGGTTCTTTTCGCTCCCACTGTCGACAACGAACTGTAGCGGGGAACCCTTTACCCACATCTGGGAGTGGAAGAGACGCTCCTCCTCCTCTGGATATTCCGGTTCCTCCTTCTGGATCTTTTCAGTGGCAACGGTGTCATTAGGCTCTGCCTCAATAATCTGCTTCCCTTTGTCATTCCCCTTGTCAGGTTCTGATTCAAATTCAAAATGCATCTAATTCAGAAGCCCTCATCTCGACCACCAGTGACTGCTTGGCCCGACACTCACTTGTGTTGTGAGTGGAGCTCTTATGGAACTCACACCACTTTCCCGTGTCCTTCTTCGGCTTCATGGTGTTGTTCTTTGCTTGGAGCTTCAGTAGGTTATCTTGAGCCAACAAGCCTTGGATTTGTCCTTTGTTCTGTGGTTTGGGGGGCACCTTTCCCTTTCTTTTGATTCGCAGATCCAAAGTCTCGCTTCTTCTATTTGAATTTCTGCTCAATCTTGGCAGCATACTGGTATGTCATACCAAGCGAGAAGATGTCGAGGAAATCCATTTCCTCCTGAATGTATCTATGCAGACAACTGCGGTACTTTAACACCAAATGTTTCTACGAATATTTGATACCCAACTTTGTGCACAGGGTATGGAGCAGATTTGTCAACTCATGCACATCTTGATCCCTTTGTTGCCGCAGCGTAGTCCATTGTATGTACTTGTCCTCATAGCTACCCACGGGATAATATTTTTCCTTGATGGTGTCTCGGAAAGAATTCCAAGTAGGTATGGCCGAGAACAAAGAGGGTTCCCCCTCATCCTTTTATGGGAGAGAACATGGGGGGTAGCTTTGAGGACTGCAAAAATAATCTTCTCCCTGTCGGAAAAGTCATGAACTGAGAAATATCCTTCTAATAGATTCAACCATCTATCTATGGTGTCTGCATCTATTTGGCCCTCAAATATGAGAATGCCAAGGTTTACTTGTACCTTAAAAGGATTTGCGCCTCCAGAGTGGTTGTTGGATGCAGATGCACCACCGATGGGCAGTCGTTGAAGGATCCGGGCAAAGTTATCCATCATCATGTTATTTTGTTTATCGAGGGTGTCATCAAGCAATATTTTGATAGGATCTCCTGCTCCCTCATCTTTCTTTTCGTCCCCCATGGTCGGCCATCAGGGTTTGCGAGGCTGATCTTGCAAAGGTTCAACCAGATCAAGCCCTAACTCCTTATACCCTGACCTCGTTGGGGACATGCCAAGAAGGATCAAGAAATAGCAAACTGCTCTGATACCACTTATCCGGATTTATGCAGGAACACAACAGAATACACATATAACCATAAATACAAAAATGCAGCGGAAATAACACTTCATTTCATTAATATCAAAGAACTAAAATTTGTTTACAGACAGAATGGAAATAAACTAGCTAGCGCATTGGTAGCTTATCTTTGAGAAGAGACGTGGTGGCTACAGGTCTCTGAACTGTGTTAAAATGAGGCACGAGGGCCTATTTATTATTTAGAAATAATAGAAAACACTAAACATCCAAAAACCTAACCCTAGGAGATGAAGCGCCAAAACTATGGGCCATGTTTGGGTAAATTGGTACACCAACTTCCCAGAGACATAACTTTCGCATACGATCTACGTTTGACGCACTCAATACCTCGTTAGAAAGATCTATCCGAGGACTAAAACTTTTGAGTGAGAAAAAATTATCCATAACCCATGTCACGCCTGATTTTCCCAAAAAACGTCGTTTAGGCCCTCAAAACGACTCCGTAAGTTCAGGACCTGAAAAATTGCTAAAAATAGTAAATTGTGCTATAATTAAGTTAACTGAAAAACTGAAAGAAACAATGGTGGGGCCCCAAGTGGAATAGGCGGGTGGCCACCAATATCCACCCGGATCAGGATATCATGGTACCGTTAGCTTCTTGTAGATCTCCTCCTTTCGATGTCATGAATTTCAAATTCATTATTATGGAGCCTTCACCGTCTAGGTTTTTCTTTGTAGGGAATCATCCATCCATCACTTTCCTTCAACGAACCATAGGATTGAACCATCAGTAAAGTGATATTCTAGTCTACATCTAGCTTTTCTTCATCCAACTACCTTTTCCAAGTCATGTTACTTTCAGGATCTTCCATCCTTTCTCATGAGTACCGATTATAGGTGACATCTACAACTTGCTTTCGGTAGCACTGTTTCAACCCAACCAGATGTTGTTCAAAAATTAAAATGAGCATCAAATAAAATTTACCTTTTATGACGGACTTTCATCATGAAATTTGCTTGCTTGCAATATCAACATCCTGCACATTCATAAACACATATCCAAGGCATTCAATGTCAAGGGTCCCCTTCCTTTACAAACTTCATCAGAGTCTTCATACCTTCTCCATGGAGATGTACTAGCCAATTATTTTAGTCATAAGATGTTGATTACTTATCTTATGTGAATATAGTTGCATCTTTCACGAATTATTCTTCCTTTCTTCACATATTGCTTCCCAAGAAATTATATACGTAGTTCCTTCATCTTTTTCAACCACCTCATATTCCATATGAGGACATATTATGTTGATTTAATCTTGTAAATATGTGAACTAGTTCAAGACTTATACCTTCATGCATCTTACCGAAGGAAGATATTCCTTTTCTTCGATCATGCTCATGAGATAAAGCATTCATCCATGCTATCTGCAACTATATGATTACATGACTTAATTTATCAAACATATACATACCTCTTTTCTCCTTTTGGTCATCTATACTTCCTTCAATGACTTCCTTTCCTTTATTAAAAGTAATTCAACCTATCTTGACATGTTACACTCCTTTGTCATCATACCATATTCTTTCTAAACCATAGATCCACACAAGGTGGAATGATCAACAAGACACTTGCTTCTTCCAAGTAGAGGTGAACCTTCTGATGGAGATTCCAACGGAGGATCTTGATTATCCTCATCCTACAAATTCTCCCTTCTAATGATGATGATGTATGATGAATTATTTTTATCTTCTATCATGCTATATGACTTTCTTTTAAACATATATACTACTTAGTATTTCAATGAGGTTACCAAACTTCTACTTCAGCTATCCTTTCAAGTTTCTATAATGGTGTCATGAGCTCTTGCTTCAGGTGCATGCTTCTAATATGATGCCATCTCCTAATATGATGCATTTATCATACTTACAATTCTTTCTACCATGATAGTTATTTTTCACAAAAATTAAAAATAACTTAGTGAAGGAGATTATCTCAGTCATAGTAGAGATCTTTCACTTCCTCCTTCTTTTATTTCTTCTTCTCAGGTTCTTCCACTTCTTCGATAACATGGGCTTCATTCCTTTCTTTCATTTTCTTGTTGTCCTTCTTGAGTTTCGGAAAATATCTCTTGAAATTAACATATTCCTGATAGCTATAGCATTTGATATTTGACATATCAATCTTCTTTTTCTGAGGACCAAACTTCCCAAACTTTCCTTTTCTCCTAGCCATGGCAGCAAATGCTTGAACTTGTTCGCTTGTTCCTATATCACATTTTGCCTTCAACCTAGTTTCTTCAATCTTACACAATGACTATATTTCATTGAATGGGGTCACTTCCTTCTTTCCATAGATGCTTGATACAAAGTTTCCCCATTCATCAGGTAGTGCATTGAGCACCATAGTGGTCATCTCTTTGTCAGACATTATTTCCCCCAACTCTTAGAGTTGGTATCATATTTGTGACACCCTCGGAAGATATGAGTTTGTCCCTTCTTCCTTTGATACATTCATATTATATAGTTTAGTTCCCAAAGATATCACTTCTCTTAGAGTGCTTACGAATAATAATTCTACCAGCTTGTCATAGATGTATTTTGACTTCTCCAAATTTGCTACATAACAGATGAGAGAATCCTTGATTTATTCTTTAAGGATTATTTGAGCCCTTATTTCCCCCTTCATATATTTCACTAGATCTTGAGTTTCTTCTTTTGGTGGTTCGATGATTAAACCCTTAACATATCCAATGACTTCATTTTCTATGAGGATCAAATTTGTCCTCTTCTTCCATGTAAGGAAATTTGATGACCCAACAAACTTATTGCTCTCCTTGCAGAATGAATTCATTTTGATAGTAGTTCCAATTATTGATATAAGGATACTTCCTTGTGAAGTGAAGATGCTCCTTTGATTGTGATATCTCCAAATTGATACCTTCTTTATTTTGATGATGATGTTTGCTTCCTTGAAGATGACAATGCTTCTTCTAGAGATGTCCTTCTTCAAAAATGCTTGTGATGTGATCATTTCTTCAAAGTGAGGTGGATCACCTTGATTCATTTGATGATGATGGAAATGCTCATTATTTGATGTAGAGACTTTAATATGCTTCAATGTGTAGTCCTTATTTCTTTGAGTGGAGGTGGGGTCCTTGAGTCGATGATTGTAAAATGTGTGAGTTTCCCAAGAACGCTTCAAGTGTGGAACCCTTATTTGGATGAGCTAGGGTTTTAAGGTCTTCTTCGATTTTCCTTTAGATGGCTCTTCTACAAATTTTCTTTCCTTGTCTTGTCACCTTAGCTCTTATACCATGTTGAGAAATCTAGGGCAACTAGATTAGATTATTTCTCTTACTTTGATAACTATTTTGATGTATTTTTTCTTAATTTGATTATCTTCTTCTTCCAGTTAACTATAATTAGTGTTCTTATCATCAAACAAATACCAAAACAAAGAACAGTGAGACAAGAGGACATAAGATATAGGAGATCAAATAGGGCCAAAACCTTTCCACTTTAGAGGAAAACCCACAAGAACTCTTTGCTTCTCATAGAACTTCAATTGAAGAATTGCAACACATATGACCCTTGTCAAATTACCCCTCCAAGACCAAGTCACAAATCCTCTTGAATATATTACTTCTCATGAATTCAACCCAAGTCTCTTTGCTTCAAATATTCCTTCACATCATAAGCTTGGAACTGCATTAACTATAATATCTAGGCCTCTTCTGACCTGCAACTTTTGGTATTTTCTGTAGAAACACTAGGATAGCACATGTAAGAAGAAATGGAGAAATATGCCTTATTTTCCCTTCGCTTGACCTCATTTTTCCCTGTGAACTTAGTCCTAAAAAAAATTCTTTTTGGAACTAATGGATCATTTCTTGATGGTGCTGCAACTCGGCTTCCCTGCAACAAATAGAAGCCCTAATCTCTTCTCACCTGTGAGGTGTAGGATTACCAAAAACAGTCCCAAACTTTCGGTCTTCATTCTTCTCTTCGCTATCTAAGAGGCTCCTTGTCCTTCCTTTTTCACACTTCTTGCTTGCTCTTGGATTCTTGATCAATGCTCCTTTGATTGAGGTCGAATGCTCCTATATATAGGCTTCCTTGACTGCCCTAATAGGCCAACGTGTAGTCTAGATAGGCTGACTTGTTTGTAGCACTATGACAAGGTCTTGGAGGGTCTTTGACTATATTTTGACTCGAATAATTTTTTCTTTACAATATGTACCATGCCCAAATGGGTCTTACATGCATTACAGTGACTCAATTGACTTGTAGACTCAATGACAAGCCCTAGAAACACTTAATGGGTGCTTGACCTAAAAATAAATCCCCCTTGAGCATGAAACCCATGCCTCAAGAATAACAATAAAAATTTTATTTTTCTATTTACATTAAATACATAAATCATGATTACAAATGTCATTATGAAGACCGAACCTAGTTACATATTTTAACACTCCCTCTTAACTAGGAAGGTATTCATAATCCATATAAGTTACTTGGACATTCTCAAACTGAATAATTCTCATAAGAAGAGTCGAATTGGTAAGCAATCACATAAGCTACTTCCTTAGCTTATGCCAGAGTATCTCATCATACCAACCAGCATTGTCACATAGCAAGGCTTGTAGGTTTTAACCTTGTACAAAAATTATCTCAAAACAAATTCTTAAAACAGAAAATAAACAATAGCGAGAGCATAAAACATAAAACAGATATACACAGATATTTTCCCCTGGATCCCAAACTGGGAATACCATCTTGATTTTTCATCATATTCCTTTTAGTGTTACAACACATATATATACATGTCGAAGCATTCATAAACCCTAATCCATTAACCCTGGATTAGAAAAAACCATAGTTCCTTGATTGGATCTACAAAAATACCATGAGCCGAAAACCATCATGCCCAAAACCATGTGCAAACTCATGCACAAAACCATAGGTGGGTCCACCCAGCTAAAATAGGGTCCAAAAAAAATTTCCCGGACTTCTACCCCAGACCCCGTGCAGGGGGACTACCCCCCCCCCCCTTGCAAACCCCCCAACAGGGGGGGCTGTGTTGCGCCCGACACAAGCGAAGGGGAGCTACCTTCCCCTTCACACCCCTCACTTCACACATGCTTCTAATCATGGAAAGAATATAACACACACCCAACAAGGCCTTGACTAACAACTTTATCTCTCCACAAGATCAGAGCACAACGTTTGCGAGACCAATGACTGATATATACCATCATCATTGTCTCTCAAGGAACATACCCTACCCAAGTGTTCATAGGGTATGTCCTTTTAGGACAATTCCTATCTTGGAATAACACATCCTCAAGGAATTTCCTCTTCGACTACTCTTTCCTATTGGATGCCCTACCACATCCTCCAAGAGTATCATAATCAATCTCATATGCTTACCAAATCCTCCATTATTTCTTCACAACATGAAGACAAGAATGTTGTGTCTATATCTCACTCTTGACTAGGGAAGATATACTCATTCCTATAAATGAATATACCCAAGCTCCCTCTTATCCAAGGACTTGTCCAAGCTCCCTCTTAACTAGGTACTGGTTTCCAACAGCAGCTTTCTACTTTTTCGTGGAGATAATGGTACCTTGAGCTACATGTAGAGCTCCTCTTTTCGATGTCATGAATTTCATCTTCATTATTATGGAGCCTTCATCTTCTAGGTTTTTCTTTGTAGGGCGTCGACCATCCATCACTTTCCTTCAATGAACAATAGGTTTGAACCATCAGTCATGTCATCCTTCTCTTCATAGGAAAGTGATCTTCTAGTCCACATCTAGTTTTTCCTCATCCAACTACCTTTTCCAAGTCATGTTACTTTCATAATATTCCATCCATTCTCATGAGTACCGGTTGTAGGTGACATCTACAACCTTCTTTTGGTAGCCCTGTTTCAACCCAACGACATGTTCAAAAATAAAAAATGAACATCAAATCAAAGTTACCTTTTATGATGGTCTTTCATCATCACATTTGCTTGCTTGCAATATCAACATCATGCATGTTCATAAACACATCTCAAATACATTCAATGTCAAGGGTCTCATTCCTTTACAAACTTCATTAGAGTCTTCATACCTTCTCCATGGAGATGTCCTAGCCAATTCTTTTAGTCATAGGATGTTGATTACTTATATTATGTGACTATAGTTGCATCTTTCATGAATTCTTCTTCCTTCCTTTAGATATTGCTTCTAAGGAACTTCTATACATAGTTCCTTCATCTTTGTCAACCACCTCATATTCCATATGAGGACATATTATGTTGATTTAATCTTGTAAATATGTGAACTAGTTCAAGACTTATGTCTTCATGCATCTTACCTGTTAGGTCCCTATATTACTAGTGTAGTCCCTTATTGTTGTTAGTGTAGTCCCTTATTGTTGTTAGTGTAGCCCCCTTATTGTTATTTTTGTACCCCTCTAGTCCCCATATTGTTATATTGTGCCCCATAAAACCCCACTATTGTTATTGTTGTGCCCTTACATTATTATTGTTAGGTTGGCTAGGATTATATTGTGACCCAATGGACTCCTATATATAGAAAGGAGGTTTTGTCAGTTGTATCATCCAAAAATTGTTCATTTATGTAATGTAAAGGAGGTTTCCCCCTTGAAGTGGTTTATTTCTAAGGCGTTGATCTCTCTTTTCTTCTATTTTTGGAGTTGGTTTCATAACATTTGGTATCAGAGATTTGGATTCTAAGGTTGTGCTGCTTCAAACAGGTCATAATGGAGTTTTCGCTATAACTTTTTTTCTACGAAGGTTCAGAAGCTAAAAAACCCATTTTTGAAGAAATCCTAAGGAACTTTGTGTAAAAATTTCAGATCTTGGTTCGCAATATTTTCAGAGATATGATCTGTGGAAGTTAGGGTTTTTTCAAGCTCCCCAATTTCATCTCAAAGAGGTGACCTTGGGAAAATCGTCATAACTCTCTCTCTGAGCATCAGATTGGAATTCTGTAAAAAGTGGCCGAAATTACATGGACTTTAGTTTCCTGTGTATCAATTTCAGAGCTGAAGGAGGAAACAGTGACACGTGGCATGTCGTACAAGTTCGCTCTATTGAACCAGTCCATAATTAGGTCATTGCGGGAGATTGGGCATAACTTTGCCTTGAAGAATCCAAATCAGGTTTGACTTGTGGCATTAGAAAGAGGACTCAGAGGGCTAATAAAAGATATAAATTTAGATCTTGAAGATCCAAAATAACAGAGATAAATCATGTTCAATATAGACCTCTTAAAAAGAAAGCTCTATTATGACGCATGAAGAGGAAGAATTGCGGTATGATATATCAAAACTACGTTACCAAGTGCAACAAATTTAAATCTTACAAAGAGCAATAAAATATGACATAGATGGTTTAAAAGAAAAAAGGAAGGCTAATTTGGACAGTTTGAAGGATCAAATGAAAGCAAATATGGATGATAAAGTAGTGGAATATCACATCGAGCATCAACAACAAGTTCTCCAACTCTCAAAGGATAACCTAACTTTGGTGCAAAATCAAATGAAACAACAAGAAGATCAACATCGCAGTGAAAGAAGTTCTGAAGCAGTCACAGAAACAAGAACTTGACAACTATGAAATCGATCAATTTCAGAGTATCTCGGCAAGTGGAAGAAATTACCCGTTGAAGATTCCACATGGGAGGATGAGAATTTTATACATAAGCATTAAGAAATAATCAAGCATTGAGGAGAACACTTGTTTGAAGGAGAGGGGCATGTTAGGTCCCTATATTACTAATGTAGTCCCTTATTGTTGTTAGTGTAGCCCCCTTATTGTTATTGTTGTACCCCTGTATTCCCCATATTGTTATTATTGTGCCCCATAAAACCCCACTATTGTTATTGTTGTGCCCTTGCATTATTATTGTTAGGTCGGCTAGGATTATATTGTGACCCCATGGACTCCTATATATAGAAATGGGGTTTTTTCATTTGTATCGTCCAATAATTGTTTTTTTATGTAATGTAAAGGAGGTTGCCCATCAAAGTGGATGATTTCTAAGGCGTTGATCTCTCTTTTCTTCTATTTTTGGAGTTGGTTTCATAACATTACCAAAGGAAGAGATTCATTTTCTTCAATCAATCTCATGAGATAGAGCATTCACCCATGTTATCTGTAACTATATGATGACATGACTTAATTTATCAAACATTTACATACCTCTTTTCTTCTTTTGGTCATTTAGATTTCCTTTAGCAACTTCCTTTCCTTAATTGAAAGTACTTCAACCTAACTTGACACGATGCACTCCTTTGTCATCATACCATCTAATTTCTAAAACATAGATCCACACAAGGTGGAATGATCAGCGAGACACTTGCTTCTTCCAAGTAGAGGTGAACCTTCTAATGAATATTCCAACGAAGGATCTTGATTATCCTCATCCTGCAAATGCTCCCTTTTAATGATGATGATGTATGATGAATTGTTTTTATCTTCTATCATGCTAGATGACTTAGTTTTAACCATATATACTGTTTATGATTTCAATGAGGTTACCAAGAGCTACTTCCTTTCTGTGATGATTGCTACATCCATGTAGATTTCTACTTCAGCTATCATTTCAAGCTTCTATAATGATCTCATGAGCTCTTGTTTCAATTGTATGATTATAATATGATTTCATCTCCTAATATGATGCATCTATCATACTTAAAATGCTTTCTACCATGATAGCTATTATTCACAAAAACTGAAAAGAACTTAGTGAAGGAGATTATCTCAGTCATAATAGAGATCTTTCACTTCCTCCTCCTTTGCTTTCTTCTTCTCATGTTCTTCCACTTCTTTGGTGACATGGGCTTCATTCCTTTCTTTCCTTTTCTTGTTGTCCTTCTTGATTTTTAGACAATCTCTCTTGAAATTCCCATATTCCTGACAACCATACCATTAGATATTTAACATATTGATCTTCTTCTTTTTATGAGGACCAAACTTCCCAAACTTTCCTTTTCTCCTAGCCATGGCAGCAAATTCTTGAACTTGTTTGCTTGGTCCTACATCGCTTTTTGCCTTCAAACTAGTTTCTTCAATCTTACACAATGACTAAAGTTCATTTAATGGGGTGGATTCCTTATTTCCATAGATGCTAGATACAAAGTTTCCCCATTCATCAGGTAGTGCATTGAGCACCATAGTGGGCATCTCTTTGTCGGACATTATAATCAACTCTTGTAGTTGGTCTCGTATTTGTGACACCCTCATAAGATATGAGCTTATCCCTTCTTCCTTTGATACCGTCATCTTATATATTTCAATTCTCAAATACATCACTTCTCTTGTAGTGCTTACGGAGAATAATTCTACCAGCTTGTCATCGATGTCTTTCAACTTCTCCAATTTTGCTACATAAGGGATGAGAGAATCCTTGATTGATTCTATAAGGATTCTTTGAGCCCTTATTTCCACCTTCGTATATTTCGCTAGAGCTTGAGCTTCTTCTTTTGGTGGTTCGATGATTAAACCCTTAACATGTCCAATGACTTCATTTTATATGAGGATCAAATTTGTCCTCTTCTTCCATGCAAGGAAATTTCATGACCCAACCAACTTGTTGCTCTCCTTGCAGATTGAAGTCATTTTGTTAGTAGATATAAGGATACTTACTTGTCATGTGAATATGATCCTTTGATGTTGATATATTCAACTTGATGCCTTCTTGATTTGATGATGATATTTTCTTCCTTGAAGATGGCAATGCTTCTTCTATACATGTCCTTCAAATATGCTTGTGATGTGATCCTTTCTTCAAAGAGAGGGAGATCACCTTAATTCTTTTGATGAGGATGGAAATGCTTCTTCTTTGATGTAGAGACATCAAGATGCTTCAATGTGTATTTCTTATTTCTTTGAGTGAAGGTGGGGTCATTGAGATCTTCTTCTCCTTGAGTTGATGATTGTAAAATGAGTGAGCTTCCCAAGAACACTTCAAGTGTTGAACCCTTCTTTGGATGAGCTAGGTTTTTGAGGTATTCTTTGATGTTCCTTTTGATGGTCCTTCTATAAGTTGTATTTCCTTGTCTTGTAACCTTAGCTCTGATACCATGCTGAGAAATTTAGGTCAATTAGATTAAATGATTTCTCTTACTTTGATAACTGCTTGTGATGTATTTTTTCTTAATTTGATTAGCTTCATCATTACCCTTTCTTTTTTTTGCTTTCTTTGTCTTCCAGGAAGATACTGGAACATAATCATGCAATATTGAAACATGGAAGTGTGGATACCACTTTCGGACTTCCTCTCTCCATTGGCGTAAGAGAGTTACTGAGCATACAATCATGCTGGTCTTATACATACCATACATACCACTGAAGTGCATAGTTTTTCCAAAACCCATTTCTGATAATCAAAGAGATTGTCAAAGATTTTAGCATATATTTTCAATCCTCTTTCAAGACTTACAATGTCTTCCTCAACACTGCCAGCATCATCTATAGCTTCCTCACAACCTTCAATTTTGCAATCATAGTTTTCTACATCTAAACCTTCCTACTGTTTATTCCTATCATTCTATTTTTGTAAGATGGCGTCTTCTGCATCTTTAAAAGCATTCATGCTGACAACTTTTCACCTTTTCTAATTCTTTTAAAGAGACACATTTCCAGCTCTAACCATCAACCTCAATCTGAGGAAAATGTAACAGTGGTCCGGAGCCTCAACCCGAATTGAACCTGTGTACATTGGCAACTTTGTAAAGGAAATGGTTGACGTAAAGAACCAGAACCCCAATCCTGGATGTTATAATTTTCTGCAGTAACCCCATATCCATGACCACGAATCATCAGAACTTTGGTCGAGGGTAGAAGGAAGAAGTCTTTGGAGGAATGGGTTTGGAAGAAAGGAAGAAGTCTTTGGAGGAATGGGTTGGGAAGAATGGAGTTGTCTTTAGTGAGAATTTTTTTGGAGTTTCAAGTGATTTCATCAGTGAAAGTGAAAAAATCAGTGAAAGTGAACAAATCTTGATGTTATTTAAACTAAATTTTAAAGTATATATATAAATTCACCACCATAAAACCCTTCAAAAACAAATAACACTACTCGCATTCAGATTATAATAAATTCTCTTTTATGATAATAATAAAAGGAGTGGTCTTTAATGCGATGAAATGGAGTTTCCCGTCATCGAAAAGTGGTCGACCTCCGGCTAATGGGACGTCGCCCCCGTCGCCTGAAATGGAAATGGAAATTTCGGTCCGGTCAGCGAAAACCACCGTTCGATGTTACTCTCCCCTCCTCTCCATCGTCCAACCGCCAACCCCTCCACCACCTCCGTTGCATTAACTCCTTAGTCCGCCACCTCCCGCTCTGGTTCAAAATTCATATCCCACTCCCCGCCCGCACCATATCCTCCCATCCTCTTTATCGCAATTGCAGCAACATGGAGTAGCAGGACGACCACACCCGCACACAACCGCTGAAATAGGTGAAGCGCATCTCCCCTGTTCACGCAGAATCGTCAATTCTCCACAGGTACGTAGTTTCCCGTCTTTAGTGCCCCTGTTCACGCAAAACTGTCTAAAAACCACACTCTGTGCATCAAATTCTCCGACATGCCAGAGGCATCCCTTCTCCAATATATAATATTTTTGCTTTTGAAATGTGATACATCTGTCGGATTCGCAGTATTTCATATCCTATAATGTATCCACCTGGTTGTAACTCCACTATCATTCGAAGCTTTGCCATATTCATCTTACCAAAGTTACTAGGGAATCCCTCAAACTTGAAGTTGGGACATGATATTTTTCAAAGCTAGATTTAAATGCTGAAATATGATATTCCTTGAAGTCTGGGCTCTCTGTATCATAAACAGGGAGTTGGTCAAACTTCAAAATATGGCACATATCACTGCCTTGTTCAAGCCTTGGATGACAATAAGACATCATATGCTGACTAGTTAACAATTGTCCCAATATATATTTGATCCTCGGACATACAATCATGACCAGAACAACTAAAGGCACACCTTACAAACCTCTAATTTACTACACACCAATAAAATCAACAGACACATCATGGTCATCGAGCCAGGAAGGTGGACTAATCAGAGATGAGTGAATAGCAATGCACAGATTTTATTAATGTCATTGTCACAAACTGATTTTAATGATTGATTGGCAAAAATCCCAACCAAATCTATCTCTCTCACCTCTCTTCTTGATTTTTACTCATATTTCGTAATGAATTACAACGGTAAAGTACTCAATTTTTTAGTTGATTTAAAATAATAATAGATTAATAAGGTAACAACAAACATTAAGACATTTGTTTTGGTTTTTATCTTTTTTAAATTAATAGGGACGCATGGGAAAAAATCCCATATAGCTTAGAATTTTTGGTTTTGAATGGGGTTTGATGAAAAATTTTAAGATGTAAAGATTTTGGTGCATAAGGATCAATGGTGGAAGGTTCAAGTTTTCTATAGGTCTTTCAAGATCAATCCATTGAAGGATAACTTGATCATTTGGAAGGGAGAAGTCTAGGTTTTTTCATCCTCTTTCATTGTTGTTTTGGTGATAATTTGTTACCATGCTTTGTCTTTCTTTATGATTCCTTTGTTGAAGTATTAATTAATTTCATCAAGTCATAGTTGATTTTGGATGGTGAAGGTTTACCATTGATGGTTCCCTTCTTATAGATCTTGAGTTCATTGTTGATGTTAATTGGGTGAGGGATTACTCTTCCTCTTGGTTCAAACTCTAATCCTTGAAGAAATTAGGACAAACTTTGGAGAGCTTCTTCTTGATCTCATTGCCATTTGATCCACTTTTCTCTAGCTAGATCTGGCACTAATTTTTGTGTCCATCCATCACTTATTCTAAAAAATCATAAAAACTCTAAAACCTTGTTTTATTAAGGCTACTCTCAACTTCACTTTGTGCTTCATTGCAGTAAACCATGTAGGGACACCCTCCTTGACCTAGAGGAGAGTTGGCCTAAAGTACAGAGAATAGGTTGCTGAAGTGATAGTGGTGACCTTCCTAGAGGTTTCCCCTAAAATTGTATCTTGTGGATTAGGGATTTCATCATCACATACAATCTAGGTGGTATCAGGGTCTCACTAAGAAAGAGGAGGTATCAAGACCTAAGTACATACACATTGGAAGGTTCCCATATAGGACCACATTGCACCATGAAAATTCTAAGTAGCGATATATATGCTACCATCACACATAGAGAAAATCCAGCATCAATATCATGGTGGTAGCCTATAACTGTATCTAGCCTAAAATTGTATCTGGCCTACACATGGTGGTACCTACAACTGTATCTGGCCTAAAAATATCAATCTCAGTCAACTTATGGTTGTTTGCCCGAACTTGTCAACCATTTTTTTGGGGAGTAGTCAAACAAGTCGACCTTACTGCTAGAAAAGGAGGAAAAGTGTAGGAAACCTTAAATTTTCTTCATGTAACACACCAAAACAAACAAGGGCATGTAGGAAAACATAATTGATTGAATGTTATTTTATGTTTCTAAGGAGATGTATAAGACAAATTTGTTTGAATGCTTGAATGTATAAGCCAGATAAATGCCTACTTGTCTAATATGAATTTATTGTTGTTTTATTTTCCGGGTCTTCTAAGCGTAGAGAATGGTGGAAAAGTGGACGTTGTTGATCTGAACCTTGGGGGGAGGCCCCCAAGATCTAAAAAAAATGAAATGGATCTCGCAAGATCTGCAAAATTAGAATGCCAGAAAAAAGGAGAGAACACACAAGAAATAAAACCACAAAGATTTGTTTTAATTAAAACAGAGAATAACTGTAGAAGCTACATTGTGGTGGACAATGTGTCATTTTACAAGATGCAACTTGTTACTTATAGCATTTTTTAGTTACAATACCATAGGTAAATTCCATGGGTGGGTAAATACCATGGGTGAATAAATACCATGCGAAGATGTCACTTACAATACCATGGGTGGATAAATACCATGGGTGGATGCCATTTACAATACCATGGGTAAATTCCATGTGTGGATGAATACCATGGGTGGATACATACCATGGGTGAATGAATACCGTGGATATATGTCACTTACAATACCACGGGTGGATGAATACCATGGATGTAGGTCATTTTCCATTCAGATCATTCCTCCTTCCTTAAGAAGCAATGGTCCCCATTGTGTGAAGTTCCCTCCTGAGAAGCCTTTGTTGAATATGAAAAGCCACTGAAGAGAAGGGTTTTATGTGGTTAACACATAATCGTGATGAATGAAGATCCGAGGATAGAGATACCCTATAATTTTGTGACCAACTATGATACTGATAGTGTGCGGCCTAGAAAATGGATTTTGATAAAGTGTGGGTTTGTGGATGACCCATAACCATGACAAACGAAGATCTGAGAATAGAGGTACCCTGTAATGCTTGTGACCAACTGTGATGCTACAGTGTGCGGCCTAGAAAATGGACTTCGATAAAGTGTGGGTTTGTGTATGACCCAGAACCATGAAAAATGAAGATCCAAGGATAGAGATACCCTGTAATGCTTGTGACCAACTATGATACTAACAGTGTGTGGCCTAGCAAATGGACTTCGATGAGAAGGATTTTGTGCGGTTGACCCATAACCGTGATTTTGACTGTTGATGAAGTAGCAGGTGCCTACATAGCCTCAGGTGGGAGGGCACGTATCCAAAGAAACCAAGCCGAATGTTGCTATTTTGAAACTGATGAATGTGAAGTAGGTGCCTACTAAAGCAGGGTGGGAGGGCACGTCTGCAAAGGGAACCCGCTCCAGATGTTTCCCCAGATTTAAAATGGGGATAACTTGGTCAATCTAACACATAATTTTTATTATAACCTATTTTTGGAAATAGAATAATCATTCAGCAGCTTTTCATGTGTCTGAAATCGCTATCTGGAGACTCTCGAAACTTAGATCTACAACAGAACCGTATGGAATAATGTATTATTTCGAAAAAAATAAATAAATAAATAAAATTAAATTAAATTAAAAAAAAAAAATATATATATATATATATATATATATATATATATATATATATATATATATATATAGTTGATTTTAAATCAGCAATAACTCCCTCGCCGGACTCCGTTTCGACCGAATTTTTTTTTGAAATCGGTAGATTTTTCAAGGGGAGCTCAGATCTATAATTATTTCTCTGAAATTTTTCATTGAAAACTTCAAAAAATGACAGGAGAGCAGCCGTCCACAATTGTCGTTAGAAACATTTCTGCAACACTGCTAATTTTAAATCATCGATATCTCCCTCATCCAGACGCCGATTCGACTGATTTGTTTTTTGAAATTGGTTATTTTTTGCAAGGAATCCAGATCTACTATTTGTTTCTGAAAAAAATTGCACTAATATTTTCATATATGCTCTACAAAATGGCCACCCGAAAAATTCCTATCAAAAAAAATGAAAAAAAAAAAAAAACAAAAATTCTTCTTGCTTTGCCCAAGAAAGTGCTATGTGGAGGTCATGGAACTTACATGGAGTTTGCTAAATATGGATGAAAATTGTTAAAACTAAAATATGCTTCAAACCCTCATTCCCATGGATTCGTAACCTGAATCTGATACCATTGATCTAGATCTTGGGGGGAGGCCCCCAAGATCTAAAAAAAATTGAAATGGATCTCACAAGATCTACAAAATTAGAATGCCAGAAAAAGGAGAGAACACACAGTAAATAAAACCACAAAGAATTTTTTTTATTAAAACAGAGAATAAGTGTAGAAGCTACATTGTGGTGGACAATCTGTCCTTTAACAAGATGTGACTTGTTACTTATAACATTTTTTATTTACAATACCATAGGTAAATTCCATGGGTGGGTAAATACCATGGGTGAATGAATACCATGGGAAGATGTCACTTACAATACCATGGGTGGATAAATACCATGGGTGGATGTCATTTACAATACCATGGGTAAATTCCATGTGTGGATGGATACCATGGGTGGATACATACCATGGGTGAATGAATACCATGGATGGATGTCACTTACAATACAATGGGTGGATGAATACCATGGGTGTAGGTCATTTTTCATTCAGATCAGTTGTGCATCAAAGTGTCTTGTTGTCCAAATCTAGGTCAAGCCACTGTTAAGTATGCACTTCATAATGCGGCAAGAAATCATGTGCTGCATAGAAAGATAGAAGTGCACGAGAGGACAACGAATAACGAAGCCTACTATATTTACCTTGTTGAGAGCTTAAAAGAGGAAAAAAATAATGTTATTAATGATATTGTAGTTTTCATGAAACGCAGCTATATGTAATCAGATCAACGACATCTATGAAGTTTGAAAAGAGAATTTAAAATCACTTTACAAGGAAGTAATAATGTAGAGCTCTCAGTTTCAATATTTTAGTATACAATACCTTGCAGACATTCATACGATGTCCATTGATACACTGATGGAAGGAATGTCAAGTGTAGATGCAGGTGTTAGAGATGACACTGGATCATGATATATTGCAAGAGAATTCATTAATCAGCATAAACATATGTCCCCAATATGTGAATGTGTTATTGTTATCATTTTCCTTGGGGCTATCATGTCATGGTTCTTTCACTAAAGAAGAACCCATTAATATGTTAAATTTTTTTGAAACCTGCAATAATTGGGGTGTCTTGTATGGGTGACAAGTTTGTGGAAAAATGTAATATATTCCATGTATATGAACAAATGTAATATTTTCATGGTTCACGATATAATAGATTAATGTTTTTGAGGTTATAATTCTTTTATGTTGTGTTATTTTACCATGTATCATGAACCTTTTCAACCACCAATTTATTATTGTTATTTAAAGGACAATTGTTTGCCACTAGGAATTTCATTATTCAATGTTGTCATAATGACCATGCAGGTCATATAAATTGACATTCATCCCTTACTATCATGGGTAACTGAAGTTAGTGAAGACATCAGTAACTTCTGATATATATTGTGAACATTGAATCGATATTACAAGATCCTATTGTGAAGAATTCAAGTTGCCTACCAGTTATGAGAATATCTTCAATTGTTTGGGAATGGATCATAAGCACTTTGTACTGACATCTAGAATTGAAATCTAAACTATGCTCCAGAGTGGATTAATTGGCCCTGGCAAAAAATAACCCCCAACTGACTGGAAATTAAATTCAAAGTATGTTTGTTTATGGTTGCTTTTATATATATATATATATATATATATATATATATATATATATATATATATATATATATATATATATATATATATATATATACAATTAATTTAAAAAATTGAACACGTGGATGATTGTAACATTATATATAATTTAAGACCAATCTTCAAGTTAGTTTGTCTTTCTAAATACTGATCAGCCTTAAAATCTTCCATGGTCAGCCTTTTATCAGAACAAAAGACAAAATTTTATCTGCAAACCAAAAGTTTGCACTAAAGTATTGAAGATACTAATGGTGTGTGAATCCCAACCCATTCATACTCTGTAGTATACCTTTATTTATGTACATCATTATTTGTATTTCCATAGGACATTGGAAATCTTGAAGGATGGAATGTTATCGTGGCTTTCATTTTAAAGAAAATTATTGTTCTCATAATTCTATGTAGTTGATGATTTGAGTTTCATATTTATGTTTCAAATTCTTAGTATGTGTGTGTGTGTTTCAAATTTTGTCCCTTTACATTGGTAAATGTTGTTATAAACATAATAATAATATGACTACTTTAATGGAAGGTTAAAGAGTACATACCTGTTCACCTGGTGACTAGTCAATGCATATAAGTTTCCACGAGGCTTATTGTATACATCATTTTTATCATATTGCCAATCAATATATTTTATAATTATAGGAATGTTTCGTCATCAAGTATTAAACAGAGCTTGTTTATAACATTTGATATGATAGCCAATCTTGGACAATTTCATGGTTAAAATACTTCAAGTAGCTAGCCAATTTCATGGATTAAATCCATGTTTGGTTGTACAATCTATTTGTACAACAACAAGGTTATTTTTACATCAACCTATATTCTAACACAACCATTCAAAATTAGTTTTAGAAAATTCCATATAGTTTGTTTGTTCTTCTTGGTTGGTAGTGTTTTGTTCAAATTCAACCACTGTGTCTATGCTACCAATTCCTTGCTATTTCCATATTGTTGCCACCACCTCCAATGTTAGCAATTACATACATGTTTTCCTGAAATTCCTTGACCCGCATCTTGTTCCACACTAGCCACCATTGAAATAAATACCTTCACTTTGAACTTTGTACATTTGCATTATTCTATTATTCTTTAAAGTGGAAAATTCAAGGGTGGTTCTTGGAATAATTCTTGTTATTTTAGATTAACCTTTTGAATCTCTATGAGGTGGGAGTAGATTACTTCTGACACTATATCCATGAAAATCTATAAATGAATACTTAGGACTGAATTGGATTATGTGTGAGATATTTAATTCACAATGCATACATCAAAGGAGGGACTCAAGACAACTTGAACATGATTTTTTAAATGAAATCTACAAGGTTGTGTGAGGGAGGTAGGGGAGATCAACAAAAGCTTTCTCACTTTACGTTGTTTTATTGTTGCTCTTGTGGGGTATCTTGCACATGTTCCTTACAATTATATTTGGGTTAGTTCTTCTATGGCATGTAATTAGTTTGAACCTTATTCTAATTAAGAATGAAACTAGAATATAATTTTGTATCTAAATTTAAGAAGTGTGCATGGATAGTAAATATACAAGTCTGCTACATTATTCATTGGGTGGGATGTCAAAGACTTGTATAATACAGAATGTTTCACCATCTATCCATTGCCTTGAAAAAACTCCCAGCATTTTTAACTATTCCCATAGGGATAAAAGTATAAAAAATAAACCAAAGGTCTCATCATTTTCCTTTTCTGTTATATGCTATAGCCATTTGTGTATTCCTAGTTGCATAATAGTATTGAAGAGATATGATAATGTGACTTCATTCTATTAGTTTGAGTTTCATAATAATTGAGATGAAATTAATTCTCTTACCTTTATTCTTGTGCAAGAGGCATTGTATTTTTTGTAAAATGGTTTCAGTTATCATGCCCATGAAAAAATCAGGCTTTAAAATTAAATATTCAAACAAAAGATAGTAGTTTTTGTTAGCCCTCTTTCGGCATTGGTACTCATGAACTTTTGACCAAGTCATTTTTAATCCAAAATGTGTGCAATTTATAGCCATGTAAGGCAATGTTGGATGAAGTGTAAAAGTGTATCTTAGATCCCCTGTGATGTATGGTCATGGCAAGTCTTCATAGCTTCATTTTCATGGTGGTTGTTTTTGTGCTTGAAGTGGACATATGAGATATGGATGCAAAATTTCAGCCTTGTTCAAAGAGGATTCTTTACATGGATCCATGACAAAAATAACATCAATAATGGCAGCCAGAAGGAAAACAATGATGAGTGATTTTCTTCTTCATTGTGTATGCGGCATCTCAGTTTTATAAGAAATAATTGGTTGCCAAACAATATTGTGTATATGAATCATACCATGCAAGTGTAGTCCAATTGAAAAAATTTAAAGCCTTTGGGGCACATATATATGTTGAAACACTAATAATTTTAACCTTATGTCGTGTCGTATTGGCATTATAAACAAGTGTTGTAAATTACCCAATGAATAAAGGGAAGACAAACTCATAATCAAATCTTCAAGTACTCAATTATTGGACAATTGAAACACTTTAATTATATAGAAAATATGAAGTACATGTACATACTTGCAACTTATCAGAAGCTGGAACATTTTTAAGCTATCCTAACCCTAGCTAGGGAAACCAAGAAAACCCTAACAACCAACTCCTCCTTGCTAGGAATCACACCTAACCAAAGTTGGTCACTCCACTAGGAATCCTCAACAACCTAGCATCATCAACTACAATGACATTCATGGCATGAATGTTGGTATGTGGGAGATTAAAGAAGAAGAAGTTGTAGTTTCTCTCTCACAACTTGTTTGAGAAGCCAATTTGTGTATTGTCTCCAATTTGTGTGATGTCGATGACCCAATCATGTTCGGATGGAGGGGGATCCATTGAAGAAGTTATTGTATTTGTAAGATAACAATGTAATTTCCATCAGAGAAAATAATAACATATGAACTAATACATGCATTAGAATACAAACTACATCAATTAGGAGTCTCGTCAAATGCACCTTGACTCATGTGATAAATAGAGTGATGGTGGGTTTGTCTATGTGCTTCAAGTGAAGACACAATATTGAGATGTTGTACCCCTGCAAACATTCAAACACTACATTAACAACATAAAAAACAATAAGTGCACAAAGTTAAGAGCAAAGACATAGAAACAAATGTGGAAAATCGTCAATTTGTGTGTTTTCAATGACCCAATCATGTTCGGATGGAGGGGGATCCATTGAATAAGTTGTTGTGTCTGTAAGATAACAATGCAATTTCCCTCAGAGAAAATAATAACATGTGAAGTAATACATGCATTAGAATACATAATACATCAATTAGGAGTCTTGTCAAATGCACCTTGACTGATGTGATAAATAGAGTGATGGTGGGTTTGTCTATGTGCTTCAAGTGAAGGCATAATATTGAGATGTTTCACCCCATCAAACATTCACACGCTACATTAACAACATCAACAACAATCAGTGCACAAAGTTAAGAGCAAAGACATAGAAACAAACATGGAAAATCACCAATTTGTGTGTTGTCAATGACCCAACCATGTTCAGATGGAGGGGGATCCATTAAAGATGTTGTTGTATCCGTAAGATAACAATGCAATTTCCATCAAAGAAAATAATAGCATGTGAAGTAATACATGCATCAGAATACAAACTACATCAATTAGGAGTCATGTAAAATGGACCTTGACTGATGTGATAAATAGAGTGATGGTGGATATGTTTATGTACTTCAAGTGAAGGAACAATATTGATATGTCGAACCCCTGAAAATATTCACACACTACATTAAAAACACCAACAACAACCAGTGCACAAATTTAAGAGCAAAGACATGGAAAAAAACGTGGAAAATCACCAATTTGTGTGATTTCAGTGACCTAATCATGTTCGAATGGAGGGGGATCCATTGAAAAAGTTGTTTGATCTATAAGATAACAATGAAATTTCCATCAAAGAAAATAATAACATGTGAAGTAATGCATGCATCAAAACACATACTACGTCAATTAGGAGTCACATCAAATGCACCTTGACCGATGTGATAAGTAGAGCGATGGTGGGTCCATCTATTTGCTTTAAGTGAAGACACAGTATTGGAATGTTGCACCCCTGCAATCATTCAAACACTAGATTAACAACATAAACAACAACCAATGCACAAAATTAAGAGAAAATACATAGCAAAAAACTTGGAAATTATAACATTTTGACCTAAACATATTGATATCATCTCTGTATAGAACTTACTTGGGACAGTAGAGGATGCATTGTTGGAGCGAGGACGACCACGCTTGTTGAGGTGTTGAAACTAAAATGGTTCATCTTCGGATGCAGGGACATTTAAATCAATATCCAAGCTGAAATTTTTTTTGCTTCTTTTATTTTTCTTTTTAGGACTAAGGAAACTCTTCTTCCTCTTCAAATATGACTCATAAGCACCCAACCCAAGGGTGAAGTCATAATCCATAATATTAAGATCATTTACATCATCCACAAATATTTTAGCCAAATCAATCAATTGTTTTTTCTTGCTCATATTAGAAGGAGGACTATTTCGAAATAGGTCAAACAACTCCTCTCTCAACAAATTAAGTTCTTCACATTGTCATCATCCATAATAGTTGTGCTATTATCTGCATGAAGGTTTGGTGCCTCTATACTTATCTCAAGAGGGGAATTCAATGTATTGGGTGTGGTATCAAGATCCAATAAAGGGTATAAATCCATCAAGGAGGAATGCATCCAATCTACCTTTATGGCATGCTTGCAAATGTTGCCACGAATAGACCATGGGAAATCACAAGTGATAAAATTTGTGCGATGCCATATGATAATATATTGCTTATCAGGTTTACTTTGACTCCTCACCCAATAAGCATGAGATATGCTCTCATGAGGTCTGCAATCACTATCTGGAATTCTTTTGGCCTTTTCCAATAATGATTCAAGCTATATCTTTTTCTTGTGGTTGTTCAAATATCCTTCTTCTTTTTTAAGAATTTCCTTGAATCGATAACATGGCTCAACATTTTTTAGGAGAGTATAGAATATCCAATCTATCCTACGACAACATTTATTTCGTCTATCACATAGAAAGGTTGTCTTGAGATAAATGTGGAATGACTCCACAACATTATTTGTCTCCTATTTTGCATGAGGAAAATCTACACAGCCTTTAACCCACATCCCTAAATGCAAAAACTCAATTAGTAAACATATCTTGTCCTTATGAAACAAAAAGCATACGAACAGAAGGAATAGTATGAAAACTTACGAATATTTTCACCGACAACCCAATTCTTGTGGAAATAGTCCAAAATTTTCTCCTTAGTTGCAAATTTGGTGAAAAATCCATTGATTGCATTATCCACTTCATGACTATAACAATATTTCATGATATGACCAAGTTCATTGAACATCTATTTTTCTTCTTCTGAGCTACTAACCAACCGATTAACACTCTTTAGCCGTGCCCTCATGTTGATGCCTCGAAATTTGCTGCAACAACATCGGGGAAAACCCCCCGGTTAGGGACTTAAAAATTGTCCCTTATCTGTTTGAGATAGTGGCTCCGACTGGATTTATGGGACCAATTTCAATGAAATATAATTGAGTGGATGGGTGGTATTTTAACTGGCTGTGACGTGGTGAATGAGAGTGACAACAAGTTTAAAGAAAAAATGTATATACCTATCTCTATCCTGGGATGAATTATCTTTCTATTATATGTGATTTAAAAAGATGATCTTTAAGTGAATGTAAATGAAGGTTTATCAAACATTTAGAGAAATAAAAAATAATTTAAGGTAATTGATTTGATTAAATAGTTAATCAAATCAATTGATTAAGTATATATCGCATCTATTATTGCATGTATTGTATATGTATAAAAATGGCAATCAAACATGTTCAGAAGTGAATTAATGTTGGATTGTGTTAAAAATATACATATAACAAAACATCATAAGGAAATTTAAATATTTCTCATTTGAAACAAAACATCAACATAAAGATAAAAGTACCATATATATGCTAACTCTGCTCATTTGAAAAACAGTCTCTGGTCCAGCCTTTTCTATTAAGAAAATTTTTAACAGTACAAAAGTGAAACTTCTGTAAAGTTTTCTTTTCAAAATTTTAGGACCCTTTCTTTAATGACATGAAAGGGTTTATATAATAAAATAATAGTACAAAAATAGCAAATACATAAAGATATGAGGAGGTTTAAGCAACTCTCCTTAAATTAAGCGAAATAAAAACAGAAACAGATTTTGGTGGGATGACTCGCTTCAGGATTACATTATTGTATCTTTTTCCATTCGTTCTTTGAGTTGAAGGATGTTGATCATAGGCTAAACCTTAGGAGGTTGGCCTGGCCTGACACGCAGTTGTCCTGTATAGACCACATCTAATAGTGGAAGCATCGTGTAAGAGTAAGTGTCGGTTAGACACCGCAACATTAGCCACTGGTTGTGTGGCTTGACCAAGTGCTTCCAATACTTGTCCCAATCCAGCTTATCCAATTTTTTTATGCTTCTTCCTTCATCTTAGACATTTCCAGCCACTGTCTTATCAAATATTTTACAACATGTAGAGAACCGGGTGGACATTTATCAATCAGATTAGCAACAATGAGGTTTTTGTTGATTGTTTCAACAATGTTGTTGGCAACATCCCTAGCTCTGCAAATTTTCCTTTCAGCTTGTGTTAACTGTATGTCCCAATCAATGAATAATATTTCTTTTTTAGAATATTCAATCCTGGGAAGATTGCCTTTTTTCCTTCAGCAGTATCTTGCCAGGTGACGTATTGGGTGTTGAGAATGCAGCAAGATGATGGAGCTTAGTGAAATGAAGTCGCCTTCACTAAGTGAGCCCGCAGGCAAATTCTGGCGCAAAGTCTATTTTTAGACTATGTCTATTTTTAGACATACGGAGCATAATTTGGGAATTCAGTTGGAGATTCTTGAAGTAGCAAGCATGTTGGTAAAAATAGATGAGACCCTTATTTTAGGACCCAGGCTATTTTTTAGGCTTGTGTCTCCTAAAAATATGGAAGTCAAATATTATTTACCCTTAATAATATTTTGACTATAAGCAATGATTTACTCTCTTGGAGCACTTCAGTTTGAGTCATGGAGGTGGCTCATGCAAGCGTGAAGAATCACGTGGTTCACTGGGGTTTGATGGCATCTTGCATGGTTGACTTGATTGGACTTCGGTGGCGAAGTTTTGGAGGGATTAACGGGGCAGTTAGTGGAGTTGTGATCTGTTTATTTTGAG
This sequence comes from Pinus albicaulis, assembly GCA_034641835.2. Lineage (NCBI taxonomy): Eukaryota > Viridiplantae > Streptophyta > Pinopsida > Pinales > Pinaceae > Pinus > Pinus albicaulis. Next base: position 119,245,009 of record CM076577.1, on the reverse strand, counting down.
TTGAACTAGTTGAGATTAGTTTAAGCTGGCTAATCAATTAGTTATGAGTGGAGTGAATTAAATATTATTTAATTCACTAATTAGTAACTCATTAGTCAACTCAAGAACACTTCAGTTCACTACAGTGCATGATCAGTTCAGTGGAGACCAGTGGAAGAGGTAGATGAAAGGGTGAGTAAAGCTATCAGTTGGAGGATCAGTTTTGCATGGGATTTGCATTACACTTGGAGAAATTGTCCATGACAATTGCGCAGTCAAGCCAAGGGGATTCGAACCTTGGATCTCTTCATATACAGGCCATGATTGCGCAATAGAGGCAAGGCAATTGGCGGGGAGTTTTGAACCAGTGACTTGTTCAAAACTAAGCTAGATTGTGTGTGACTTTATGAAAAAGTACTGAGTACTTGTGAGGAGTATTGTACTTGTTTGGTTACATGATTTCTCCATTATAATATACACAATAGCTGCGGGGTTTTCAGCTATAGGCTTTCCCCATACATATTGAGTTAATGTGTGATTGATTTGATGTGAGATTGCTTCTATTATTTCCGCATGTGACAATTAATTGTAGATGAGATTATGTGTTATGCATGCAATTCGAAATTGATGTATAATCGGGTTAATCTCCATTGAATAAGTGATTTATTCAGCTAATTTCTACATTGGGAGACTTTATCATCAATTTCATCAAAGTTGATCCTCTGGTCAACTACTCTATTCATTAGTCAATCGCTCTTTTCACACAGTTTAATTATGCTAGACATTTTTTGACAGAAAACTTGTTGTTGGGCTAACAAAGTATTTATTTCTAAAGCTTCCTTTTTAAATTCATCCACTTTAGGATTATCTTTCAACTGTTCAACAATGAGTTGCAGTTGGTGTATCTGAGCATCTTTAGCACCAACATCAGATTGATGTTGTAGCTTTAGTTCATTCAAGCTCTATTGGAGCTGTGAAACTTTTGCTTGTAATTGTTGATTAACGGTTGGCTTCTCTGCTAGAAATCCTTGTTCTAATTAAAGGATTCTTTCATCCTTCTCTTTGACTAATTTCTGAACTTCAGTGGCTTTGTCAATGGTGGCAGATGGATATGCACCTACAAACTGAGTTAGTCATGTTAGATCCTGAGATGGATCTAACTATGGGTCCTTCCAAACTATTTCCATGGAGACATCCCCGGGAATGAGAGCCTGTGATTGTTTTGTTCTTCTCCTCTTCCTCTGCATGCTCATGATAGCCTTATGTCTTGGGCCGTAAAATATAGCGAAAGGAGGTATTTCCTCGATTTTCAACACAATTTTTGATGTTGGGTAGGCCAGGATAAATTCGAATTCTTCTATGCTAACAGATTTGTCAGTTGACCTAGTATTAAACGGTTTCTGACTTTTACCATGAGGTGTTTCCACTTTTTCTTGATGATCAATGATCACCACTTCTTAGTCTTCCTTAACATGTTGATCAAAGTATTTCCAGACTTCATCTAAGTCACTTGAAAACAATGGATCTTTAGTTTGAGTTCTAGTAGAATTATCTCATTTTGTTCCACTAAGGACTTCAGTATCCTTAGGTGTTGTTCTTTTTCATGTTCTTTCTGTTGCTTCTATTCTTCTGTTTGTTGTTCTTTCTGTGAGATATGTTGGGATACCTCTAGAATATTTAGAGGAATACCTTCCAACCTTCTATTCCTGTATTTCTTGAACTTTTCTATTTGTTGAGGATTAAGGCGTGATGCTTCCAATTTCTCCATCGTTGAATATATATCAACTAACTCAAACAAATCATCAAAATCATCATTTTCATGGGAAAATGGCTTGATTTTCACTTGAGTTGCGAAATTGAATGCAACTTGGTCTGGGTCATATTTCCTGTTAGAAATTGTAAATAATTTCAAACATTGGATTTTATTAATTTCTAACCCGACATGTTTGAAATTATAAATAGTTTCAAATATTGGATTTGATTAATTTCTAACCGGGCATGTTTGAAATTTTCTGATGCATATACACCATAGTAAATAGGAAAGGACGAACATGAATCTTTCTTTGCTTCTTTCAAAACTTTGGTCAATCCATGACCCACTGTCTAATAAGAAATTTCTCTTGCGATAAGTTTATCTAGAACATATAATGGTAGGACATGTGGTCGGGCTAAGCTTCCAAAAACTCTGACATAAGTGAATAATTATTCCCCAAACTATTTCCAATGGATGTGAAGTCCCCTTGAGCTTCTTTGGCCAATCTAGGGGCCTTTTCATAAAACACAACTTGAAATAGTGGGATCATAACTCCGTGGAAAATCTTGTAGAAATCAGTTTCATATTTTGATTCCCATAGAATATTATGATAAATATGAATGGGAGTGGGGTCTTGGATAGTCCCAACCCATGGTTGGAAAATCTGATGTAAAACACACTACATCCATACTGTAGGCACTCATATAAAATGGGGGAAGGATCTAAGATGAAATGGAACAATTTTTTCTGTACTCAAGAATCTGGGTAGTAGTCTTATTTGAAAAAATGGTTCCCCAGTCCATGATTAGGATTATGTGACAGCATCCATAAGGGGAACCCATTCAACGGAGAATTTACTGGTATTGGGTTGGAAAAAAAGACTAGACATCATAGCGGAAATATAACAGTAGGGACCAGCAAGCGAAGCAGTGGAATACATACCCTTATCATCATGTTTATGCTTGTTAGGGTTAGTCCTCCATTGCTTTATGGGATCCGACTGCAACTTATTCTCCTTTGCGAATTGTGCTAGGACATATTTATCATACACCTTATAAGGGTCTGGAATGTGGTACATTTTCTTATATTCTTCTCTGAACGACCCTATCAATGTACCTCTGCTTGTTAGGAAGGTTCTATCTCCGATGTTGAGGTTGTCAATAATCCATTTCACCATATCTGTATATGGTAGAATCTTGGGGTGTGTAGCAATTCTGTGCAGAAAATAGTTTGCGATGTTGGATATAGTAGCTTATGAGGTATCATAAGCATCTGTAGTATCTTTTATTTCAACCCTACAGGGTTTCTCATCTTCAACTAACATGTACATTGCTTCCCAAGAAGCAGAACCACTTTTTGTTGTGCGTGTAGCATCTGTAAATAGGGGTGGAATTTCTATTACTTTGTTAGCAGGAGGGACAAAATTAGGTGGAGCGATGGGTTTGTTGGACTTATTTGTGGCCTTAGACATTTTTTAGGAACTCTGTTTGTTTGGACTTGCCTGCGAAATAAGAAGAAAAACGAGTAAAAAAGGGCAATCTTGTCACAATACGAGAGCAACGTAACAATAATTGAAATGATGGCGAATAAAATTTCGCATGCGGAGTAATCTAAAACATTAATTCTTTTGCGGTCAAATCACATTTGGAGGCTCGAGCTGTTAAACTGTTAAGTTATGGCATTAATGAAAAGTGTGGGATCACGTGCCCGAATAGACATTTAGGCGTTTAAATAAGATATATTCGCATCACAGATTCATTTGTGTTCCAATTTATTAAAGTGCCAAGAACATATGTTTTGTCGATTGCAATCAATTCCTTTTCGCGCTATAAACATATTTTTAAGTTAAAATATTAAAGTTTTTTAAAGCTTCAAACATTAGTGGGGGAAAACAAAAATCAAATTTTGCGATGCGATAACACAATCACAATCTCGATGAAACTGGATGGTGGAAGGAAGTGGTCGTTTAGAAAAAGTGTGATGTGATGGGATGTATCGCATCGGGAAATGAAAAAGAGGGGGGATCGAATGATGGCGGAATGGAAATGCGATTTTCAATTAGTGATGTGGCAAAGGCGGGTCCCGTGGTTTTTCTTTCATGAAACATGATTTGGTCGGAAGCCCTTTTCCTTTATTAAATATTTTTATTGATATCGCATCGCAAATCATTTGGAGTGGCTTAAGATGTCATATGTTGTCTTCGCGATTTTGCGATTGCGATTTTCAACTGTGTTTCTTTTGAATTTTCCGCCTATGTGCCCTTTAGACAATAAAATGGTGTCCCTTAGCTTTCTAACTCCTATTTCTATTTTAATCAATCACTTAAGGGTCTTATTTGTTGTAGTCTAAACATTTTAAAAGGGTCCCCATTATTTTTCTAAGGAAACTATTCTAAAATAATGGGGGTTGTTGAATAGCACAACACCTCCTTACGTACCAAATACACAAGATCACTTCATATATGGTGATTCTCCTGCCACATTTAATTAATTTTAAGTGAGAAATATTTAGAATGAATGCAACTGCAATGTCAAATAATAATATTGATGTTACCTCAAAGCAATGATTTTAGCCATAGTATCATCAACCATGAAGGCATTGACCTTCCAGTCAGGACGACGCTGAAAACACCTATGCATGAGGTGCTCCAACCATAGTGTTATATCTTGCGATGTATTACGTGACATCACCACCCATGCAACTAACACCCCACTTTGTTTCTCATAAAACACCGCAAGCGTGTACAAATGATACTGCATATAAAATAAAACAAATTTAATTTTAAGTCATTAATCATATTGAATCATCATAACCAAAATAATTTTATTAATGCAATCATTCGAAAAATACTCACCTCATATTTTTTTGTATTGAAAATTGAGTCCATGGCTATCAAGCTATTGTGGGATAACTTGACCATAGTTTCCAACATCCATTTTGTTTGTATTCCATCTATAAAAGGGATCTCTCCACCATTGGGCTTCAAGTAGAAGAAGAAATCATTATGGTGTTTTTGATACTAGAGATTCACACTCATTTCATCTTTGTTATGGAGTTGGTAATTTTATTTCGTTAGACAGTTATAGATGTTTACAAAATCTTTTCTCCGTAAGAAAAAATCTCAATCTCGAGTTGTAGCATCTATGTCAAGATATTTCTTAATATGCATTTTACAAACATATTCAATAGGCACTTGGAGAAAAAGGAAACTTTCTAAATAAGAAATCACGTCCCTTGAAAGTTTTGGCTTCTTCTGAGGAACATCATCACCTAAAGTGTTGTGTTTGCCATGACAAGGCCATCATTTCCCATCTTCTTGATCATACATGTTGTATATTTTTATTTTTGTGTCGAGATCCTGAACCATAACCTTTACAATAAAATGGCATTGGCAACCCCTCTTTTTGGAAATTGAACACCTTGGTTTGGTTTTCCATTATTCTCTCTTGTCCTCTGGACCATATGAGCAAGTATAACTACAAAATAAATTTTGAAATTTCAACACATTTGATAAATGATAAAGCACTATTAATATCAACATTTAAATAAGGCTTTTTCTCAAATACTTACAGTTCCCATCGTAAGGCAGCACTAGCTCTTGAGCTTGGGGGTTTGATTTTTCGACACAGAAAGGAACACGGAGCATTTGGATTCGATTCCTCTCCTTTAATATAATCAGTAACTCTTTCTATAGGAATTTTTGTAACCCGGTCAATATTCATGTTTTTTTGTATGCTTCAAACCAAACTAAATCTTTACTAGAAAATATGATTTTCTCTTTACAGTCTTGCACCTCAAGACCCATGATTGTCTTCCATTTCTTTACCATGTTGTCTCAATGTCTACAAAAAATGTTGAAACATATTAGGAAGTTGAATGGATTAAAATCTATAGCATAGGTCAAAACACGCTTTAAACTAAGGCTCCAACACTATTAAATTAATGGAAATGTCAATATAAAGCCAAACAAGACCCAAGGTGTTAGGAAAAACCACACCAAGTGACCAATGTAAACATCACAGTTGGATCAAATATTTGCACCTTTTGGAATAAAAGTTTCATTATATAATAGGTCTTACATATGATGGAAAAATCAGACATCCTTTTATTTTAGTTGATGAGATCAAAATTCAAATTGATGCCAGGATTGGTACAGGGGTTCTACCAGTAAGTTCTTAAACTATAAATTGGTCATTTAAAACGAGCCCTTTCTAGTGAATGGTTGAATTTTCTCCAAATTTCTGAATAAAAGAAGTAGATTACAAAATAAGTTTTACAAATTAGAAAAGTCAGGTTCTTCGTGCAAGCTCTGTTATTTTTTGTTCCTCTCTAATGGGTTCTCTGGTTTTCATAATTTATATTGCCCCTCAATTTTGGGGAAAGAGAAAATAGCCAAAAGGTAAATTTAAAACATATAAGAGTCACATGAATTCTCATTATGATATATCTTTATCTTATATGTCTGTATTGAAGATCGAGTTGTTTGCTAAACAAATGTCAGACCTATGGAATCAGAAATCATCTATACAAGGAAATATTCCTTCTGGTCACTTCAATACTATGTATGGACATTGTTATTGAAGGGTTAGTTCCTTTGGAGTTTCACTGAGGTTAGGTAAATAACTCTACTTTTTTTACTTTCTCACCATGCTCTGTCCTTGAAAATTTCATGATTATGTTTAGGCTTAGCCTATTATGGTTATGTCATTATTCTTGAAAACTCCATGATTGCTCTGAAAAGGTCAGTTTTATTTGTTGAATCTGAAATTTATTTGAAAGTCCTAAGGTAATAATTGTATGGATTACCAACTATAAGTCTAGAGGGGTTAGATTATTTATTCCATTTCATCGTAACTAATCATCTATCTTGTTGGAAATGTCAACCCAATCTCAATTTTCTTTCCCCAAGCCTTGCAAATCTACCTCAAAAAAACACTGGAAAATGATTTTCCAGCGCCTATAGGAGAGCTAGAAAATTTGTAGCTTCACATCAGATGAGTAAAGACATATAAAGAATTGATAAAATTCATATATACAATAAAATAGGTTTCGATTATAACTATCACAATATGTGTTGGGGACCCACAAGAATTTTTTTTTTTAACAATGTCGGGTGCTATTTTGTATTCCAAAAAAGAGAAGGAAAAGTTCCTTTGTTACATGCTAGAGTTCTTGAGGAGCAACAGAGAAAGTAGCTACAACAAAATGCTACACCTTCTTTTCTCCTGTTGTTCAAAAAGTATTGGAATATAGATAATGCATAGATGCGAACAAACTGTGAGAGAAGAAAGACAAACTTGAAATACATGCTTAAGAAGAGAGGCAGAGATTAGTTGATGCTTATGGGGCGCCCAGTTGAGGCATCCGTGTTATACTCATTGCCAACATTTCTTGCATTGTTAGAACTAGAGCTTGGGGCTGAGCGCTTCTCAATCATGTATTTGAGGATTTGGATTGATTCTTCAGCATGAGCACACCAGTTAGAGAGATCATTGAACGGTTGCTGGAGAGAAGTTACCCTATGGAGGAATACTTTCACATCTTCTTGTTGCCTTTCATCCAAGGTCTTCACATTTTCTTGATGCTTTTCGTCGAGTATATTTTGATGGGCACGGATCTACTCCAACTCTACTTGCAAGTCCACACAGTGAAAGTAGTCCTTGTTGTGAGCCATATAGAGGGAAGCGAGGGCAGAAAAGGGAGGGGAATAAAAGGAGAAAGCAGGGACAATAGAAAGCGCAGAGCAGGAGAAGATAGGGAGCGAATTGCAGGAGGAGGTAAGGAGGGAGTGGGGAGAGGGAAAAATTTGCGAAGGTAACACGGGACAAGAGACCAGCACGAAAAGGGGAGGAAGGAGCGCAGCAGAAAGAGAACAACAGAGTGAGCTACAGCAAAAGACGCAGCAAAGAGAGTAGATCGGAGGTGCATAAGGATAGGGAGGGCCGAGAGATAAATAGGACAGCACGAGGAGGGAGAGGCAGGTAGGAGGGAGACTCGAGGGGATACGATCACGGGGTAGATAAGGAAGAGGGTACGATGGAGCCTACAAAATTTAGGTTGATCAGAGGGGAGGATCCTCATTTTCTTGGAAATTTCCTTCGTCAAGATCATGGCAGAGGCATAAAATAAATAACATCATTGCAAACTATTTTCCCTGAGGATCGGGCACAAGCTTTATTTGCAAGAGTGTCTTCATCTTTGTTGTTCTTTTGAAGGATGTGGTAGAAGGTGATTCCTTCCATGTCTTTTGAGATGTTGTGGCATCTGCTAATTATTCGATGGAGATCTATGTTGCTTATCGGATGATTATGATTCATCATATTGATGATGATGGAGGAATCACTAAAAACCATTGTGTTTGAGATGTTGAGAGTCTTTAACTGATAAAGGCCTTGGAGGAGGGTGTAGGCTTCCACTTTGTTGTTGGAGAGGGAGCCAAGACCCCATTCAAAGGAGACAATACTTCTGCCATTTTCATATTTGATGATGCCTCCAACACCTGCAATGCTCGGATTTGATTTAGAAGCGCCGTCAAAAAAGATAGTGGGCCTTGCACAACTTTCCATCCATTCAGCAAAGTCTTTGTCATTGAGCTGAATATTCCAGTTTGAGGCATTTAGGAGGGGTTGTTGAGAGGGGGGCATGTGAATGTTGGTATTGTTTAGAAGATTGCCAAGGAAGTCCCTTTCCTCCACTCGTAGATTGTTGATGTCAATTTTGTTGTTGCTTTTGGAGGCTATTGTTTCAAGTGTTAGGCTCCAAGATTTGTTGTAGACCTTCCCACAAGAGGGCTCTTTGTTGTTGAATATCCTTTTGTTCCTTGAGAGCCAGATGTTCCATATGAGAACGTAAGGCAAGGTGTCCCAAACTCTTCTTTCCAGGTTGCTCTTTTTTTCCCCCACGGGTAATTTCTCTTCCAGGTTTGAATTACTTCCGAAATAGTGCTATTATGGTCCCAATGTGGCTGATAAGAAGGATTTAGATCAATCCAATAGATAGCAGCAAATGGGCACCCTATAAAGAGATGAGGCACTGTCTCCTCATCCCCTAGGCAGTTGGGGCATCTGGAAGGACCAAGCACACCTCTTTTTTTAATATTTTCTATAGTGAGGATTTCCCCTTTAAGCAATGTCCATATGAAGATCTTGATCTTGGGAATAGCTTCTGATTTCCACACCATTTTCCAAATGGGCCAAGTAGGCGATGGGTAGTAGTCACTGTAGAGTTGTGTGTAGGTAGCTTTAATGGGGTATGCAGAGCCAGAGGGATCCCAACGAAAGCTATCAATGCAGTCTTTTCTCAAAGGAGCAGCGCCATGAAGGAGATTTTGAAGGTTGCAGAGGTCAGCCTCCAAGTGAACGGGGACAGTGGGGAAAATCCAACCAGCCCAGATTTGGGAGTGGCTATCCCATTTAGAAATATGACTCAAGAGATTTAGGCCCAGGTTATGGAGATGAGAGAGGATACGATGGGTGTCAGGTCTGTCCAGAAGAGGATTTTGTCCCATGATTTTGTCTTTTCCAATATTGATACTGTTGCCCCCAATTAGAACTTTGGAGAGGTTTTGGGCTACGAAAGGAATGGCTTTCTTGCAGAGCGCCCAGATTTTAGAGCAAGGTCTGTTAGGGATATCTTGTTCAAAAAGATGTTGTCGAGAAGAGTTGAGATACTTGGACTCCAAGACTCTTTTCCACCAAGCTTGTTGTCCACTGATTAACCTCCAAAAAATCCTCCCACCAAAAGCATTTTTCAAGAGCTTGGGAGAGCGAATTCCTATCCCTCCCTGATTATAATCTTGTATAACCTGTCTCCACTTAACAAGGTTGTATTTTTTCCTCTCATTTTTTCCCCCTTGCCAGAGAAAGTGCCTTAGGATAGCTTCAAATTTGTGATGGATGCTAGCAGGGGCTTGAAGGAGAGTGAATTGATACAGGGGCAAAGATGAGAGGCCAGATTTGAGGAGGACAATGCAGCCTGCAAGATTTAGCCAAGAGGAGCTCCATTGTTGCACTTTTCTCTTCATTTTGTCTATGGTAATGTTCCAAACTTTATAATTTAAAGGGCCAGCACTAACTGGCATACCCAAGTAAGTTAAGTGGTCCCAATTCAATTTGTACGGGACTCCAAAGATATGTGCAATGTTGTGGATAGTTTGACTAGTAACATTCCTACCATAAATGCAGCTTTTTTGAAAGTTGGTCAGACCTCCGGAGTATAGCATAAATTTATCCAGGATGGTTTTGAATCTTTGAGCTATTATGTTGGATGCGCCTCCCATCAAGAGAGTGTCATCAATAAATTGTGAATGGTTCATATTTTTGACACAGTTGCAAAATTTGATGTCAGTAATAAGGCCAGCTCACCGCATATGATCCAAGGCCCTATTGAAGGATTTCGCCATGAGGATAAAGAGGTATGGAGAGAGAGGGAATCCCTGTCTGAGGCCACAATATGACTGAAAAGAGGGTGTTGGCTTGCCATTAATAAGGGGAGAGACCCAGGGATTTGAGATGCAAGCATTAATGAGGGAGATAAAATTTGGATCAAAGCCCATTTTCAGCAGGACAAAGTTAAGATAGGAGTGCCTGATCCTGTCAAAGGCATTGGCCAAATCAAGCTTGAGGATAAAACCTTTTTCTTTACGAATAATACTAGAGTGGATAGCTTCTTGGACAAGGAGAATCGAGTCAGAGATTTGTCTTTGGGAGATAAAGCCTCCTTGATTTTCAGAGATGAGGCTATGGAGGAAAGGCTTGAGGCGCATGGCAAGGATTTTAGTAATGAGTTTGTAGGAGGAGTTGCAGAGAGAGATGGGTCTAAATCGAGAGAAGGAGGAGGGGCGATTTTCTTTAGGGATAAGGGCAAGGAAGGTAGAGTTGGTGTAGCCCCCAATTTTCTTCTTCCTTTTGACCCATTGTATCATTTTGAAAAAATCCTTTTTTATAAGTTCCCAATGATTCCTGTAGAAGCTGATAGAGAACCCATTTGGTCCACGTGCTTTGTCAGGGTGCAAGGACCAAATTGCGCGCTTGATTTCTTCCTCATCTTTCTCTTTGTTGAAGGTGTTGTTCATCTCCTCTGTGATCATAGCTAGAAGATACTGTAATAGATCTGAATAGTCTTTCGACGCTTTTGTTTCTATTAGAAGATCTTTGTAGTGCATGGTGGCAGTAGCTTTGATGTAATCATGATCTGTCTGAATTTTACCATATGCGTCGATGATAGAAGAGATGTTGTTTCTAGATTTGCGGACAGTAGCTTGTTTATGGAAAAAATAGGTGTTCTTGTCACCTTCTTGGAGGCACAAATTTATGGATTTGATTCTCCACTTCTCCTCTTCTTTCTTGTTGATTATATGTAGCTGCCAGTAAATATTTTTTTCCTAATTGGAGTTTTCTTGATTAAGGCCTTGAATGTCGATGCTACTATGGACAACGTCCAGCTTGGTTTTAATTTCAATTTTGGCCTTTTAAGGTTCCTTATAATGTGATTTGGCCCAGTCCTTCAGGGCCATTTTGATTTTCTTTAATTTAGTTTCCCAAATGAAGGAGGGGGACCCCTCAATATGCTGCAACCAAGTATTGTGGGACCCACAAGAATTACTCAAAGGATTTTGAGATAAAAAACTCGGAATATCCACAATATTCATTTTTTGTCTACGTTTCGAGTCTAAAACAAGACTCATCTTCAGGACAAAACCCACCAAGAAGAGAATAAAATAGGGCAAACAAATAAAGGATAAAAAGAAATATGAGAGGTGAAGAGCCGACCAACTCATAATATTTAATGGATTTTATTTTTTTTAATTTTAAAACAAATTTTATCTATTTAGACTTATATCAAAAATAAAATAAAAAAATTGAAATTGGTTTTATTTAATTTTTTTATTAATTATACTAAATAAAATTTGATTATAATGCCACAAGTTTTTAATTAATAATAGTAATTTTAATTTAATAAATTTTTAAATATTAGTATTAATTCAATTATTATTAGTAATATTTATCATTATTTATAATAGTTTATAATAATTTAACCTTAGTAGAAGATAGCTTTAAGTTATGATGACAAAAGGCTTTTAATTATTTTATATAGATTTATTTAGTTAGTTAATATAATAAGATGTTTATTTTTTTTCTAATTTAGTCTACTTCTATTATATTATACACGACAAAACATTACAATGCTCGTCCTCCGAATTTGGAAAGCCAATTCCGAAGGGAAGTATCAAGAACTTAACAGCAAAATAAGGACTGCCCCAGGTGGGGAAAGCAATCCATAAGTAGAGAGTATTAGGAGCTGCCCAAGATGGGAAACCAGCATATCTAGTTTTGAGACTGAAATTGAAACATAACAGTAAAAATTTCCAAAACATTTGCAAACTAGATAATGCCAGAAGATAGCTGGGGTAAGAGGTGAGCAACCAGAAATTGGACTTAAGGTAGGTTGTAATTATTCTCAGAAGGGTTGGGAGCTTCTTCCATGATCCTGCAAGCATAAAGAGACTCGTCCTCCGCCTTGTTCGGCTCGTGGACAGAAGATGGAGGCAGAAGCAACACCTGCACAGCTGGCGAGTTGGAGGAGGCTGCATGTAAGTTGGTGACGTCTAACTTTCCGTCCTCATCACTGCTTAAGCCACGACCACTACACGAACCTATACCATTGCTAGAGCGATGACTGCTGCTGGAAGAGCTCTGCACAGGCAGGGCTTTCATCTTGCGGGGAATGGAGACAAGAACAGACTGAATTGTGGATTTTCGAGGGCGCTTTATGGGACGAAGACCAGAGGATTCAGGCGAGGGAGTTGGGAGATGAAGGGACAACTGAGCGGAGAGGTTGACAGGGTCGAGCATATTCGGCTATTCCCAATCCACGAAGAGGATCACCTCCCTGCCAATGGCCATCGACAAAGGGGGTCTGGAGGGGAGGCCACACCTGCCAGCGCGATGGCAACGCATTCTGTGTCACCTTGGCATGTTGAGCAAGGGAGAGGAATCTTGAGACAGGGAGGGGATGCTCTCAGGAGCAACAGAGGAGCACCCACAATGAGACTTCGTAGAGGGGAAACCGCACTGAGACTGAGTAGTGACGGGAGCCGAGGGCGATATAGAAATACAGGAGGCAAACACAAAGAGCTGGATGGAAAGCATAATGGAGGTCGGAGGAGCGCAGAGGGTATATTTCTAATCCATTGATGCAGGACGAGGCTGAGTTAATGCACAACAACCAAAGGATGTCATGTGAAAGCTGGCGAGGGTGGTAATTAAGGGATCCATGCTCCAACATTTATCAGTGGGCGGGTGAACATGTGCAGGCGCGTGGGGCGGACAAGTGCCCTGCCACATGGCATCCAAGTGGCCCATCTTCTCATTGCTGGGCACTCACATCCGAGGAATATAATAAGATGCTAAATAAATCATGGATATGATAAAATATAATAAAACAACTAAGCAAAAGATATCTCAAAAAGATAATAAAAATATTGAAAGCTTATATAGAAAGCTCACAACACAAACCAAAAAACCACATATAGAGTTTCTATGCCAATAATATGGTTAAAAGAGTAAAAATACCTCATTACATGCATTTTCTCTCTAAATTGGCATTGATATTTGATTGGAACATTTTGTAGTATTTCAAAATATTTATTGTGCAAAGTTTTTAAAAAATAAACTTTAATATTAATAACATAGTATTTAGAAAATTGAAATAAGATGGGAATGAAAATAAAAGAAGCTAAAAAAATACTACAACAACTACATAATGAACACTACATGTACTCTAAGAAACTCAATATAGTAATGCATAACTAGAAGATGACAACAATGCATTGTTCTTTTCTTCTTAGTATTAGAAAACTAATCCTTATGGGTTGAGGAATAACGTAAATATTTTGTAGTATTAGGTTACGAGATATATGAAGAGTCATAGGTGTATAGGAAGAGTCATTCATATCTCTTAGAAGATTAAACCAAAGGTCACCACTTTAGTGGCAGACCTCGCCCAAATTTTAGTTTGTATATGCATGATATGAGCTAATGACAATCATTCAATGATGGATTTATTCCCTTTTCTCATCAGTGTTATCATAGGTTGGTATTTTATAAATCCATGATCTTTCCATTTTCTAGATATCTTTGTTATTTAATGCATCCACACCATTGCATCTAGGTGTCTCATCACCTTCTCATACAACCTATTTGAACACTCTTGTATCAATGGCATGTCATGCATGGGACTTTTTTTGCTCAACTCAATCATGATAATTAACATTGTCTTCGAATTCCAAATACCAAGAAGTGTGTGGTGCATTAGATGGATTATTTTAGCATACTTTCTATAGTGCATCATTTGATCATTTTAGCATCACCTAAATGGTCCTACGGAATATATGCCTAATAATCTAACAGGAGTACTATGAATGAAATATTACTTCTACTGCTTGTATTAAGGGTGTCATTGTTTCTTACATCAATTCCATGGGTGGAGATAGAGGAGCAGTCTAGTAGTCCTCAATGTCATTCAATAATTCCTCTATGTAGCAAGAACATGACATAATGATGTAGAAGATAAATTTCCTTGGAATTCTTGAGCCAAATGTGGAAGTGATGTCACTTTCACAGAATACCCTAATGGAAATTGATTATTTCAATGTGAAATATGAAATAAGGGATTCCAACAGGACCCAAATATGTAGCTTCACATCGTATCAGTAAAGACAAATATGTAGCTTCATATACAAGAGGCACTAGAAAGTGATTTTTAGTGCTTCCTGTAGGCGTTGGAAAATTATTTTTCCAGTGCCTACAGGAGCGCTGGAAAATCATTTTCCAGTGTCTACATGACTTTGAGAAACATTGTTATAAGAGTCAAAAGTGGTCAATTTATTAAGCATTAAAACTTTGGATATCATTTCATTTTGGAAAAATAAAAAGGTAAAGTAAATGTGTTAAGGTAGTGGTAACCATATATGCTTTTATAGAACAAGAAAATGTAGTGGTAATGATTTTCAAAGCGGTGGAGCACACAAAGCCTAATCTGCAACAGAAAACATCTACTCTATCATTCTTAGGACGTGGCAAGAGTGGAAACCTAAGGAGAAGCGTTATGATCCGGTATGAATTAAACCCAAAAAGATGAATTTAGTTCATTTTTTTATGGTAGGTATGAAATTAAACATTCATTCTCATATATGTCTTATGGTGACTCAGACTCCACTTAAAAATTTACAAGTGGTTTATTAATCATGTGGGAAGAGAAGTTTGAAACAACTGCATGTAACAGAGGTGGTTGAAACAAAATCAAACACAAGCAGAAGGATCTCCATTTCCAAAGCGGTGGAGAACACAAAGGCTAGTTTGGAACAGACAACGAGGCAGTTACTCGGTCAAATATCACGACGTGGAAATAATTAAACAAATGGGAAAGAGTGGAAACCTAAAGTGTTATAAGCCGGATGGAGAAGTCATGTTCCAAATTTATGGTGTTGACAAATTCCCATTTTTCAGAGAATCAGGCTAAGATCCTATCACTCACCTATTCACCTGGTATAACATTAAATTCTCTTCTAATTTCATTGACTCTTTTAATGGTACTAGCACTAGGGTTGAGGGGTTAGGATTTCCTGTATCAGAGGAAAGCATTGCAGGAGAAACCAAAATACCAGCTGAGGGAGACAAATAGTTCAAAGGGAAGCCAGTACAGGGGGTGAACCTTACTTTTTTCATAAAAGACAATTTTCATGACCCTTGCTAGAGCTTGGGGGTCCATTGTAACATTTAAAAACTAGATTTGGTTAAACCAATGCGACAGATTCAACTTTATCTGACATGTGATGGCCGATTCTCTAAGTTCTTTCTGTATCACATGAGATTTCTGGTACACATGGTTGGTTTCAATAGGATGAATCTCCCTTTTTCCCTGCATCAAAGCTAAATTAAAATGGTGTTTTGTGCAAGAAAAAGGAAGGTTTATATCCCCATGATGTCTACTACCACGACCTAATTCAAATCATGTACCTACATGAGTTAAACAAGAAAACATAGTAGTCGAGGAAGAGGGTAATGATATACCCATTTCCTATAAAACATAATAAGGTAAGGGCTCTAGCTACAAAATTCGAGAGTAGTCACCAAGTTGTTGCAAAAGAAACATAAAGCCCTAACATGACGAAAATCCCTATGGTTTATAACAGGAGGAATAGAGGACAACAGACAAAAGTACAGAACAAGAAAGATGAATCCATTTGATAAGGTGGAAAGAAGGGTAAAGATCTTGGAGAATTTCACCACGCAGCAGAATACTCAAGGAGGCCACGAACCAAGCCCACAAACAGGCCGAGGTTGGGGTTGAAAGCTAAACTAAATCCCAAGCTAAAGGAACTAATTTTCATTATCGATGAGGAAGAAGAAGGGTTTGTTAGAGCTGAGCAGGGGCTTTGAGTATAATCTGAACTACAACCTCAAGCAGTTCCCAAAACCATGCAAAAGAAGGGAAAAAGAATCAGTAGGACATTGGCCAAGAAGGAAAAGCTTAGAATCTGTTGCAGAGGCAATAGAGGTTATTGAAAACTAAAAAAGGGGAAGCTTGGAGTTTTTTAACCCTAGGGTTTTTCCAAGTAATATAACAATTTGATCTTATGAAAAGTTTTTGGATAAGTTCAAGAAGATACGAAGGAGAAGTGGTTATGGCGTGAGGCAGTGATGCACCTAATGTCGAAATTTTTGTGCATGCAAAATGTAGTACAATTGGTTGTTCTTAAGGGGGTTAATTTGGTTTAATGCCTTTGGACAATTAAACTTTGGAATTCAGTCCTAATATGGTTTAAAATACTAGTTTTTTCACTATCGAATCACCATTTTCAAGGAAAATATCGTATGCAATTGAAGCAATAAGTCACTTCGATTAAAAGTTCTATATTGTTGTTTAAAATGAAAGGGTTTAGATTTTTTTTTAACAAATACTATTAGAATCTTTGTGGCTAATCTTTCATGCTATGAGATGCGTATTTATGCTGTCAAAGTCACCTAGGACATGAACTTGGCCTCATCTGGACCCACTTGAAGGTTTTTCCTTCTTGTAAAGATGGTT
Source organism: Pinus albicaulis (assembly GCA_034641835.2). Taxonomy (NCBI): domain Eukaryota; kingdom Viridiplantae; phylum Streptophyta; class Pinopsida; order Pinales; family Pinaceae; genus Pinus; species Pinus albicaulis. Next base: position 119,228,187 of record CM076577.1, on the reverse strand, counting down.
GTATAATATAAGGTTGTTATTTCCATCCAAATATGATACATTTGAATTGCATATAACACGTTACTTTCCTTCATAATTATCACATAAATTCATATAGTTTATGGCCATGTGATAATTGGTGCTTGGCTGTGGATTTTTTTCCCTGTTTGTAAGTGTTGGTTTTCGAAATTTCAGCTCACATGTTCACAATGCTTATGTGCAATCCTATTATTGATCAAAGCTAACTATTTTCCACTATCAGTTAACAAACTGTTTTTACTGTAACACACCTTGTTTGGACACTCTTTTTTTTAGGTGCAACATCAATATACTGATTTTTATGTATGTTTTCCTATTGGTTGTTGATTTTTCCTTTTTGAAACCATTTGATATTAGCTTCAACCAATAATGAACATTGGATTTACATGCAATGATATCTTCCATTTGCAAATGAATATGGATTCTATTGTTCATGCATACTTTGATAACCAGTGTCCATACATATAAGAATGATAATCCAGGTAGAATAAGAATAAGAATAAGATCTAGATTCTATATATAAATACCCCTATCTTTGCCTAGATATGTTTACTTGTGAGGATGTTTAATGCTTAGGTAGGATCCTTGGTCAACATGAAGCGTTGGAAAATCATTTTGCAGTGTTCCTGTATATGAAGGTACATATTTTTCTGGCTCACTAGTCACTAGTATGGCTTTCTTTGACCCTTGAGAGAATCACTTGGACTATTTGTTAAATTTATAGGTGCACTTGAGGGTAGAAACCCCTAAGCGGGTCCATAATTTCTTAGGATGCCTAATTTCAAGTCCACATCAACCCTAATCCATTTTTTGGATTTTTTTTTGGTGGAGTTGCGATAACCTCAAATTAATTAACCCTAATTGGTCTCTTAAAGAAAGTGTATTACAAGTTCCTAAGAGGGTACCACACCTACATTCAACAACATGTGAAACAAAGAATCAATTTGGGCTTGAAATCACACATCATAATATTAATAAACCCATAATAGCAAGTCAACATTGATAAACTATGTCAATAAATATGTCCTCGCATGAATTGACTAGTCTTTAAGGTTGGAGCTAAGCTAACCATAAGAGGTCCCTCATAGAGGTGATGAAATTGATAGATGCAAGTAACCCAAGAGCATGGATGAGGTGGAAGATCAAGATTTGTTTCTTATTCAAGTGTTTCCTTGCAAGATAAGGCTTCCAAGGTATAGGTTTCCAAAGGAGTTTCAAAACACCAAAAGCCTTTTCAAAGATGAATTAAATGTTATAAATAGGCAAGGGAATGAAATCAAGGAATATGAGTCCATTAATTTAGTTGTTGGAGGGTTGAATTCCTATGTAACAATAGTCCATTATAGACTATTTTTCTTTTGATGTGCAACTAAGAGATACTCTGATAAACAGTGGATAACCAGTGTCCTTACATACAAGAATGATAATCCAGGTGGAATAAGAATAAGAATAAGATCTTGATTCTCTATATAAATACTCTTATCTTTGCCTATATATGTTTACTTGTAAGGATTTTTAATGCTTAGGTAGGATCATTGGTGAATAGGCACTGGAAAATGATTTTTCAGTGTTGTTTTAGGCGCTGGAAAATGAAGGAAGCACTCGAAAATCATTTTCTAGTGCTTCTTGTATATGAAGGTACATCTTTGTCTAACTCACTACTCACTAGTGTGGCTCACTTTGACCCTTGAGACACTCACTTGGACTATTTCTTCAATTTATGGGTTCACTTGAGGGTAGAAACCCCTAAGTGGATCCATAATTTATTAGGATGCCTAATTTCAAGTCCACGTCAATGCAAATCCATTTTTTCGATTTTTTTTTGTGTGGAGTTGCGATAACCTAAAATTAATTAACCCTAATTGGTCTCTTAAACAAATTGCATTACAGGTTACTAAGAGGGTACCACACCTACATTCAGCAACATGTGTAACAAAGAAGTAATTTGGGCTTGAAAGAACACAACATAGTCTCAATAAACCCATAATAGTAAGTCAACATTGATAAACTATGTCAATAAATATGTCCTCACATGAATTGACTAGTCTTTAAGGTTGGAGTAAGCTAACCATAAGAGATCCGTCATAGAGGTGATGAAAATAATAGATGCAAGAAACCTAAGTGAATGGATGAGGTGGAAGATCAAGATTTTTTTCTTATTCAAGCGTTTCCTTGAAAGATAAGGCTTCCAAAGTATAGGTTTCCAAAGGAGATTCAACACCAAGAATCTTTTCAAAGAGGAATTAAATGTTATAAATAGGCAATGGAATGAAATCAATACACATGAATCCATTAACTTAGTTGTTAGAGGGTCCAAAACCTATGTAAAAATATTCCATTATAAACTACTCTATTTTTTAGGTGCAACAATGGATAACCAGTGGATACTCTGATAACCAGTGGATAACCAGTGTCCTTACATAGAATAATGATAAGCCAGGTAGAATAAAAATAAGAATAATATCTTGATTCTCTATATAAATACCCTATATTTGCCTAGATATGTTTACTTGCAAGGATGTTTAATGCTTAGGTAGGATCCTTGGTCAATAGGCGCCGGAAAATTATTTTCCAATGCCTACAGGAAGCACTATAAAATCATTTTGCAGTGCTTCCTGTATATGAAGGTACATTTTTTTCTAGCTCACTATTCACTAGTATGGCCCACTTTGACCCTTGAGACACTCACTTTGACTATTTCTTAAATTTATGGTTCACTTGAGGGTAGGAATCCCTAAGTGGGTCCATAATTTCTTAGGATGCCTAATTTCAAGTCCACATTAACCCAAATCCATTTTTTGGATTTCTTTTTATATTTGTGGAGTTGCGATAACCTAAATTTCATTAACCCTAATTGGTCTCTTAAACAAAGTGCATTACAAGTTCCTAAGAGGGTACCACACCTACATTCAACAACATGTGTAACAGAGGAGAAATTTGGGCTTGAAATCACACAACGTAGTCTTAATAGACCCATAATAGTAAGTCAACATTGATAAACTATGTCAATAAATATGTCCTCACATGAATTGACTATTCTTTAAGGTTGGAGCTAAGTTAACCATAAGAGGTCCCTCATAGAGGTGATGAAAATGATAGATGCAAGCAGCCCAAGAGCATGGATGAGGTGGAAGATCAAGGTTTGTTTCTTATTCAAGTGTTTCCTTGCAAGATAAGGCTTCCAAGGTATAGGTTTCCAAAGGAGTTTCAAAACAACAAGAGTCTTTTCAAAAAAGGAAAACGTTATAAATAGGCAAGGGAATGACCTCAAGACATATGAGTCCATTAATTTAGTTGTTGGAGGGTCCAAGTCCTATGTAACAATAGTCCATTATAGACTACTATGTTTTTGAGGTGCAACCAATGGATAACCAGTGGATACTCTGATAATAAGTGGATAACCAATGTCCTTACATACAAGAATGATAAGGTAGGTGGAATAAGAATAAGAATAAGATCTCGATTCTCTATATAAATACCCCTATATTTTCATATATATGTTTACTTGTAAGGATGTTTAATGCTTAGGTAGGATCCTTGGTCAATAAGCGCTGGAAAATGATTTTCTAGCACCTACAGCAGCGCTGGAAAATGATTTTCTAGCACCTACAGCAGCGCTGGAAAATCATTTTGCATTGCTTCCTGTATATGAAGGTACATATTTTTCTAGCTCACTAGTCACTAATCTGGCTCACTTTGACCCTTGAGACACTCACTTGGACTATTTATTAAATTTATAGGTTCACTTGAGGGTAGAACCCCCTAATTGGGTCCATAATTTCTTAGGATTCCTAAATTCAAGTCCACATAACCCCCAAATCCATTTTTTGGATTTTTTTATATTTGTGGAGTTATGATAACCTAAAATTCATTAACCCTAATTGGTCTCTTAAAAAATTGCATTATAGACTCCTAAGAGGGTACCACACCTACATTCGGCAACATGTGTAACAGAGAAACAATTTGGGATTGAAAGAACACAACATAGCATTAATCAACCCATAATAGTAAGTCAACATTGATAAACTATGTCAATAAATATATCCTCACATGAATTGACTAGTCTTTAAGGTTGGAGATAAGCTAACCATAAGAGGCCCCTCATAGAGGTGATCAAAATGATAGATGCAAGCAACCCAAGAGCATGGATGAGGTGGAATATCAAGATTTATTTCTTATTCAAGTGTTTCCTTGCAAGATAAGGCCTCCAAGGTGTAGGTTTCCAAAGGAGTTTCAAAAGACCAAGAGTCTTTTCAAAGAATTAAATGTTATAAATAGGCAAGGGAATGACCTCAAGGCATATGAGTCCATTAAGTTAGTTGTTGGAGGGTCCAAGTCCTATGTAACAATAGTTTGTTATAGAATACATTGTTTTTGAGGTGCAACCAATGGATAACCAGTGGATACTTTGATAACCAGTGGATAACCAATGTCCTTACATACAAGAATGATAATCCAAGTGGAATAAGAACAAGAATAACATCTTGATTCGCTATATAAATACCCCTATCTTTGAATATATGTGTTTACTTGTAAGGATGTTTAATGCTTAGGTAGGATTATTATTCAATAGGCACTGGAAAATCATTTTGCAGTGCTCCCTGTATATGAAGGTACATATTTGTCTGGCTCGCTAGTCACTAGTATGACTCACTTTGACCCTTGAGACACTCACTTGGACTATTTCTTAAATTTATAGGTTCACTTGAGGGTAGAAACCCTTAAGTGGGTCCATAATTTCTTAGGATGCCTAATTTCAAGTCCACATCAACCCACTTAGGGGTTTTTACCCTCAAGTGAACCTTCCATTTTTTGGATTTACAATAACCTAAAATTCATTAACCCTAATTGGTCTATAAAACAAAGTGCATTACAAGTTCCTAAGAGGGTACCACACCTACATTCGGAAACATGTGTAACAACGAAGCAATTTGGGCTTGAAAGCACACAACATAGTCTTAATAAACCCATAATAGTAAGTCAACATTGATAAACTATGTCAATAAATATGTCCTCACATGAATTTACAACACCTAAACACAAAGGGAGTCCAAGATTCATTGCAACATATCATTATTTCCAGGTTAATTGCCTCATTGCAACATATTGTTTCCAGAAGAATTTTTTGAGATGTTTTAGTTGTATGTATTAATTATTGGATGTTTAGTTTATCAACTTATCAAAGAAATATTTATGGGGCTATGTTTATTCTTTTGGGTGCTATTGGATATTGATCTGTGAATTTTTTGCATTTTCAATTTTGTTACAAGCATCTGTGAGAGCTTAACGCAACATTTAACGTCCAGTTTATTGGTTTATCTATTGCTCGAATTATTTCTCTGAGTTTTTTGTTTTTCATATGCATCTTACAGCTAGAGGTTTCTTCCATTATTTCACTAAATCTACAAGCACAAGGATCCTTCATAATTCATTTACCTACAAGACAAGGATTGGTGATTTGAATGTAATGATGAATTGTAAAGCACTTCATTCACATGTTGGTCTCTAAAATAATATTTTAATTTGTGTAAATGAAGTTTTGGAATTTTCTGCAAAGTGGTGCAATTATAACCAACCAATTCTTAAAAATATTTTTAGTTGTGTAAATGAAGCTGTGGATATTTTTTGTAAACTAATGCAATTATAACGACTAATTTGAGGGTGCCCAGAGAACTTTGGCTAGAGATCGTGTAACATTTAATGTCTACTGGCCAATGAAATCCTCAAATTATATTAATTCATTCAGAACCATCTGCAAAGTGTAATAAAATTATTTAGTGTTGGCAAGTTTGTGACCCTGTCCTTAAGGGGGGATTTTGTGACCCTGTCTTTAAGGATCCTTTTCTTGTAGGTAAATGATTTTTTATTACAATACAAGCACAGGCTAGAGGAAAAAATTGTTTAAACAAGAACTATCCAATTTTTCCCTAAATATCAAGCAATCGAATTTGTCATATATTCTTCCTCTAACATGGAGAATTTGATGCACAAAGTGGGGTTTTTAGACATTTTTGTGTGAATTGGGGCACTAAATACAGGAAACTCCATACCTGTGGAGATTCTATGGTTTTATGTGAACAGGGGATATGTGCTTCACCTATTTCAGCGGTCATGTGCGGGTGCGGTCAACCTGCTACTCTAGGTTGTTGCAATTACGATAAAGAGGATAGGAGGATATGGCACGGGCGGGGAGGGGTGCATGAATTTTGAACGAGAGCGGGAGGTGGCGAACGAAGGGAGTTAATGCAAGGGTACGAACGGGGAGTTAATGCAGCAGAGGTGGTGGAGGGGTTGGTGGTTGGACGCTGGAGAGGGTGGGGTGGAGTAACGTCAGATGGGAATAACGTCAGACAGGGGGCTTTCATAGACCAGACTGAAGTTTCCATTTCCATTTCAAGCGACGGGGGCGAGGTCCCATCAGTCGGAGGTTGAATGGTTTTCGGTGACAGGAAACTCCATTTCGTCACACTAAATAAATTCATTTACAAATAAAATTTAAGAATTCTTATCCTTTTTACGATCATATCTCATCTTTATTATTGTGTTTCGTTGAGAATTTTAAGATTTTGTTGAAATTTTTTTCGCTTAGTTTTATAAGTTTGATGCCTTGTTGTGAAGTTATATAACTTTATATTTACCAATAAAAATTTATTCAAAAAAAAAATTCACAAGGCACACTCTTGTGTTCAACTATGCTCATAAGTGTATAAAACTAAAATTCCCACATCACCTTAGGAGAGTTAAAATGAAAGTTAAAAGGACTAGGAATTCTATGGGTGTTAATAATAGAGTATGTTTTTTTTCTCTCTCATCTTTTATTTTCTGATGAGATTTTAAATTTTTTGTAATGGATTTAGAAAGGATGGAAAAAAGCTCAATGAGATTCTGGAGTTATAATGACTTCTTAATGGGATGAAGATACACATTAACAAATTCTTAATCTCTATTGTCTTTCTATTGGGATGAAGATACACATTAACAAATCTTTAATCATGAGGATTCCTAAGGAAGATATGGTTTATTTTTCAAGTATTTTTCTTTCCATTGAGATTGATTTCAAATATATTTTGAAGTGCTTAGGTTTTATTTTGAATCTATATTTGTAAATAAAGAAGGATTGAGATTGGTTGATCTCTGGGGTGGTGAAAATGGTTAGCATTTGGTGTCACCGTTAGCTTTCTAGATGAGGAAGATTTGTTTTCGTGAAAGAAATTCTTGAGGTTATTCCTATTCATTGGATCTCACTTTCTTGGATTCAAAAGGGGAATAGTTGAGAATAATTAGTTTTAAATTTATTTGGTTTGGCTGTAGGGAGAACAGAGGCATCCCTTTGGTGAAAAGGGAAACACTAGTTGTGCCCAAAGAATTAGGTGGGTGGGACATTAAAAATATTTTATTGTTCTTACAGAATTTGACAACCAAAAATGTCGATAGACCTATATAGGGTAAATGATTTTAGTGTCATTTTGTAGTACAAAAGTACATAGTTCCAGGTTTCGTTTAGGATTGGGTAAGGAATCTTGTGTAAAAGTTGCATAGTTTATCTATCATTTGAAAAGTTATAGTGCATGTTTTTCCTCTAATTGGTGAATACTCTGTATGTATGATTGGGAATAGGACCAGGCACTACAAGGAAAAGACCCTCTAGCAGAGGTTATAAACAGAGGTTTTTAGTGTTATAAAATTGGCCATAATTGTCAAAAAAACATTTACTACAACATATGTTTTTGGTAACGGAGGTTTTGGCAGAGCTTCCAATGGAATTTCAACACAACTAAAAAAAATTGGGTGGTCAGAAGTTGTTACGAATGTTTTTCTCATCGGTGCACTAATCAGGTTTCAACGCACCGGTGCATTGTACCGTGAATGCACCAGTATTGTAAATATACTAAGCACCGGGATGGAAAATAAATTTCAGAAGCCCCGGGGTGTTTAGCAACGTCTCAGTGCGCGTCATCCAGACAGTCGCACCGGGGTGGTCGAAGGTGCATGCATCGGGCCATTAACATGTAAAATCACATTGGGCGCCCTGTAGGTGATACAACACACCGGGTTGTGAAGTTATAAAAACGCACTAGCACGCTAAAGGAAAACCGCACTGGTGCATGCAACGCTTATCGGACCGCCCAGGTGGTAGTCGTCGATAAAGTGCATTGGGCGTTCTAATTGGTACTGGTATTTGTGCGGTGCCCATAGGTCGTAGAAATGCACCGGTGCATAGTATCATACAAAAGCAACGGTGCGCAGTATCACACAAACACACCAAGTATTCTAATCAGTATTGGTATTTGTGCGATGCCCATGGGTTGTAGAAACGCGTCGGTGTGCATTATCATATAAACACACCAGTGCATAGTAACTAACACACACTGGTGTTCATTTTGTATTTTTAGAAACACCGACCTGTGACAGTGCAATTATTGTGATTTTTTTAAATTCATTATTTATCAAAAGTCAACACATATCTTATAATAGTATTCATATCAATTAATTTTTTATTAGTGCATTTGAATGTGATGTTTGGATTAATTTGTTATATCATATCATCAGATTTCGCATCTCTTCATTATAATATTTAATCATCCATATATTTAATCAGTGGTGTAACATTTCACAACGACAATGGAGAACGCAATAGAGTAAATTAAAACATATTTTATTATATATATATGAATAAGAAACTCTTTGTCATACAAAATGGGATATTTATTGGTATCCCTCTATCTTTCAATTGGGACACTATGTCCATTACATTAAACAAAATGTCTGATTTCATAGACAAATATTTCAAAAAATACAACGCCTTGCTTTGATATCCAAACATAGTGATCATCATTCTTCGCTTGAACTGTTGTCACTGCTAGAGCTACTTCCATGACTTGGGGTTATTTTCAGTTGTGTTTTGTTCACGATGTTGATTGTTTTTTTCTTCTTCACCTTCCATCTACAAACATAAAAAAAAAAAAATTGAAATGAGTGTATATACATTGGTGAGAATAATGAAAATTGCAATATTAAATAATATACATCAATGTAAATCGAAAAGAAAAATGACGTACCGTAACAACAATTGACTCATAAACTACACACATTCTTTCAAAACCATGTACCATGCCATCTTTCAAAATTTCATCTATTGGCGCAGTTCCATACTTTGTTTCCTGCAAGTTTCATACCCCATAACAAATCATATATTTAATATAAAAGATTTTTTTGTTCTATTAATTATAGACGGAGCTAAGTAAAACAAGATCGATAGATGCTTACAAATTCACAATTAATTTCTGATATGCCAACATATACTCACAACCCATATTTAACCCAATTTCAATCAATTTGTCTGATGGTTCTTCTTTGTATGTTGGCACCTGTTTGAAGACATTCAATGATGATTTTTGTAAAACAACTTAAAAAGTACAAAAATGATATCTAGTTAAGTTGTTATAAGGAAGTAACAATTACTCACAAACTTAGATATCAACCCTTTTCTTCCTTGTCGTCCTGTTTTATGTGCTGAATGGGTTCCATTTTCTTTTCTTTTCTGCTAGAAAATTCTTGAAAATTAATTTTTAATGCTAAATTGTTTATTTATTGTACCTAATGATCGAAAAATTCAATTATTACATATTACATTTGAAGCATGTTGTTGTTGAGATGGCTCCTCCTGCGATGCAATTTTGTCCATTTCTTTGACCATCTCCTTGTACACCTTTTTGGAATATTCCTACTGTCATATTTCTGATATCATCTCGTTCATCTTTTGAGATTTTCATAATCTTCCTGAAAATGTAACATGACAATAAAATATTTAATTTTTATATTGATATATGAAAAGTAAATATAACAAAAGTGCTATTTATAAATGATTGCTTTCTAGTAATATATACATATAATTCTAGAAAATAAATTAAAGGAATATTACTTTTTCATTCCTTCATTTTTGTTGTTGTACATCTTTTCTATTAAAAGTCTCACATGTCTCATTGACCAATTCTCTGGAAACTCATCCTGTAGTTTAGATAAAATTTGGTTCTTGGAATCATTGGATTGATTTTTGTATTCTAAGTGGAAATAAAATCTATACATTCGTTCCACTAGATCCCTCAATGTTTTGTAAAAGTTTTCCCCCCTTTCGTTAACCTCCAACACCACTCCAGATGAGCTAAGGAGCAATTCATTTTCATTTGCATGTTCTATTTTCTTTTCTTTTCTTAGAACAACATTCCTTTTCTGAGTTGTTGGTCCCTGTAGAAAATTAAACATAGGTGAATTAATAGATTGTTAGAAACATTTTATCTAATATTTTTAAGTATATTATTAATGAAAATTAAATAAAGAAACTCATATTGGATCAATAGTATTTTTTCATTCACCTGATTCATCCTTCTGCAATTTTTCCATCAAGCTTTTACGCTCTTCTAGTCTTAGATCAGAAATAATCTTATCGAGCTTCATCATTTTGTAGCTTTGCATGATACACAGTAAACAATACATATTAGTTAAACTTACATATAGTTCAAAAATAATAATTGTTGTAAAGAATTTACAAAGAACTTGCATTTTTTTCTTTTCTCGATGTGCTATCAGTATTTTTTTTACTTGATCTCTTGTTAGCTATTTATTTATCAATATGAAACCTATTCCATACCATTTATTAATATATTTTATAAATAAATCACAAACTTTGCCGGTAAAAAAAAAATCAAGAAAACGGTGCACCTTTCAAGAAGTACGCACCGACGTCGGTGCGGCGTGTTCTTATAAATGCACCGCCCAAACAGTAGAAACATTGGACGGTGCTCTCTGTCAACAAGGAGACCTGGTACATTATATGTTAACCAGTGCACTGATTAACATAGAAAAATTAATAAAAATCCTCTAGTGTTAGTTTTTGTAGCATAAGATGTCATGGAGGAGGCGGTGCGGCATGTTCTTAAAAACGCATCGAGAAAACAACGGACCATCGTACGGTGCTCTCTGTCAACAAGGAGACCCGTAACCGATTAACACAAATATAAAATTTAAAAAAAAAAAATTATCAAACATTACGTGCGCAGTGCGGTATAATGAAATAGTGCATTGGTGCGCTATTTCACACAGGGTGCACGGATTAACAAAAATTTTCGTTTTTAAATTGTTTTTATCAAACATTACATGCACGGTGCACTATAATAAAATAGCGCACTAGTGCGCTATTTTACACAGGGCGCACGGATTAAAAAATATATATGTGTTTTTAAATTGTTTTTATCAAACAGTACGTGTGTGGTGTGCTGTAATAAAATAACGCACCGGCGCACTAAGTTACATAGGGCGCACCGATTAAAAAAATATATGTTTTTTTTAAACTCACGCAAGGGCCGACATGGATTGGGATCTGACTCTGCAAGTCGTCCTGCGGGTTATATGTCATAGGCATATACATACAGCAATACAAACCCTATAAATATAAAATGAAAAGCCCTAATTCTGAAGTCACAGAAACAGGAAGAAGCAAGGGTAGAAACAAAAAGAATCAAGGGTTTAGTGTAAGAAAGGGATTTTTTTTTTTTAATAGTAAAATTTAAATTTTTTACTTAACATGTATTAAATCAAACAGAAACTGTAAAAAAAGAAATTATTACAGTAAAATTTAATCACCAAATGGTTTGAAATTCTATACTACAGGGTTTGAATCACTAGATGTTTGAAATTATGATTCTTTGAATAGTTATGTTCGAAAGTATTTCGCTACTCTACAGTGCTCTCGTGCTCTCTTGCTCCAGGTATATATCTCGTCCAAATCTCTCCCTGAATTTTTTTGCAAAAATAATGAAATAATGAAAATTTTTTACTATTTAAAGAATTTTTTTTATGAAATTAGATTTTCGAAAATAATTTTCCGCCCTTTTTTCAATTTATCGCTTTTTTCACTTTAAAAAAATTAAGTTGCACTTTTTTTATTTGCGGCTATTCGGTGCGTTTGTTATCTAACCGCACTGGTGCGTCAATTAATAACACAACACTGGTGTGTAGTAACTAAAACGCACCTATGCGGTTAACCGTACATTAGCACTGATAACAATAAGTCCATTTTTAAGGCACCGAAATTACTTTTACTTATGTACACAAAAATTTATTGTTTATTTTGCTCAAATGAGGGAGAAAATATCATAATTATATCGAATGGACAATTCTTCAAAATCCAGTTTGTTCCATAATATTTCTCAAAGTCCATCGTGGAGTTCTCCCTATCCATCTCGAGACGTAATATTTACTTCAGATTTTATTTATATTTTCATTATCTAATTGAATTTGTTTATTTTATCCATGTCAATCAGCTAAATAAAATTAATGTATACAAATTTGCAGGTTCATGCAGTTTCATAATCGAGTTCAAATGCACAAAATATTCAAACAGCTCCAAAACGTCGGAAGCTCTTATCAGGAGCAACATACCACAAGGTGCATTTGGTAGATGAAAATGGACAACAACTTCAGCCTGCCAATTGTAACATTGCATCTTCTAGCCACAATCCTGGGACAATGATGGTAATAATAATTGTTTGGTATATTAATGTAATTATTTTGACGTCAAACCATTTAATCATGCATTGTCGACGTGCTTACTAATTGATATCATAGATTTTGTACTAATCATGTTTAAATATATTTTTTGAAATTATTAGGATTCTAGTGATGCTGAGCGGCCTAAATACCATCTTTCGTTGCACCCCACGACAATGTCAAATCAAGAGAAGGCTAAATTAAGAGAAAAACTCAGAGAGGTACGGTACCAAGAATGGTTGAATCAACCACCTATTCAATTCCCACTACGTCCAGATTCACCAATTAGGAATGCTTACAGCAATAGTAGCTCTTTACAAGCTGGCAATGGAGGTAATCAAATAGAGGTTGGTATGGATGATTACTTAAGGGATACGACTGCCATGGAGACAATGTTGTTAGATGCATTCCGAAACAATGATCAGCTAGGGGATGATGCTCATATCGTTGATACCATTTTCAAAAGCCTTAAATTTGCTTCCACCACCCCTCTCTTTGGACCTAGCGGTCAGTCAAAGTCTACCCAATTGGGGACAACGATGTTACTGTACAACTTGAAAGCAAAGTTTGGCTTGTCGAATGCATGTTTCTCAAACTTTTTGAGGTAATTGACCATCGAGTCCTCCCTTATATTTTGAGAAATATAATCACACAATGAACATTACAAATGGTCAATTTTAGTAATGTTAATAATTATATTGACATTAAAGTATATTTAATATTTTCCATGATCACCAACTACAGGTTATTCCAAGATAAGGTTCTTCTGAGTGATAATGTCTTGCCCGGTAGCTGCGAAGACGCAAAGAAATTGTTGAAAATGTTAGGTGTTGAGTACATATCATATCATGCATGTCCAAATGATTGTATTCCATATAGAGGATAATATGCACACAAAGAGATATGTCTGAAATGTGGGCATGACATGTATGATAAATAAATAAAAAGAAGGGTAAATCACGTGGTCCTCCTTTTAAGATATTGAGGCACATGCCTATAATCCCAAGGATTCATAGGATCTTTCGTTGCAAAGAATTAGTTATGTTGCAGGGATGGCATACCTCACATAGAAGTGAGTTCACAGTTATGTGAATCCCAACAGATTCAATAGCCATGAAACATATAGAGGATACATGGCCCGAAAAATTCAAGGATGAAGTACGAAGTCTACGACTCAGCATAGCCATGGATGGCATCAACCCATATTCCCTCCAGAACACCAACTATTCTATTTGGCATGTAGTAGTGATCAATAACAATATCCCCCCATGGTTGTCCATGAAGAATGAACATCTTATGTTTGCTCTCATAGTCCCTGGTAGAAGACAAGTGAAGAATATGGATGTCTACTTACAACCACTGGTAGATGAATTGAAGGAATTATGGGATGGGATAAATGTATACGATGTATCAAGACCCATCGTAGCAGAGAGGAGTTTTACGTTGTATGGCATATGTGCTTACACGACACATGATTATCTAGGCTTAGGAGTTTGCTTTAGTAAATTACATGTTTATTGATTTGTTTATATACGTAACAATATTCTTTTGCATATTAGTTATTTAATTCGTTGTAATTGTTTTGATCTTCATGATATTCTTTAATGTGCCATGCACATATATTGTATACAATAATTTCGCAGGTCTTGTAACAAAAGGGTATTTTGGATGTAAATGTTGTGGACCTTCTCTGAAAGCTAGATGCTCCAATGACCTACGAAAGCCAGTGTATGACTGCTCCAGGGTATTCCTCCCAGAAGAACACCCTTACAGAAGATTAACATCTGTTTTCAATGGTAAACAAGAGAAAACCCAAAGGCCTCCAATAATGACACCAGCTGAATGGCTTAGAGCATATCAGAGAGAGAAGGAGAAGGAGTTCATAGAAATGTTCGATTCAAATGGGGAGCCTATGTTCGATGATCCAAAATTCTTTGACACCTGTGTTGAGAAATTTCCCATTGGGATGAAAAGGAAATCTATCTTTTATAACCTCCCATATTGGGAGCATATTAAGATTACCCACTTATTAGATCCCATGCATATATTTAAAAATGTTTCATCTTCTTTATGGAGGCACATATCGTGGAAATAAAGTGACACATTGGTTGTTAGGAAAGATCTTATTACTTCAAAAACTAAAAAGAAACATCGGCCAAGATGATTAGAAAGTACAGGATCAGACCTGCCTCTAATTCATGGTATTTCAAAGAAGGTGATGTCCCATGGGTTTTAAAAAAAGATGATCTTTCTTTGGCAAAGGAAGTTATAATGGGTGTGAGGGTGCCATCTTCATACGGGTCTTCACTACGGCGCTACTTCACCGTGGATGACCATTTTTCGGGGTTGAAATCGCATGACCATTTGAATCTTCTAAGAGTACATATAATTTCAAAAGCATGATTTTATTATTTGTTATATTAATAAATTTTATCCCATGCAGGGATCATAAAACATAACTAATTTTGTATATTATTGCATGTGTTTATAAATTTGCAATGTCATTATCCTTTGTTCATGCGTGGGTGTGTGAAACATGAATTCCCCTAAGACCTAGGATGTCCCATATCTAAATTATCTGCATTTGTACGTTGGATCACGTCAAAGGAGATTCATGTGGCTAGCATTCCACGGTGGCGTCTGTTAGCGCTCAAATCTACCTTAGGCTGAAATAAGGTAAAACTCAAGGCTACATCAAACCACGCTCATCCTCGTAGCTAGCCCTACGAGGACAGGAGAGGGCTCTCTCCGGGTCTATCTCAGCAAAAGGTTTTCAGAGGGGCTGAGATGACTTATAATGAACAATGAATATTGATTTTAGGCTAGTAAAGAGATAGGAATGTTTGATTTTGATTTTTTGGATTTTTGTTGGAGAAATGGAAAAAAAAACAATTTTGGGTCCGGGGATAAGGCCAGATCTTTGCAGATTTCGAGTTGGGGCGAGGTAGGAAATAGTCTTGATGCTTTTGATTGAGTATATGGATGGATCAGAAAGACAAGGAGCTGAAAAGGGCAAGGACGAACATGGATCCTTTTCAAACAGGCGAAAACATACAAAACTAAATGAATTCAAAGGCAGAGCACTGTAAACAATGGATTCAACCTCATCTACTCATTCATTTTAGTTTCAGAAGCATAAGAAGGGATGGCATACATTAAACATGAAATAACTTACAATAAACTGAGAGAAAACACCATCAAGAAATGAAAGCCACAAGAATCCCAACAGGTGCTGCAAAACCTCTGATCTTTCCTTAGCCAAAATATGAAAAATATGTACAATAGTGTGTCACAAGTTTCCCAAGAGTCCAACCTGTAGAATGTCTCAAAAATTACAATATATAGATCACTCTAACCCCTTCCCATGCCTCTAGGGGTATAATTCCTTCTTCAGGGATCAGTTTCAACCAAATTCTAATCAAGGAGCTAAAATCTAGGCAGCTAACAACTTGCCTCTAAAAGAGTGGAAACTGATTCATTTACATGATTTTCACTTTTTTGAGAGTGAATATTCTAGAATAGGTAAAAGTAAGCCAAATTTACATGCCAACCATCAATTTACATCATGAAAACCCAAAAATTTCATCCACAAGCAAAACTGGTCCCAACTAGCCGAAATTCTGAGCTGGAAGTTGAAAATTCAGCCAAAAATCTATATGGGTAGCGCGCCTTTTAGCCTGATTTTGAGGCACTTCCTGACATCCAAATTGAGCTCATGATAGCTCGTTGGAAAGCCCTGGATGTTGGCTATCCAACCCAAGTGTAATTTCCCAATTTGGAGCTCATTTTCCCCTCCAAAACTTCATTCTCCCAGAAGTACTTCCTGCTGGTGCAAAAGGTGGCAGCAAGGTGGTTTTCATGGGGTTTTTGGGCCTTTTGATCATCCAGAATCTGATGAAATGCTTCGGAAATGCCTGAGCATGCATAACTTACCATGAAAAACCCAAAAATGCAAAATTTTCCTTCAGCAAGTGTCCCGAACAAAAGTGAGCATATCGATGTGCTACCCGTATAGCGGAAAAATCTGTTTTTGGACCAAAATATTTCAAAATGACAAAAATTTCTCCAAATTTGCTCAAATTCGGAGCGAAGACCCTCCATCATGTATCATGTCCAGCCAACGAAGCCTCGGCCAAAATCTGGAGTGGATCAGGCCTTTTCCGCCGTTTTAGTGCTTCGCTCAACCTCCTCTTCAGAATCTTCATTCTTGCTTTGCAGACGTGCATGCGGGCCCAATAATGACCTTTCATGTGGCGAAGCATGTCTTTCTCTCTATTGGCCTTTGCCAACAACTTCTCCAGATGAATGTTAACATGCGTGAGTACAGAATCTCGATCGATTGGTGTCATGTCTCCAGGTCTCTTCCGGGCCAATTGTCGATCCTCACGGATTCGCCGCAGCTCATAAAGTGTGTGCTCATCCTCTAGCTGTTTGTTGCGCTGCTCCAGGTAATTTATCACCCACTGATCTTTCTGCAATTTATCTTTCAGCATGTCATTCTCGGCCCTTTGCTCCTGGATGATCTCCTTCAGTTTCGAGCTAGGAGAGCTCGCATCAACATCAATGATCGTGAAATCCGTGTCCCGGCCTCCTGATGGACCCTCATCATGCATGGGCTTCTTGCCCCTGTCCTGGATCTATACCTGTGCTGAAGAAGAAGGCGAGACCCCTTCCACATCATGTGGAGATAATACTCGCTCTGCTGATGGAGTCGGCGAGACCCCTTCCACCCCGGGTGGAGATAATACTCGCCGTGTAGCTGCAAATAAGGCCCTGTGGCCTCGCTGGTATGTCACATATAATGGAGCACTGATATGCTCAATCTCAGGAATGTCAGGCTGGTGTGAAGGCTCTCCCGCATCATGAACTACCTCGGGAGGCGGCTGTGGCGCTGTGAAAAAGTCACGGGAGATGAAATCCTCCCAAGTGATGCCCTGTTGTGTCAACTGATGTACCACTATGATCTTGATCAGAGCGTAATGATATATACTTCTATGCTGCTGTGCTGGGGTCTTCTTCTATACAAAAATCATCATCCTCTCTATGTTGCGATACATGAAGTACGGAATGTTCATCATACGTACCCTCGTGAAGTGCATCAACAAACGAACATGGTACGCAAAGAGACGCGAGAATCTGCCCTCGCAACTGAAATACCGAATGATGAGTTTCATCAGTGGTGCAAAATCATCCCTCAGGAATCTGAAAGGAAAAACTCTGCCCAAGTGCCTCATATACCCAGGTTTGATGTATGGCTCATAGTGGAATTTCTCTAACTGTTGACGTTTGTTCCATTCCTCTCCTAAATTTGGTATGCCAGTGGCCTGAGCAATAGTCATTGGTGACAAAATGAAATCTACTCCAGCGAGATTTACACGGCCATCATGTAAATGTAGAACAAACAGACGAGCTAGTTCACGATGAAGCTGGGTTTGTGAAATCATCTCACAGAATCGAAAACATGACTGAACCCGGAAACAATCCATTGCAAGCAGACATGCCTGCAATTGAGCCAAAGAAGTAGGATCCTCCTTGAGATGTTTACCACCTTTGCCACCTTTGTGAGGCCTCCGTGGCACATTACCCTCTGCTGTGGAATCACTGTCCGACTCCTGCTCATAAACTGACTCTGTCTCTGACATGGCTTTGAAAACAAGATATTTGCAATATGGATGCTGATATAGGTGCAGTGAAGGCAAAATTTTAATGTATGTTCAAAACCCAATAAATGTCACACATGTACCCAAGTATCACAGGAGAACAAAATCATAATGAGGATGGCTCTGTTTTAATGGCATAAAAACTATCACTATTTTGATCACAAGTAAGTTTGACAAATGAGTACCAAATGCAAATGTATGGTACAACTTTATAATGATGGCCAAAATTTGTCAAAGGAGCAAACAAATATGGGACTGTGTTTTATCAAATGGAGAATAGGAACAACATGACAATGACCATAGTGAAACAAATGGTCATGACAGTGGTAATAGAATGATGATGACAACAATGATAAGATGATAAACTAAGGGCGTGAGGATGATGTACACAATGTGCTAGGGCATGAGCATATCTACCATTCACAAAAGTTTTCAAACCCTTCACAAGACTGTCCATATATATTCAAAACCCTTAAGGAATAAATCTGCATATAAATGTAGGGTTCATACATTTATCTTCAACCAAGGCTTGTTTCCCAACATCAATAACACCACAATCATGCTAAAAATCTACTGAGCAACCTTTAGAAACCTACTTGCAAGTCGATGGAGCCGATTTGATACGAAACTGGGCGCAAGACAAAAAAAAATTTAGCTCTGTCTCCGTATGGGTAGCGCACCTACCCAACGGGTAGCGCGCCTTATATGGGTAGCGCCTGTGTTATTTGCAAAGGGCTGGGGCGGTTAAGTGGGTAGCGTGCCTCATATGGGTAGCGCCCCTCCTGTATGGGTAGCGTGCACCTCCAAAATCTGTCAACAACTCTGCAAACACGTCTCCGGCCCTCCACTTCACAAATTCGACTTCTGCCTTGCGGATTTCTTGCAAATGATTTTGTTTGCCATGTTTTATATATGAAGAAAATATCTCATCAAATCAGATTTGATTTCAAATTTGTTTGATAACCCACTCTCATAATGTTTGGCATTTTGACATTTGGTCATTTAATACAATGCTTTTCTTTTGGCTTTTCTGAGTGCCTTTCTGAGTTTTGGACTGAAAATACTTGTTTGTCTTTTGCAGGGATGCGGCACTTGGCTTTGGAAAAGATCAGAGGCTTGCACTGAAGCTTCTTATAATGAAATAAATACAATTATTACAAACATGAAATTAGACAATTTCTAGTTCCAAAACAGAGTTTTGGACTAGAAATGTCTTCAAATGCTTTTGATAATAAAAATGTGAAATAGGAAACTTACGAAACCAACCTCATGGCCTGCGGGCTTTATGACATGTAAGCAAAGGACTTGAAAACCCTAGACTCTAGGACTAAAGACTCTTTTTAACGAAACTAATCATTAATGACAATGAATGCAATGACTATGAATTTCAATGATTTTTGAAGAATTTTAATTAGCCCTGCAGGTACAAGCATGAGGAAACACATGACAACCATACCCCCTCGTTAGTCAATGGCATGCTCCTAGCGAAATGCAACGAAGTGGAACGAGCGAGACACCTAAGAATGATATGCAAAAAGCGAAATGATCTCTGACGGAGGGCTGTAAGGACCGACTCTAACAGCGTCAAGAGATAGTTGAGATTGTTTGTATGTTTGAAAAGGAACTACCGACGAGTTTCATGGACTTGTAGGTTCATATTCTAATCCACCTAGTAGATGAGGTTGAATTAGTTAGGGTGGTTTCTTGTCGTTGGATGTTCTTCTTAGAGAGGTACATGAAGAAATTGAAAGGTTTTGTTCGACAAAGGGCGAAACCCGAGGGGTCTATGGCAGAGGGGTACATATCGTATGAGTCTTTATATTATTCCAGTGAGTACATCAAGTAGATCGACAACAGACCAGGTGCGGTGATTTAGGATGATGAAAGGGATGAAGACAAAAGAGAAGGGGAGTTGCTCCAAACGAATGGAAAAAGGCACTTGATAAAGAGTAAGCGACTTATAATTTTTCAAATTTACACAAAGTAAATATTCATATTGAACTTCGATATAATGTATATTTTGATCTCATATGTACTATATGCCGGTTTGATTTCATCAGCGAATGCAGAAATTGAAGCAATCAATAAATTCATTCTTTACAATTCTGAAGCGACACAACCATGGGTCGCATTGTATGAACAAAAGAGGATGAAATGGGATAATGACAGGAAAGAATTCAGACAGTTGAATGGTAGAAGTGTGCCTTATCCCGATCATTTAAAATAAAATATGCCAAAAATATGCCCCAACAGTTGGGTTGTTGACCAAGTCAGAGAGAAATACGGTGCAACTGGTTATTACCTGTGTGCTGAAGAAGATGCGCTAAACGTATGGATTGGGTGCACCCACTCGGTTATAATCTATTTATGTACATTTTAAACCTAATAATGCACCTTTGAAATGTAATTACATCTATATTTCATATTTTAACTGTTGGGTTATTATAAGACACATGACACTATGATTTTTTAACCCTTTTTATAGGTGCATTTGTTCCCATCTATGTGGGCATATGGACACCATTTTGGCATAGAAAATGTCGTTGATGGACACATCACACACGACTATGGAGTGGAAGTCGAGTTCGATCAATCTAGTATATCTAGCCACCATGATCAAAACCTAGTATGAGGGACGTTAGGTTACGTCAGAAAGATACAAGAGATTATTGAAGTGGATTTCTCTTCTTTCCAATGTGTTATTTTTAGGTGCAAGTGGTGGGACACCTTTGATCGAAATAATGTGAAGGAAGATCACAATAGTAGGCTAATATGTATCAACTTTAGAAAGATGTGGGATGAAGCTAAAGAGCCCTATGTCTTCCCCAAACACTGCAACCAGGTGTTTTTTACCCAGATGTGTTGGATAGGGATTGGTGGTTCGTATTGAGACATGACCCTAGATCAAAACATATTTTTGAGAACAATAGTGTTATCATGCCAAGCGATCTGGAAGATAATGAGAGTGATCATGAGAACCGAGAGTGATATGGTACATGTGTTATTTCATCATTTATACTTTTTAAGATGGGTTTTTATAAAGAAGATGACTTAATTACCTTATAACTAAGTCTCTTTTTTTTGAAACATTATAATATGTATTTTGAATTAATTGGTTATTTGCATTATGTTAATGTTAAAATCATTTCACTCGATAATTTGAAATTATGTTGATCTCGAAAACAATGATGTACTGTATAAAGTTCTTTTTTATATAATGTCAATTCCTAAAATAATACAACTACTTGATTGCTTTAAATGTGTGTGAATGATATCTTCAAAATGTATATTGTTATTTTTAGTATGTAAGATCATAATAAAATAATGATAATTCTAAAGTACATGAATTTATTTGCATTATTTTCTAAACTTTATTATGTTACAAAAATTCATATTATTCTAGATTTATTATTTTACAATTATTTATATTCATACAAATTTACAATATTGTAATTTTACAATTATGGTAATTTAACAATATTTACGGTATACATTTTACTTACGGTATTTATGGCTCAAAATTCACAATTAATTTACAATTTTACAAACTTACAAATTTAAAAATTTTAATAAAATTGAATGATGACAATACATACAATTACGATTACAATTTTACAATTTCACAATACAATTACAATTTTACAACTATTTTACATCATACAATTAAAATTACAATTTTACAATTTTACATACAATTACAATTAGAATTACAATTACAATTACAATTACAATTTTAGAATTTCACATACAATTACAATTACAATTTTACAATTTTACATACAATTACAATTTTACAATTTTACATACAATTACAATTACAATCATTTCACATTAATACAATTAAAATTTTACAAATATTTTACATACAATTACAATTACAATTAAAATTACAATACAATTTTACAATTACAATTAAAATTTTACGATTTTACATACAATTACAATTACAATTTTACAATTTTACATATATACAATTAAAATTACAGTTACAATCATCTCACATTAATACAATTAAAATTTTACAAAGATTTTACCTACAATTACAATTACAATTACAATTACAATTACAATTTTACAATTTCACATACAATTACAATTTTACAATTTTACATATATACAATTAAAATTACAATTAGAAATACAATTACAATTTTACATACAATTAAAACTAAAATTTCAATTACAATCATGACATAATATTTAATAAAATCATGATTTATTATTAAAAATAAACATCATGATCGTGATAACCATCGTACAAACATCATATTCGACTAAAAAACACATTCAAATTCGCTAACGTCATCTAATCATCGTGATCATGATAATCTAACAAAACACAACCATTGTATAACATCATCACAACAC
This sequence comes from Pinus albicaulis, assembly GCA_034641835.2. NCBI lineage: Eukaryota > Viridiplantae > Streptophyta > Pinopsida > Pinales > Pinaceae > Pinus > Pinus albicaulis. The sequence continues at coordinate 119,205,595 of CM076577.1, read as the reverse complement.
AAATATCAAATATAAATCTCATGTCAAATAACTGCTATCACATACACATTTATCTGCAAGCTGCATATTAAATGAACATATCTAACATGACCTAACAATATACACATCATGATGAACACCAACATGTAAATTAAGTACATATGCAACATGAACATAGTATATATATATATATATATATATATATATATATATATATATATATATATATATATATATATATATATATATATATATATATATCAAAAATATACAACTGTAATATAACTGCATATAAATGTCAAATATCAGCTAGTGGTACATCAATAATATTACTAGTCGAGGCCTGCTCAGTCGATGGTGTAGCCTCGACATGCTTAAATAGATGATGATCACGTGCCTGCTGATCTGGAGGTGCCTACTGATCAGTAACTGCTTGCTCATGATGACTCGTGGATGGTCCAGCTTGCTCAATGGATGGTGCGACGACCTACTCAGTCGATGGACCTGCCTCCTCAGATGGACCTGCGCCCTCCTCAGGATTATGTGCCTGCTCAAGACTAGGACGTGTCTGTTGAGATGGTGCAGACTGCTCAGACGATGCCTACTCATGATCATGACGGGATGTTGCAGGCTACTCATCATGATCATCTCCGGCACGAGGTGGAGGAGGAGGTGGAGTACTATATCGATGATCACTCCCCTCATGATCGTGATCATCAGATGATGCGCTGCTCTGTTGTACTACATCTTCACCATGCCTACCCCTCCTTGCTCGCGACAATACTCTTGTAGCTCCAACGATATGCTGCATGAGTGTCAATATATCACGGGGCATGACTCTCCATATCTTTTTCAACCTATCATCAGCCTGTATCTCTCTGATAGTAGTCGGCCTGACTCCCTCCTCAACTAAGAGTCGACGGAGTTGGTCGCCCAACTCAATCCTAAATCGGGTGTCAGGCCTACGCCTCACACCCACCGGTATCTGCGCCTAATCAGGACTAGGTCTGTCACCAGCCTGATCCTCCGCCTCTGCCATCTCCTCATCAACATGATCTACACCTGGATCATTTGGTGGCGGTGGAATCTCATCGCCAAAAAATGACCCAATATCTACAAAATATATACAAGTACACAACAATAATTAGACAATTTCATTAAACAATTTAATGAAACAAGTTAAAGAACATGTTAGAATAAATTTAAAGAAAACACTAATATTACCTCTCGCATATGGTGACTCATCCTGTACGAAGAGGATGTTGGCACACCCTCACCAATCCAAACCAGCATACGGACATGGCACCAGAACGAAGGAGTGATCATCAACACTAGATAGCAACTCATTGCATTATGAGATATCCTGGCGAAAAATTCAAACTCACCCCTCTTGGGCATCATCTGGCCCCACATCTCCATCCGTAAGTGCAACATCGACCTACGAGGCTACCGAAAAAAAGTAGGCCTCGTCTCTAGAAACCTCTCAAAAAATAAGCAAAAGGGAAGGTCAACCTCCCACGTGCCTGAGAATGAAATCTATCTAATGTTGTACAAAACTATCGCAAACCACCTCACAAGTCATGGCGCCTGTAATAAAGAATCAACATAAAATAAAAGTGGGAAAATAATTCGTTTCCGGTCATTCGTATGGTGTGAAATGGTCGTCAGCAGTAGTGAGAGGCACCTCACCTCCTCTGCACCAAACGAAGCAATACGTAACTCACCACCGGACACCTGAAAATCTACAAGAGAAAGTATATCGTCACTGATGTATCTCTGGGAGTACACCAACTGACTCCCTGCTGCATAACTGACGGGGACCTCTGGGAACTGGGGAAAATCCTGCCCTCTCCTAGATAGGCCAATAATAAAATAGATGTCCTCCTTAGTGGGCACGTACCACTGGTTAGGACTGACCCAGAAAGCCTGTCGATGGGCATCCCACCTGAAGATGAGTTGTCCCAATAACCCATTACGGCCCTTCAGGGATGTAGCCTCCCCATAGAACTTGAGGATGCCTACCTCCTTTAAGAGCAATTGGGTGGCTGACGTAATAGGGCGAGGGTACATAGTTCTCTCCCTCTCTCGTGCCTCCCACAGGCAAACCACGTTATACTGGTCCTCCATATGTTCTTTTGTTCCCTTTGTTCTCTCCTTTGACGTCGCTGAATGATTCACATATTAAATACATTTTTTTAATTAAATGAGACATGTATGTATATATATATATATATATATCAATTTTTTTGAAAAAAAAAAACAGTCGGTGCGCCCAAAAAAACAGTCATGCACTGGTACCAGTGCGTCCGTTTTTATCGCGCATCGTCCTCGGTGCACATGGAAATTTTCCGCGCACCGCAAAACATGAAATGTACTTTCTCCTGCGGTGCGTTGACGAAACTATCCACCCCGAGGGAAAAAAAAACAGTCGGTGCACCCAAAAAAACAGTCATGCAATGGTACCGGTGCGTCCATTTTTATCATGCATCGTCCTCGGTGCGCATGGAAATTTTCCACGCACCAAAAAACATGAAATGTACTTTCTTTTGCGGTGCGTTGACGAAACTATCCACCCCAGGGCGGATAGTTAGGTCAACGCACCACCCAACAATAATTCATGGTCAATGGTGTGGTCGTTTAAATGACCGCACCGTTGACTATGTACTAGTGTCGAGAGGGTGGTGCGCTGACCAAACTATGCGCCCCAGGGCAAATAATTTGGTCAGTGCACCGCCCTCCTGACATCAGTACATGGTCAACGGTGCGGTCTTGTAAACGAACACACCGTTGACCATGTACTGATGTCAGGAGGGCGGTGCGTTGACCAAAATATTTGCCCCAAGACGGATAGTTTGGTCAATGCACCACCCTCCCGACACTGGTACATAGTCAACGATGTAGTCATTTAAACGACCGCACCGCCATATCAGGTTTAAAAAAAAAATACAATGCGCGTTTTCGGTACCGCAACGGAACCCGGTGCGGTTTCCGTTAGCATCATTCGCAGTGCGCCCGGTAAACTTACAGGCATCACCGCGAATGGTGTGAGCCGAACGACTCGAGCGGACCACGCATAATTTTATTTTTATTTTTTTTTAAATGGTTAAATTTAAGTTTTTTTACAAATCTAATCCACTAAAACGTTTAGTTATTGAGAAACAAGTAAAATACCAGTACATTTGGGCGTCGAGGAGGCATATTTGCTGAAGAATTTGAAATACCAAATTTGCCCACTATTTTCCAAAATTCGAACTCCACAAGGTGGGCAATAGACGTCAGCAGTGTGTGTAATGGGAGCATTGATGGCAGGGCGCCTCACACAAGGGAAATCCGCACTGGTGCTTGAGAGATTTGGAGCACTAAAGAAGTGAAAATGCGGATTTTTTGGCCGGTAATTTATTTTTATTTAACCCTGTTTCAGTGTGCAGGTTTTTTGAGACGCACCGGGCGGTTTCTTCATAGCACATCGGGCCAGTTTCTGAGTGGCGCACTGGTGCGCTACAGTAATGAGATGCACCGAGAAGGTTTGTACGGAGATCACGGTGCCAATTTTTAGTATGCACCGGTGCATTGTGAGTTAAATGCACTGGTGCGGTTTATGATAAGAAACACACCGGACAAAAAACATCCGCAAAAACCTCCACCTGCCAACCTCCTCTACAAACCTCCGCTACAACAGATATCTGGGCTATTTTTATAAGGGGTTCCTCAAAAACATCCGCTAGAGGGTCTTTTCCTTATAGTGAGGATTAGGTTGGGGGAAGACCTCTAGGTCAACAGTGGTGGATTTTTTAGACTTCCTAATCACATTTTGCATTCATTAAGGGATAGTGACCACTTTAAACTTTCTCGGGTTGTTGACCCAAGTCTCACTACCATTTTCTGCTATGAGTGGTTATTAGTAGATAGGCTTGAGCTTAAGGGTAAATTTGTTAATGCTTGTGTGGCTTATGTTGCAACTTTGAAGTTCAATTATGTAAGTATCTTTGACAAAGAGGATAGTTTGATTTAGTAAAAAATTCCTCTATGTTGTACTCTCCAAAAATTATTATATAGTTTTAAGCTCACATGAAGATCAAATAAATCGTATGTGATGGTGGAGGAAATTTTGGAAGTTCAAATGCGCATCCAAATCTCATATTTTTATCTCATTGGTCATTGAAAAACAAATCTTTGACTTAGCATAACTTTCAAAAGAGGAAATAGTTAGGTCTCGGAAGATGACCTCTTTGTGAAGTTTGTAAGGAACCGTGTATTCATATTTTATGAATTGTGCTTTTTCAATTCATGTATGGGAAAATATTGATGATATTATAGGTATAAGTAGTGTGTGGCATGGTGGCCCTCTCAAGGATGGTTTAAAAAGACTAGTGTGTCAATCAAGATTTAAAGGAGTTTTATGCCTTGCATGTGATTCTTGCTTGGGGTATCTGGATAGTTAGTAACACCAACCATTTTGAGGATGGGATGATCCCACCACGACAATGTGCTTCTAGGATCTCAACATCTTAAGAATCTTTCCCTGAGGGAAGATGGAAAATCCTACTAGGCAAACTATTCAAGAGGTCATTTATCGATTTGGTGCATGGGCCTACTATGATGGGGTTGCTCAACATGAACCTTAGCACTGTGGTGCATCGAGGGTTCTATTCTTGAGTGTTGTTAACATCCCTGCGTTTAGAACTGGGTTGGGTCATGGATCTAACAATTTTGTAAAACTTATGATTTAAAAATTTCTTCTATATCTGGTAGGTGAAAAAAGGGTTTTAAAGATTCATTTTTTTTAGGATACTTTAAATGGTGTAGAGTGGTTAAGGGTTGAACAAATCTACCTAAATTATCATTTGCTCCAATTTGAATTTCCATGGTATCATATCTATATTAATCATATTTCTTTAATTCATGTCTATAAGGAAAGAACTTATGTTGATGATGGATTGTCAAAAGTTGATGTATAAATGGTATTTGGATATTGGTTTATTCAAGAACAAATTCAGGGACCCATCTTCACGATATCATCATCCTATCTTCCATAAATGAGTCGCCAAAACTTAAAGTGGTTATGGGTTAGGTTTTTCTCTATTTGTAGTTTTATTTTAGCCAATATTGGTCATTGATGTCAAAGGGTGGATGTGTCAACATTTGTTTGGTGATTTGTGTGCACAAGTCAAGTGAATTTGGGTACAAGGACCCTCTAGATTAGTAATCCTTGTCACACCATTTTGTTCGATAGGTGACATGCCTTATGTGTCCTCCTAGTTGGAGAGATATTGATTTTTGAAGTTTGATGCCCCAAGGATAGGTTTTTGCACCAACAAATTTGCCGCAAAATTTTATGACCTTAACACTTCATTGTTGCCCTAAAATAAGGTCAAAAATATAATTTAAGTTAACCTACATCCATGTGTCCAATCAACCTTCAAAGAAGATTTCATGAAACATTATATATATATATATATATATATATATATATAAAAGAAGCCTAAGCCTCCTTGTACAGGTCGGATCCAGGAATAATCGTGTCTTTTCAAAAAGAAAATTCTTATTTTCAAGTTCAGGTCGGCCCCAAATTAGACCCCCTTCCAATCATGTATAAATATGATACATGTTGGCATTCCTAAAGCATAAAAAAATTAAAATATCTAAGAAAGAATAGGGATCTTCTATTATGGTCGAGCCCTAAAAGGAAACATCTAAAGAAGGTCAAGTTTTGGAACCTCTTCTGAAGCATGATTCATGGATTATTTTGTTGAACATTTGAGTTTTAGTGGCAGAGATATAGGATTGTTTTGAGGTCCTATTTGGCTCTGTAACAAGTATTTTGAGGCTCCTTGTAAGAATTATTTTAAGGCTCTAATTCGGTCATATAAAAGACATTACAGGACAACTGAATTTTGTTCCTTGTCTAAGGCATTTCTATGGTGGTTTTCAATACAAAAAATCTAAGTCTGAATCAAATTCGAAATTCTTTTGAGACCTCCTTATCTGGTTGATTTCAACCCAATCTAAACCTAATTGGTCCTGAAGCAAAGTCATGTCTGAGCTAGTTAAAGATCATTTTTTGAGTTGCCTGAGCCTAGGTTTATGGTTTTTCCTGAAGCATATTTCGACCTCTTCCTGAAGCAATCTTTCATCTCTCCTTAAGCATGTTTGAAGACTAATTTCACAATATTTTTGTTCCCTTTCTTGAGACTAAAAAGTATTTGCATGGCACAATTTGAGTACAAAACCAATTCACTTTTGAGGCAGATCCAAGTCTTTTTTTGAGGTCGATCCAAGACATTTTAAGGCAGTTATGTAGTCCTTCATGAAGCAAAGCTAGACTATAGAGTAAAGCAGTTCAATCATGTGTTGAGAGACCTTGTTCAAGGCATATTTAAGTTTGTTGGAGTTTATATTAGAGATAGGATTAAGCTTGTCCAAGCAGCCACTGAAGAAGAGACTCAAAGGATGTTTAAGGGGGGAGAGTTAGGGCACTCTAGTACTGTTGTTCTAAGGTATGGAATATATTAATAATGTTACCGATGAAATAGGTAACCTGACCTCAAAACGGGGACTATAGCCCAAAAAGACTTTAAAAACATGAAAAAAACCCCAAAAACAAAAAGTGTGTATTCCAGAACGCACTTCGTTTTTTTTTAAGGTCAAATTTCAACATTTTATAAAATTATGGTAAAAACAAAATTGTTTCTTGAAAAAAGGATTGAAAAAACACCCTCAAAACAAAACCAATTGATGCTGGAATAACAAAAAAAAAAATTGTGTCATACTTTTGGCATTTTTAAAAATAGAAGTAACATTTTTTAATTTTTAAAATTCAAACATTAAAAAAAAACCTAAAATTTAAGAAAAAAAACAAATTTAAAAAATAAAAACATTTAAAAGCTTAAAATTTAAAAATATATGAAGATAAAAAAAATAAAAATAAAAACAAAATAAAAATTTTAATTCAAACATTAAAAAAAAAACCTAAAATTTAAGGAAATAAAAAATAAAAAATAAAAAATTAAAGATTAAAATTTAAAAAAAATATAGAAATTAAAAAATAAAAATATTAAATTAAAAAAAAAAAAACAAGTTTAAAAAAAAGGAAATTATAAAAAATAAAATATAGAAATTAAATTTAAAAAAGAAAAAGAAAATGTTTATTAAATTTAAATAATAATAATAATAATAATAATAAAACAAAAAATTAAATTTAAGGAAATATATTAAATTAAAAAATAGAAATTAAAAAAAAAAATTAAAAGTAAAAAAATGAAAAATTAATTAAAAATAAAATACAATAAAAATATTAAATTTAAAACAATATTTATTAAAAGAATAAATAAATTATAAAAAATAAATTAAATTTAAACTATAAAAAGTAAAATATATATATGAACTTAAATTAAAATATGTATATATATCAAATTTTATTAAATTAAAAAAAAAATTGTTAATATTAAAATAACAAATTAAATTAAAAAACAAAAATATTAAATTTTAATAAATAAATGAATAAACAAATAAATTTTGAAATAAAAAATAAATTTAAAAAAAAAAAAACAAAAAAGCAAAAAACATTGTTAAAATAAAAAGTTAAAAAAACTTTAAAAATCAATTAAAAATGGAAAAAAAAAAAAAACAAAAAACAAAACAAAAAAACAAAAACAAAAACATTATTTAAATTAAAAGTAAAAAAATGAAAAATTAATTAAAAATGAAAAATGAAAAATAAAATACAATAAAAATATTAAATTTAAAACAATATATATTAAAAAACAAATAAATTATAAAAAATAAATTAAATTTAAACTATAAAAATTAAAATATATATATGAACTTAAATTAAAATATGTATATATATCAAATTTTATTAAATTTAAAAAAAAAATGTTAATATTAAAATAACAAATTAAATTTAAAAACAAAAATATTAAATTTTAATAAATAAATGAATAAACAAATAAATTTTGAAATAAAAAATAAATTTTAATCAAAAAAAAAAAACAAAAGACATTGTTAAAATAAAAAGTTAAAAAACTTTAAAAATCAATTAAAAATGGAAAATTTAATAATAATAATAATAATAATAATTTTAAAAAATTAAGTATAATTAAAAAAAAAATCTAATTTTAAATACACAATTTTAATTGAAATAAAAAATAAAAAAATTTTATGGAATTAACAAATAATAATAATAATAATAAAATAAAACATTTAAAAAACAATATTAAATTCAAATAAATTTAAAAAAAAATACAAAATTTATTAAATTTTATAAAATTAAATTAAAAAACTAAACATAAAACTGAATAATAAAGAAAAATTATGAAAAAAAGAAGAAGAAGAAGAAGAAGAAGCAAACTTTAATAAAAATTATTAACAAAATTAAAAAAAAAAAAAAATTAAAAACAAAAAAATAATAAAATAAAAAAAAAAACAAAACAAATTAAATTTTAAATATAAAAATTAAATTAAAAAAAAAAAAAAAAAAAAATATATATATATATATATATATATATATATATATATATATATATATATATATTTTGAAAAAAATAAAAATACAAATAAAAATAATAAATAAAAAATTGAACAGTTGGGCGGCGCCACCCAGCCTCACGCCCAGTGTAGCGGGGAGAAATTTGCATTTGTTAAACGAGCGGGCGTAAACGGTCGGCCTCCGCGGGAGGGCGGATGGCACTACCCAACCATTCAAAAAAATTTATTTTTTTTTCAAAATATTTAAATTTTTTTTTTAAATTTAATTTTTATATTTTATTTTATTTTTATTTTTTTTCAAAAAATTTAAAATTATTTTTTTTATTGAATTTTTTTATTTTAAATTTTATTTGTTTAAATTTTATTTTATTTAAAAAATTTTGTTTTTATATTTAATATTATAGATTAAATAAATTTTAAAATTTATTTATTAAATTTTTTAAATTTTAATTTAATTTAATTGTTTTTTTTTAATCTTTTAGTTTATTTAGTTTTTCATTTTTAAAATCTATAAATTGTTACATTAAAAAACAAACAAACAAACAAACACTAAATTTATGTATATTTGTTTTTTAATTATTTGCACGTGGTTTTTTTCATTTTTTTTGTTTTTTAATGATAGTTTTTTTTTTTTTTTAATTTTCTTTTTCAATTTTTTTTTTAATTTTTTTTTTTATTTTTTTGTTAATTTTAAAATTTGTATTTTTTTTCTTATTATTATTATTATTTTTAATTTAAATTATTATTATTTTTTTTATTTATTTTTTTATTTTTTTTATTTTTTTAAATTTAAATTTAAATTTTGTAATTTTAATTATTTTTATTTTTTATTTTATGGTTTTTTTTAATAAGTTAGAAAAAAATGTTTTTGATGTTTTTTTTTTAAATTTTTTTGGTCAATTTTTGTTTTTTTTCTTTAAATTATGTGTTTTTTTTTTCAAATTTTGTCATTTCTTTTGATATATATATATATATATTTTTTACGAGCTAATTTTGTTTTTTTTTTACATTTTTATTGTTTTTATATATATATATTTTTATCTAAGTTTTGTGTTTTATTACCAACATGAAAATCACCACTCTAAAAAAAAAGGTTGATGTTGTATCAATACGTTTCAAAATTAGCATGAAAATCACGGCTCTAAAAAAAAAAGAGTTGATGCTGCATCAATACATTTCAAAATTAGCATGAAAATCACTAACATTTTAAAACAAATATTCATACTTCATAAATAAAAATATTAGAGTGTCAAAAATGTGCAAAAAAAAAAAGGGTGATTCTGCATCACCACTTTTCAAAATCGGGTGCTTTTTATGCTACCAAAAAAAAGTAGGTAACATTGCGATTACCTATTTCATCGGTAACATTGTTTATTTTTTCTTTTATTGAATTATGTATTCTTGAAGATCTTTATAAGTCATAAACATATTGCAAAATGAATATGAGAAAGAAGTAGACCTGAAGTTGTAAAGGGCTTAACAATATTTATGAAGTAAGGTAGTGAGACTTGGACAAGTTTGACAGATTTTTGTTGACTATAACCTGAGCATGTGTTGATAGAAGTTGACAATATTTATATTGTTGTAATTGGGTCATTGTCCCTGGCATGGGAGCCCAATAAGATTTTGTTTTTTTATTCTATAGGGTGGCAGGGTGGTGCTAGGGAAGTAAGTTGTAGCTTCCTTCAGGATGTTGTCGCCTTCTTCCACTGGGAGCTGGTAAACCTAGGGTTGTAGCCCTTCCAGTTGTAGTTGGTAAATTCAGAAGTTGTAGCTTCCCTTGCAGTATAAATATATTATTCATATGTATATTTTGTTCCTTTGATGTGATGTTATTGGTTAATGGTTTTGATACTAAATTGTAAGAAAAGGTAAAATATTGATTCACCCCCCCCCCCCTTATTATTTCCAATAATTGGTATTAGAGTAGGTTACCCTCTAAGAGACTAATCGCTGGAGGGGAGATCGTAAACAAACATGGATCATATGGAAGGCATATTTTCAAGGAAAATTCTGATATTTGATGGAAATGATTAACCACTATGGAGCAGTTGCATGGAAACCTACTTGAAGGCTATGTGAGTGGATGTTTGGCTCTCCATCGTAAATAGCTACAAAGCTCCTAAAGATACTCCAATTGATCCTCATGAGAAGAAGTTGTTCAACTGCAATTCAAAAGCTCTTCATGCCATCACAAGTGGATTGTCAAGAACTATTAAGCTCGAGGTGATGTCTTGCACCACAACAAAGAAGTTTGGGATAAACTTAAAACTTTGTATGAAGGTGATGATAAGGTCATGCAGGTCAAACTTAAAAAATATAAATCTTAGTTTGAAAATCTGAAAATGGATGTAAATAAAGATATTGTGACCTATTTCTCATAATGGATGAAGTTGTAAACTCCATTAGTGGATTAGGAGAAGAATTTAAAGATCCCTTGATCATACAAAATGTATTGAGATCACTTTCGTTGAGATATAATGCCAAGGTACCTACCATAGAAGATAATAATGACTTGATTAAGATGACAATGGAAGAATTACATAACACTATAACAACATACGAAATGAGAATAAATACTAAAGATGAACCATCAACTAGAGAAGTGGCTTTTAAAGCCACGAAGAAGACAAGAAACAAAGAACTTAAGGTTGAAGGAACTCCAGATTGTGAATCAGATATCGAAGAAGTAAATTTCATCAAGAAGCTTAAAAGATGAAACAAAAAAAACAAAGGTAAGTTACCTTTTAAATATTTCGATTATGGAAAAACAGGTCATTATGTTAAGATATGTCCTTTTAGGGAAAAGAAAATCTCCCATAAGAAAATATGTATTTTAAATTAGATAGTAGTTCTCTAGATGAAAGAAACACAGAAGAAGGGGATGCAAGAGAATTTCTCTCCATAACCTAAGAAAATCAAGATAATGATCATGATGATGAAGACATCAATGATTCAGATGAAGAAGAACCAAATATGAGAGTAGATTCTCTCTGGGGACTCAGAAAATATTCAAAAACCAAGCAAGAAGATGAAGATATTCGAGAAAAATTGAAGAATAGTGAAAAGGAAAATAGCAAGCTCGGAAAAAAAAAAAAAAAAAAAAAAAAAATAGAGAATTGAAAAGCCTACTTGAAAAACACGATGAAGAAATTATCTCCTTAAAGGTCCAACTTGAAGAAGAAAATGGAGTTGAGGAAGTAATAAACTCGAATGCTAAAGAAAGAAGAAGATTGTAAGAATTTGGAAGAGGAAATTGTGACATTGAGGTCTTATGTTGATAAACTCAAAAGGAACTTGAACAACTTGCTAGTATTGGACAATATTCTCAATTGTCAAAGATTGCCAAACTATAAAACAAGTCTTGGCTATACATGTGCATCTTCAAGCAATGGGGATAAAAGCTCGAAGGAAGAAACTAAAACAAGTCATGTTGATGATTCCAAGAACACCCATGGATCAACAATGGATTGAACCTCCTCCAAGGCAAAACAACTTCAGAAGATCATCCTACTCTCCCAGGTATGAAACTATCTTTATTGGTCATTGTTACTCTTGTGGAAATTTTGGGCATAAAGAAATTCATTGTAAAATCAATACAAGATGCAATTATGCAATGAGCAAGAATAATTATGGATTTAGATCTAGAAATTTCCATGCATATACCAATAGAAACTTCAATCTATTTGAATCACTAATGAATCAAAACATTGTATGCTACAAGTGCAATAATCTTGGTCACAAGGAACATGATTGCAGGCTTATGAAAGAGAATGCTCCAATCATGCAGATAGAGAAGCCAACTATGACATGGGAGAAGAGAAAGAAGGAAAAATGAAATCCAACATTGATCGTTGAAGATAAAGAAGATGAATGGTACACAGAAAATGGATGCTCGACATATATGATTGGAGATCAAAACAAATTTGTCAGCCTAAAGAAAAAAACGACAATGTTGCAACTGGAGATAACTCTTTTGTTAAGATATTTGGAAAAGGTGTAGCAAAGTCTTGGAAGTGAACATATGAAAGAAAAAAATGTTTGGCTAGTTAATGATTTAAAGCACAATCTTCTCAATGTTGGCAAGATGTGTGATCAAGGGTATTATCTTTTGTTTGACTCCAAAAGTGTGAAATTAGAGAATAAGACTAAGAAAGATTAGTTGAAACAACCATAAGAATACCAAATAACGTATATGTTCTAGACCAAGCAGAGTGAAAGAAAATTGCGGCCAAGAAAACGAGTCGAAAGCACAACAAACAAACAAAGGACAAGAAGACAAAAGTAGCGTTGAGTGCCATATGTTCAGGTGGAGCAACCCCAAAGACATAAGTCACCCTTTGCCATTGATGTCGAAGGGGGAGAGAAAAGGAAGTGTACAAAGGTGTCAAATGAAGTGAAACATGGAGACAGGGTAAGCATGATGACAGGGGGAGCATGAGTGTTGACATCAATGACAAAGGGGGAGATTGTTGGAAGAATCTGTCATTGATGTCAAAGGGTGAATGTGCCAACCTTTGTTTGGTAATTTGCATGCATAAACAAGTGAAGTGAATTTGGATACAAGGACCCTCTAGATTAGTAGTCCTTGTCACACCATTTTTTTGATAGGTGGCATGCCTTGTGCATCCTCTTAGTTGGAGATATATTTATTTTTGAAGTTTGATGCCCCAAGGATGGGTTTTTGCACCAACACCTTTGCCCCAAAAGTTTATGACATTAACACTTCATTGTTACCCTAGAATAAGGTCAAAATTATAATTTAAGTTGGCATATATCCATGTGTCCAATCTACCTTGAAAGAATATTTCATGGAAGACAAAAAAAAAATAAAAAAATTATTAAAATAAACCTAAGCCTCCTTGTATAGGTCGACTTGATAAAGGTTTAGGCCATCTCCAGGAATAGTTGTGTCTTTTCAAAAAGAAAATTATTATTTTCAAGTTCAGGTTAGCCCCAAATTAGGCCCCCCTCCAATCATGTATAAACATCATACTTGTTGGCATTCCTAGAGCATAAAAAACCCAAAGTATTCGAGAAAAAAAAAAGGATCTCTATTTTGGTCAATCCCTAAAAGAAACATCTAAAGAAGGTTGATTTTTGGAACCTATTTTTAATCATGATTCATGGAGTATTCTGTTGATCATCTCAGTTCTAGTGGTAGAGATATAGGATTGTTCTGAGCTCCTATTAGGCTCCTTTTATGGCTTGTTATAAGGCCCTAATTTGTCCATATAGTAAACATTACAAGACAACTAAATTTAGGAATGCCAAAAAGTATGATGTTTATACATGATTGGAGGGGGGCCTAATTTGGGGCTAACCAACTGAATTTAGGTTGTTGTATAAGGCATTTTCGTGGTGGTTTTCAATACAAAAAATCTAAGCCCGAATCAAATCCGAAATTTTTTTGAGGCCTCCTTCTGTGGTTGATTTCGACCCTATCTACGGCAGACCTAAAGCAAGATTTTGACCCCCATATGAACCTAATTTCGGCCTTAAAGCAAAGGCATATTCGAGCTAGTTAAAGATCATTTTATGAGCTTTCTGAGCCTGGGTTTATAGTTTTTCTGGAAGCAGATTTTGGCCTCTTCTAGAGGCAATATTTCATTTGTCCTGAAGCAAAGTTGCAAACTAATTTCGCACTGCTTTTCTTCTCTTGTCTGAGGCTGAAATCAAAGGTATTTTTGTGGCACAATTCGAGGACAAAACCAAGTCAATTTTTAGGTAGATCCAAGTCTTTTATTGAGGCTTATCTAAGACATTTTAAGGCAATTGTGTAGTCCTTTGTGAAGCATAACTAGACTATATAGTGATGTAGTTCAAGAATATTTTGAGAGACCTTGTCCAAGGCATATTTAAGCTTACCGGAGTTTCTATTAGAGACATACTTAAGCCTATCCAAGAAACTATTGAAGAAGAGTCTGGAAAGATGTTTATGGGGGCACAGTAAGGGCACTCTATGACTAATGTTTTGAAGTATATAATATATTTGTTCTTTTATTAAATTATGTATTCTTGAAGATCTTTATAAGTCAGAAACATATTGCAAATTCAATATGACAGAGAAGAAGAGTTGTAGTTGTAAAGGGATTAACAATATTTATGAAGTAAGGTAGTGATACTTGGACAAGTTTGACAGAGTTTTGTTGATTACAATCTGAGCATGTATTGATAAAAGTAGACAATATTTATATTATTGAAATTGTCCTTGGTACGAGAGCCCAAGAAGATTTTTTTTTTTATCTTTTATTCTATAGGGTGGCTGGGTGGTGTTAGGGAAAGAAGTTGTAGCTTCCTTTAGGAGGTTGTCGTCTCCTTCTAGTGGGATTTGGTTAACTTGGGGATGTATCCCTTTTAGTTGTAGCTGGTAAATTCATAAGTTGTATCTTCCCATGTAATGTAAATATATTGTTCATATATATCTTGTGTTCCTTTGACGTGATGTTATTGGTTAGTGATAAGTACATGGATTTTGGCCTTGAACCATGTCTTAGGACATGAGGCCCATATTTATTTCCCCTAATGGATGAAATTACATCCATAGTTATATCTTAGGCCAAAATATCATTCTACAAGGATGTTGTAGTGGTTTAGTTTGTGCATGGTCCATAAGCCCTATTTGCATTGATGTGGCACCAACTAGTGTGTTTCTTTTAGCACAAATTCATGTTTTTGGCCATGAGATATATCATTGATGTCTCTAATAAAATAAAATTGACCCTATATCTCTCTCCCAAGCAAAATATATATTTATTTTATAGGACCTAGGTAGTGGTTTAGGCCCTGTGCATGGTCAACAATCCCTAAAAGCATCAATCTCGTGGACATAGAGATGTCTAGTATAACAACAACATTTATACTAATATTTAATAGTACAATTGATAGAAGATTGTAGAGTACTAATGCCAATTGATTAGTTCAAGGAATAGATCCATTGGACTTTTGCCATTAAAGATTACATATTGATAGAATTTGAGAGGACTAGTTGACTTGGTAGATTTTCTAATTCACATGCAAATAAGTAATGATGTAAAGGAATTATATCGAAGATAGAGAAGATATATGCATGGGTGCAACAAAAGGTTAAAATCAAAATATACAAAGCACAAGAAGCATGAAAATGCACACAAAATATTTAAAACATTTGTAATTGGTGATACACTCATGGCATATATTGTGAAAGAGCATTATCCTAGGCATGTATATAGAAAATGTGAAGAATATTAAACCCTACAAGATGAAAAGTAACTTTTGTGACAATGCGTATATGAAGTTGAGTTTCACATAATAACCATTCTCAATGTTGTTTACTTGTACTTACACATAGAAGGTGAGATTCTCATAGAAGATGTGAAGTAAAGGAAGAACTATCATAGGTAGATTGGCACAATTAGATGCCAAGAAAGCAACAAGACGCTATTGAGCGAGGATCAAGCGAAAAGATGATGAAGACACATAATGTAGAATATATACAATACATAGTTAAATGGAATAACAAGGGTGCCTATGTTACTGTGATTATTCTACAAGGGTACCTCAAATTTTATTGGGGGAAGATAGTTGTAGAAGAAGAAAAACATGATGTAGAAACATCAAGATGTGTTTTTTATCTGCAAGTGGAAGATGATCTAGGAGATTCCATGAAAATTTTAAGTATGGAGGAAAGTGGAAGATATGAGAGTGTACAAATAAAGTTGGGCACACTAGGAGAAAATGTGGTAGATGACGAAGTACAGGCATAAGGAAAAAGGAAGCACAACATATGATTTAGGCATGTGATAAAATCATGCCACTAGGTAAGGCACACAATTTAGTAACATCTATAGTAATGCACATGATTGTGAGAAGCACATGGAAGGTGAAGAAAACTGCACATGGAAATTATGAATCTTAATTAAACAATTAACTCTTGAACATTGTTAATAGGGTTACAACTTTGACGGACAATAAGTCACATTGTAAGGAATATTAATGGTTAGGTTAGTGCAAGAATACACATGATGGAAACCAAGAAGGTTGGGTTGGTTATCCAATCATGGTAGATATTTTTTTGAGTTGTAGTGAGTTGACCAAGAGTGAGTGTAGAGCAATAAGATGCATCTTGTAATTTTGTGCATGTATTTTGTGTTATGTCAATGGGAGTGACTAGAGTAATTCCATTGCAAGTATATAATTCAATTATATACTCCCTTCGCATAGTTTTATTATTATTATTCAAGTCTATAAATGATACTTGTGTTCTAACCCAAGAAATGTCAACACAACAAAAATCCAAAGATACATGCCAACTCAAAATAAAATGAATATAGTAACAAACCATATTTTATTAATCACATAGTCGTTAATGTTCAAGGATCAATGTTAGCTAAGGATCAATAGAGGATGGTATTAATCTTAAGGATCATGAAGAAAACCTCTGCGATGAACTAGATATTTGAGAGGAAATATTTTATGTCAAAATGAATTCCCAATCTTAACAAAACCAAGTAATGGATAATTAGAAACCTCTAATACATCCAATAACCAAATTCAACTTTAATGGGGCCTTGAGGGAAAACATAGGCATGGATGACGTAAAAGGTATTTTATGTGATAGTGAATGGTTCCATGTGGTAGCCTTTGCATTCAATATAAGCGTTGGTATCAATAATTCAATAAAGATCCAAACAAAATAAATAGGGGGGAAATATGGCCTCTCTGTTTGGTTTTTTATCACTAAAGGTGGATGGGGATTCACAATTAATTATCCACCTTTTAAAGGAATTGTCCATGATTGAAAGGCCAAATCTTGATAGGATTCATTGATGTTTGACCTTAGGCTTATGAAAAATAATGAAAACCCTAGATCACATTGAATAAATTAGTTTCAATGATCACAAGGGAGGAAATAATAAAGTAGTGGATACTTTTTCAATCATTGGTGTCCAAAGGTAACCTAGAGAATTTTGATTTATAACTAATGAAGAGCATTTGGAAGAGGGAGAGAGCAAATGAAGAATAAAAACTTTGGTAGAAAAGGACATATAAGGGTAATGTGGTTCGAGTTGTACTTATTTTTAAGGTACTCTTTTGAGCTGGCTTGCTAGAAGGATCACAAGGTAGTGGAGGGAAATAACAACAATGAAGATCCAAAGCCATATAAGTTGGAGAGGATTAAGTATTTCCCATAGTTTTCTATCTAATGACACATCATAAAACTATCATTGAGGGAGGTAAAATTTGAAGCACTAAAGGATAAGATTGATAACCATGCTAATAGAAATAGGAGGATTTTTAATTATGAAAGTTTCGAGGGAAATTATATTTTCTTTAATGTTCACACAAAGAATGTAATGTTGTTTCATATTTTATGGATAACAGACAAATTTGGGCGGGTTTTTTGTAGACAAGAGTGGTGAAACAAACACTTTATTTGTTGTTATGACTTTCACATGGAACCTCCACAACGAGTTAAAAAATTCGATATGATATTTTGTTCTTTAATATAAAAAAATTCAAAACAAATTGTATTAAGAAGAGAAATTATGCAACCTTAGGGATTAACAAGTGAATAAGACATAACATGGTAGCCAAGCAGATGAAGGAGCTATGGATCAGTCAAGAACTGTGACCCATACCTAGAAGGGCACTGAATTAGTAGAGATCAAAGCATCAGAGCAACGAAAAGAGGAAACACTCGACAAAAATGACACGAGGGGCATAAACAAAGCCCATTTATATGAGAGCTTAGATTTTGATAAAGAAGCCCATTTGTAGGCAAATGGAAATAACTTGGCAATAGTAACAATTGATCCCAACCATGGGGTTTGACAAAAGGTTCAAAAAAAGAAAGGCAAAAATGGGAAGTTAAATGATTATTATCACACTTAACCTCACAAGATTATGTAGTTTCTTATAGATTTCTTTTATTGTTCATTAGTCGAAAGGTTGATATGATTGAATTCTTAACAACATCTCCATAATGTGGTTTGTTCATTATTTTTAGGGTGAATAAAATTACGAATTTTTCTTTGAAAAAAAAGGAAAAAAGTAAAAAAAAATTATGGAAGACATGCACTTGCGAGCAATAAAGGTGTAAGGTTTAAATCTCTCCTCCTTTCATGTTAAAGTGGCTATTACATTGCACATATAATTTTGGGGCTTGTAACTTCCACACATTAATTAAAAATATTTATACATATTTAAAATGAAGAATTTAGTTGACTTACTAGAAACCAACCTAGATCCATCTTAACTCTGGATCTATCAAGTGTCGAGAGGGATCAAATCTCTTGAGTTGCAAACATCTTTTTGAGTGAAAATAGATTTAGGATGGATTTTTATTTTTATTTTTATGTAATTTGACCGAGTTAAAATGTTTTATTGCTGATTATAATTATTAATTAGATACTTTTATTTTTATTTTTATTTTCACCTAATCAAAATATTTATAGGACGTTCCATTACATTACAACATCTCTACCATACTGGATTGGAGAGTGCTTCTTGGCACGAAAAAGTAAAATAATGGGTAGGTTTCATTTATTATTTTTTTAATGGTGAATCACAAGGATCGATGAATCCTAATTCTAGATTATTAGAGCAAACAATCACTTTAATATGGGGTCATCAACCTTGACCAACTCATACCAATGATTATGACTTTGTGCTTGTCAGGGTTAGAATCTAGTCATTATTGTGGTGATGCTCCATCTCAACCATTAGACCACAACTTAATAAATTGTTTTTTTTTGGTAAGCCTTAAGGAGAACATGAGAGTGGGCACAAGCTTGCCATATGTTCAAATTGGTCATGATATACTCGTACTATAAGTTCAACTCTTACCATTAGGACCCCTTTCAGGGTGCTAGGCAAAGGCTTGTGGGAATGTAACCTAATCAACAATATCCGCCTTAACGAAACATTGGGGTGAGCATGGTTTGTAGTACTTGTACATGGGTTATCACCGCTTCGTAACATAAATTCAACCCTCATCTCTAGGTTCCCCCATGGCTATCTCATGACATTAGATGAAACCCATATGAATAAAAGTTGATCAATGGTATTTGCCTCAAAGAGGATGTAGAGGTATGCTTGGTTTTATAATATTTCACGTGAGTATTTACTTACTAGTGCCATAAGTTCAACCTCTACCTACATGTGCTTCCATAACCACCTTAAGGCATTAGGTGAATGCGTGAGATATGAACTTAGTCCATGATACCTACCTTATAGAGAACATGAGAGTGGGCACGACTCTATAATATGTACATGTAGGTCACTTTAACTTCTATCTTTAGTGGCCTTCATGACCACCTCAAAAACCTAGATAAAACTCGTAAAATTGACTTTGATTAATAATATTTAATTTTATAAAAAATAAAATAAACACTATAATAATATAATATATATAAATTATTAACATTTAATATCATAGATTCAACCTCTATCTCCAAAATCCCAAACCACCTCCTTAAAAAAAAAAAACCATAAACTCAATATGTGTTCAATAATATAATCCTTAATATCATTTCATTAAGTCAATACTATATATTAAACCCTTATGAATATCCAACTAATTTAAGAATCTAAAAAATAGTTAGATATGTATATAATAAAACATATTTAAACATATTCACTCGAGCAACAAAAGAAAGAAAGAAACAATTTTTAATGTCCACGAAGCTAAAAATAGCCTATGGGACAGGTTGCTTCTCTATCTGGCCCTTGTATTCAGCCCTTTTCCTGTGAAGTTTTACAATAACTGCTCCCAACTTATCGACAAACTCTTCGCTGAATAGATTATCCCAAGAACTAGCTGCCAGAATACCCGTATAGTTTTCCCTGCTGTCTTTGAAGGCCTCACATTCTATAATGAAATGTTTTTTCTGTTTCCACTTTTCCGGAGGAGCAAAATATACATACTCTTTCCTCCCACATTTCTTTTGGCCTTTTCTAGCGCCCTGTTTCACAACGGAGTTGATGAGAATTAGTCCTTAATTGAGCAATAAGAATTTTAGATCTCCAAGAAATATTAGCCTCTATGTACACCTTTTGTTGATGGTTATGCGTAGGGTTAAACTCTTCAATGTAGTACTTCTTCTTTCTCCCTAGCTCTTTCTCCCAAATATGTTTGTGGAACTTATCCATAACAAAATACAAAATACAAATTTTCGGTCAAATTTCTTCATAAGACCCTTGGAACTTTAACAAAGTGTGGGAATCTCAAAACTTGAACTGTCGCAGCAGTCGGAACTTCCCAACTGTCCCTTTACCATAATTGTTGGTAATTAGTTATATTTGGTTACGTCCAATGCGTAAGTTCTTTCCATTGGTATGTGGGTTCAGGGCGGAGCAGTTGATTCCAATGGGTTCTTATTCAACCCTGTTCTTACCCTGGTGATCTCATCATAACGAAAGCGACGTCCTCTCACATGAAGATTCATGATAGTGATTGGTGAACGCCAATTAAATACATTAGCTACACCACATTACCTTTGAAAAAACGTAGAAATTAATCTACGAGGATTAAATTTATACGGCAGAGGACTCTGGGACTTCTTTACCCAATACTCTTCTGTGTTGTTATGCCAATAATGCTCCATTGCTGTAAAAGAGCCGAAGTTCTGTCCTGTTGAAAACTGTAGCAAGGTTTAAACAATCTCCGAGACTAGACGATGGATCGTGCACTGAAGGCCGCGAGGGCATCTGGATCTCTCAATCTCTCGAATCGTGGGCTCGAGTAGGTTTCAAATCCCTTTACCTTGTTTAGTTTGGTGTATATTTGAACTGTTCTTTGCGAAGGAAATGTGTAAAGTTACCTTTAAATTGTTTTTGAAGTCAGTAGGCCAGTCAGGCTAATGGAAGGTGAGACACACAGCATTTCTCTGAAATACTTGTTTGCTGTTGATTATAATTTCTGTAAAATATCACACCTTAGAGAAAGCTTAACGGTATTGTATATACTACATCAATCCTATGCCCAAACGACACTGCCACTCTCCAGTTCTACACGACATGTTTCACTACTTCAAGTTTATAAAGGTAAGGACATCCCCTTAAAGATTATAGGTTCTAATCATTCCCTTAAAATCATAGGTTGGGCAGGTTATGTACATTTCCAATAGTCCAAGCATTCAAATCATTGTACGAAGGTCCTTATCCCACAAACAAGGGGCCTTACACATCAATTTGGCATCTGGCTAAGTTGCGATCCTTTACAACCAGGCCACTGTACAATGTGAAAAACTCTAAGTACGGAGACTCAAAGAAAGAATGACCCCCAAATATTTTGCATCTTTGAAATTCATTTTTTATTATTATTGATCTCCTTGGTTCAAGAGTCCATAAATGGCTTTCCAAAAGACATCTCCAATCCTTCTAAATAGGTGCACGAGCATTGATACTTTACTTAAACAAACAATCATCCATTATCTCTTTGACAAATTGTAATAAAGTTGGTCCGACCAATTGCTGAAAGTCGTTGGGACCGACTAAGAGTGGTGCAAGATAACCACTTACTCATGTCATTGTCCTGTAAGTTTCCCCTCATGAAAACCTTTTTTCATTACTTATGTTTCATTACTGGGAGGAATCAAGCCAAACTTTCCTCGTTCCTTCGATGCAGTTCAAATTGATCATGCGGCCAAACCCCATTCTGGATGACAATCCTTAGAATCCAAACACATATCTTTGGAAACCAACCAGCTGCCATGCTCACCAGATCCTCTTAAGAACACATGAACAGGATACGCTTTTGGCCGTGTCAACTATGTTGCAAAATCCATAAGGGTTCGAGATACCTTTTACATGTGTAGCATTCTGTATGTGATAGATATCAGACAAATATCTACCATGATTCATTTTGGTGCTAACACAATCCCTAGAGCACATATATTTGTTAGGAAAAGCCCTTTATCCTTCATGCTTTCTGGCCAACGTGCAAGGGCCCTAGTAAACTAACGATAGGTCCCACCCTTGCTCCCGTCGAAAGCATCAAAGAAGAATCTCTGTAATATAAAATCAGATTTTAAAGCTGAAAGAAGCTCAGAACAGAAAACTAGAACTTGGAAACTAATATGTAAACTGAAACTCTTAGGGTGCTAAATAATAGTAAACAACAATAAAAATCAGCAGTTACAACAACAAATTCAAAAGTCAGCACCAATAACGATTCCAACCATATTCAATAATACATCTGATAGAATATTCTAAAGGGATTAGGTTAACGGGCTAACATTTATGCCCTTCTCTGTCGAGCGAAATTAAGATTAACGGGAGGCCAAACCAGATATTTTTGACAGAAATCTGGTGAAAAATGTTATTGTTGATGAAATTAGATTGCACAATATGGGTGCATTAGGGGCAAGGTTGCAAACATCGCGATCGGGATTAAATCGGCGAGGGGAAAAAATCGGAAAAAATCGGGAAAACATCGGTAAAAATCGGGAAAAAATCGGCACATACAAAAATATTCAATTTTTTTCAATTTTTTTAATATCTAAAGCATCTACAGCATAAAATAAATGCATTGAAACATAAATATGAAAAAAAACTAATATATAAGATGTGTAATATCATGTCTAGTGCTACATCACACATAAAACTGAATCCTGTCCTGAATACTAAGTCCTGAGTCTCAAGAGTCAACTCAGCCTCAAAATATCAACAAAAAATATAATAATGTATCTCATATCATGAGTGATAATGTCATATACAAAGGAATGTCAATGCACCATATAACCTATGGTCCTATACTACTGATTTTCTCCGCCTCTCTTGCGAGAAAATACAACAGCTTTGCCTTTCTCTCTAGATGAAGAAGCTGGCGGCACTGGCAATGGGCTCTGTCGTGCTCTAGAAGTAGAAACTGAAGCACCAGAACGGGAACCTGAAGCACTAGGAGCTAAAGGAGGTAGACCACGTCCTCTACCGGTAGTAGTGGTAGGTGGTGTCACCTCCTCCTCCTGCTGCTGCTGCTCCTCCTCGTCCTCGTCCTCCCCCTCCACTACCTTCTGCTCTATCCAATCAGGGGCTGACTCCATGACAGGTCTCTCAGCCTCAACCCTCCATTTAGCAGTGGTGTCAATCGCATCTAAAGAGATGGCCTCCATATCAGGGGTCCTCTCAAGTTGTCTCACCCACAATCTAAGATTGTAGTAGACGTAAACCATGTCATTGAGCCGCTGGGCCTCCAACCTGTACAAGGGTCATAAATTAATAAATTAAATATTTAAAAACAAATATTTAATGAATTCAAAAAATCAGTTGGAATATTTTAAGTTTTTTACCTGTTGCGCCTTTTGGTGTGTATTTTTTCAAATACACTCTAGTTGCGCTCGCATCCTGAAGCGCTACATGTTTGGCTGAGTATTCTAATGGCAAGTTTTTGGAGTTTTGGTAATCTGCCACCGTAGCTCCTCCAACATGGTGCCACCTGCCATTCTGTATACCTCCATCTCTTTGGATATCTCTGCACGTTCTGATGGATTTGGCACCATCTTCTGAACACAAGTGAAAAAGCCATCCATGACCTCAGCATCAAATAGGAAACCACATGAATAAGCAAATGCGGGGTTTAGGAAGACCCCTGCAGCATGAATGGGACGATGGAGTGTGTTGTTCCATCGATCATCAATCACTTCCCATAAAAGAAGTTGTCTCTGAAACCGCTCATCACCCTTATCATCATACGTAATATTCCTAATTAGCACCGCTAATTGGAATATTTGATTTTTGTATAGTTTTGCCACCTATAGTTAATTAATAAATAAGAGTGAGAAAAGAGGGGCTAACTCACTTTAATAAAATAAAGTGCTTCCCTAGTAGGAGCAACGTTATGACTTAAGGGGGAGCCTTGGGGGTCCACACCACGTATGAGGGAGGCTTCACGTAGCCTCTAGGAGCATCTACGCAGACTAGGGAGGAGCACGTGGAGAGAGGGGACCACGTTAGGGTTTTTTTGAGGAGAGCTAGCAGTATAAAAGGTGGGAGAGCCATTTCATTTGGCATTCTTGTTGTCGATGATATTTGAGCTAGACTTCTGTCTACTTGAGCACGCTGGCTGTTTAGTCGGTCTGCAGCACTGTTTAGTGCGACTGAGTGTCTCCGGTCGGAGATCTCACCCTTGGCCCCGGGGGACTTCGAGTGCCTGCTCGGGCAAGGTATTTCTTCAGTCTTTAGCAGGTGATTTGGTTGGGTGTTTGTTGAGGAGCTGAGCTTCATTGGGTGACTGCGCAGTCTTTGGAGGGAGGGTGCAGTTTGAGTTGGAGCTGTTTAGTGGTGGGGACTTCTGCAGGAGATTCAGTGCTATTTCGGTGTGGAGGTTCAGTGTTTATCAGTTGGAGAGTTTCCTGAGGAGTTTGTGGCCCCATCTCAGTATATTTCAGTTGGTATCTGCGCTGGGCCTGGAGGGACAGCGTTTTTCCTTGAGGAGGGCTTCTGGGGCGATTTTTGGAGGTGGTCCATTTTGTTTATGGTTTCTGGGTTTTGTCCGGAGCAGTGAGTACAGGTGATCTACAGATTTTCAACTCATTCCGGCGAGGGGATCAGCCCCTAGTTCCAGTTCATTCCAGCAGCAGCAGTTTACGGCAGTTTCTTCCAGCAGCTGGGACGCAGTTTCTATAGCAGCCATTTCCTGTTTCTGAGAGGGTTCTTCACTTGCCTTGTGCAAGGATAGGTGCTCACATTCTGATTATCCATTGTACCCATTTATATTCTCAAATTAATAAAATGGCTTAGAATTCCTGGCATTTTATGTGTACTTGCTTTATATTCTATTTCCAGCATTTTCTATATAGTTGTATGCTTGTATTGCTGTCTATTTCCTATTCGGGATATTACATCATAATAGCTGCGAACAACTTCTTTGGCCCTATCCATAGCCTCATACAAGTAGCCCATTGCGGGCTTGTCTCCATCCACCAATCTAAAAACCTTTACCAAAGGTTCAGTAATGCTGCACACCTCTTCCACTCCAGCCCAGAAACTTTCCTGATATGACACCAACCTGCAGATGGCCTCTCCCTCTGATTTGCGGCTGATAGTCAAAGCATGCCACTCATCTGAAAGAAACATTCTCTTCAAATCCCACTTAGAATTCAAGAGGGATTGAAGAGATATGAAAGTAGTGGCAAATCGTGTAATAGTAGGCCGCACCAACTCCTTCTTGTTGGTGAATGTCCTCATCAAATGAAGCACAGATGCATGATTATATAAAATTTTTGTGATTCTCTTTAATGATTCTACAATCTCTTTGACAAAATCAATCTTTCCGATGTCCTCCAACATCAAATCAAGGCAATGTGCAGCACAAGGTGTCCAAAATATGCTCGGATACCTCTCCATAAACATCTTGCCAGGAGAAACATAGTTTGCGGCGTTGTCCGTTATGATTTGGACAACATTTTGGAGCCCAACCTCCAGAATGAACACATCTAATAAATCACATAATAATCTTGCATCTTTGACATGTGCAGATGCATCAACAGATTTCATAAACATTGTCCCCTTGGGACAACTGACCAAGAAGTTAATAAGGGTCCTACCCCTTTGATCAGTCCAACCATCTGACATCACAGTGCATCCCGTGACTTCCCATGATGCCCTTAACTCTTCCAATCTCTTGGTGCAGTCAGCTTTCTCATTTTGCAGAATGCGCCCTTTAAGGTCATGATATGTAGGGGCTTTGTATCCTGGGCCAACAACAGCGATAGCATCAATCGTAGCCTGATAAAATGGATTGTTCCTGGCAACATTGAAAGGAATATCACTCCAAAGAAACAGTTTGCCCAACAACTTATCAGCTTCTTCCTTCTCCTTTTTTTTAATAAGGGAGGAGATAGATGGCTATGCCCCGTGAGTGGTTCTAGAAGCAAAAAATGAGGAGGCAGCTACAGGGCTGCCTGTAGAAGAGGCTGATGCTGAAGAGCCACTACCACTCTCACGGTCAACTCCAAACCCTGATATTTGACTCTTCAGAACTGCTTTGCTGAGTTTAGTGGTTTCTATTTCTCCTAATGAGTTCATGGCTCTTCTGATTATTTCTGGATTGGTGTTTGTGCAAGGGCCTACTTCATGCCCAGGAATTTGTGCCAGGTGGTATTTCAACCTGTATACCCCCCCTGTCATGTGATGACCACATAATTTGCAAGTCAAGTTTGATCGGTCAAACCCCTGATCAAGTTTACCAAATTCCCATAAAGGATCTAATTTCCTTGGCATGTTGGAAACTTTGAACTTTGAACGTTGAAATTTGAACCTAGGGCACAAGAAAAATTGCAAGTTAAAAAATAAAATAAAAAAAATTACAATTTTACATACAACATTTTGATTTTTTTCACAAAAAAACCCCTCAACTCAATGCAAAAATAATGGGAAAAAATACATGTTGAAACACAAGCAAAAATAATGGGAAGAAACTAAGAGCACAAGAAGAAATATAAAAAACAAAATTTAACAAACAATTTTTTGCATTTTTGACCAAAATAAACCCTCTCTTCTCAATTAAAAAAAAAAAAAAAAAACACAACCAAATGCAATCACAAATGATGAAAAATACATGGGTAATAGAAACCCATGGAAGAACAAGAAAAAAACAAAAAAAAAAGGTCAAATTTGATGCCCATACTTGGAAAAAACGTTTTGCCGGAGACACTTGGTCCAAATTCGATTTTTGTTCGCTTGGCTTGCAAGAAATTCTTCACTTTTGTCCAATCTTGGGCTTGTAGATCACGTATCTCCCTCCTTGGCTCTCCTTCTTCACTCCTTAGCTCTCATAACCAAACCTGTCCATGTGAAAATGAAAAAAAAAAAACATCAAAATCGCATTATAACCGCACTGTTTTAGCATGCCACGATTTTTTTCCGATCGAAGAAAAAATCGCGATTTTTTGGCGATCGGCGATTTTTTCAAAAAATCGAGAAAACATCGCCGACCGGAAAAAATCGTGATTTTTTGAAAAAATCGCGATTAAATCGCGATGTTTGCAACCTTGATTAGGGGTTTTTGAGGTTGCTGAATCCATCTTTGCAATTTGAATTGATTTGATGGTAAATTTCAGAAGATATTGGATCGTTGGATTGGTAAAGGCAAACCAGAAAGGGGTAAGTCGTTCACTGCTTATCCTACTCCCTATTCTGGAGTACCAATAAAAAAAGGTCTAATAGTAGTATCGACACCTGAATATTCAAAAGAGTACAACATATAAAGATTGAAACATTGTCATGCAAAGATTTGTGATCTAATGAACACACCATTATTAGATGCCGGGGACTTTTTGCTTGTTGTTGATGTTTTTCCACAGAACACATGGGTCTTCTTTCATAAAGAAAATGTAGGTGCATTAGGAGCTTTAAAGAAATTTAAGTCAATAGTTGAAGAAGAATGTAGTAGAAAGATAATTGCTCTCCAGTCAAACACTGGAGAAGTGTTTGTTGAATCTTGTAAGAAAGCGAGAATGTAGAGGAAATAAAGGGGGGTGAAAGAGAAAGCATAAGAATTATAGAAATGGAACAACGTATGCTATAGGGAAATTCTTAGTTAGATATAATACTAGGTGGAAGTGATTCATACAACAATCTATTTTTTTGGATAGAATTCCCATCAAAGTGATAAGCCTCACTTGAGGAGGCATGGTTTAAGAGGAAACAAAAGGTGAGACATTTAACAATCTTTGATTCAATTGCTTATGTTTTGAAAGAAAATAGGAGTTATATTGCTAGGGGATTAGTAGAATGGATGTCATGAGTGATAAAAATCATCCACATTAGGTTCAGTTTGCAGGGTTGGATGAGACTCTTACAAGTTTAGGCCTGGTTCCTGTAGCTTCATATATTTTGGAACCGAGTTGTAGAAAAGGGCAATTTCTTGGAGTTGAAATCAAATTCTATATATGTGGTAAGTACGTTGAAATTTTCAGCTAACACTCTCATTTCTTTGATAAGTCAAGGTTCAGAGAAATGGTTGTTGACTTGACATGTTCTTCATCAACCAAGTTGGTTGTCTGTCATGCAGTCATCAGAGTTTGATTTTGGAGTGCATTTGAGAGGGCCATGTGATGTTTATAGAAGGCATTGTGGTGTGAGATTATGGACAGCAGTTTGGAGAATTTCCAGTAGGTGGACTTCTGTTATTACCTTGTCCAGTTGTGAATTGGTAGTGCTATCCAGAGGCAGGCTACAAATATCATTGATGCACCCAGTCTAGATAAGTTTGTATTTGGGACATGTGATTTCAGTATGACCATTAAGGGAGGGTGGTAGAGTTACTATTAACTGATTGTCATATCATATTGTAGCATACCTATAAATTGGAATATGGGTTATATAATAAAGTGACTTAAGTTAAATAATGTCACATTTCAAAGATAAGATTAAGTCTTAAAGTGTTAATTAGGCATAAGATTAAGTCATAAAGTGTTAATTAGGCTAAGTCATGGTTTAGCATAATAATAGGTGGTTGCATTAAGCATTGTCTCTCTCATGAGACATCTCTATGTATTGGCATTTACACACATGGAATAATGTCAATCGATATTTCTTTTATCCGTCTTCTCTCTCCAAGTACTTTTGTGTGTGTTATATGAAACTTTGATACTCTTCTCCCATCTCCATGTCTTTTCCAACCTTCTTCTTAACTACTCTTTTCTTCTTGTCCCATTTTGTATGTTGCCACAATCAATATATGTAGAACTTGTTAACTCTCCTTGCCGCCTACACCTACCTACAAGTCAGTGGAAAAAGCCTTTAACCTCACAAGGTGTGGTTGGTGGCAAGAATCTCAGAGAAGGGGCTGTCACACTAATCCCAACTCTCTCCGTTTAAGCTATCTCCTAGGTTAGCTATGGGGGGTGGTCCCTAAATGGAAAATTAAGTTAAAAGATATGGGTTTCTAGGAGAGTTGTTAGATTACTTCTTAAAATTTATAAGCAAAAGTGATATGAGCAATAACCATCAATACATAAGATAAACATGAAACATATGAAAAATCAGTGCCTTCAAAGTTCAAAGTATTTCTCTTTGAAATGAAAAAGTATTTGCTTAAATGAAGTAAAATGCTTTCAAATGGAAAGCAAAAGTAATCCTGAAAAGTGAAACAAGAAAAAGATAGCACAAGATATTGTAAATGCTTTCAAGATAAATAGATTTCTGAATCAAAGCATGAGAAACTATCTTGCTCAAAAGGAAACAATTAGTGTTCTACTTGCAAAATGTAGATAAAAAAATTATTTGCCACAATAAAGTATTCAATTTCAACAATGACAAGAGGAATAAACAATTTGCAAGTAAAACCATGAGGTGTATTAGCATGAGATGCAATTACTCTAGATTTGGATGCAAGTAATCTTGGTTACTTTTAATCTAAAATGCCTAATCTAGGTGAGAAGTCCTCCTCTTGTGTTCTTACCAAGGGGTAAAAATTGGGGTGACTGTAAGAGAGAGGGGGCGAAGACACGAGGGTGTCATTAACGATACTCGTCCCCTAAGTCTTACGAGCCAATGCGTGCCTTTGTTCCTACAAGGGAACAAACCACCTTCATAACTGTAGGGTCACACGCTTTTACCTTACTTCGTACCAAATGGAAGAACTTTCCAAGAAAACCTTTTTCCTTATAATTTCTATCAACCAAGCTCATGCTTGGAGGTAAATTTTAAATATGCAACTAAGTTAGAATGCCTACTATGATATGCAAGTAAGTTTGCAAGTGCTATGTAAAAGATAGAAATGCTTTAATTAAATATGCTCCAAAACACAAGATTGCATAAGCTTCATAACACATGAGATTGTGAAGTGAAAGTATTTGCTTTGACTTATGATAAATCGATGACCAATTAAAAGCTTGATACTTATGAGCAATTAATTTGCATATAAAATAAATTGCAACTCAAGATTTGTATTCAAAATAGCCTTGCTTAAGGAACTCTTAAATTTGAGAGAATCAAAGAAAACTTGCTTGACAGAAGTAAATGATTGTCTTGAAAGATAAATTGCCCAAATACACAATGCTTCAAATATGTTTCAAAATGGAAATATTGCACAACCATAAAGTATAAATGATTTATACAATAGCCAAGCCAAATATATCAAAGTTTGCTAAAACTAAATAATAGTATAAATGCTTTATACAATAGCCAAGCCAAGTATATCAAAGTTTGTTAAAACTAAATAATGAAGAAGTTTGCACAAAATGAAAGTAAATTGATTTGCAAAAATGTAATTTGAGACTTGTAGCAACAATTATTATAAATGGTGCAAGTTTGAAGAACTTTAGCAAACTTGAGGAAAGTAAATGAGATGTGTGGCTATGTTAATTACCAATTTAAAACACGCATGTAAGTGAAAGGAGATGCTAGAGTCAACAAGTCAATCCAACCACCATTCCTCTCTCAAAGTGGAGAGATAGGGATGCCAATGGGTGGAACCCACATTCCCAAAACAAAAATAATAAATTTTATTATGTGTTACAATTGAGGTTAATGGCTCTTTGAGAGCTACCCAAGGAATTGATGGAAATAAAAAATGAGGTTTTGAAACCACAAGGGAATTCCTTCAAGTATGAAGCCTCAAGAGAGGTGAAGATGGCGCTACAATAAGGAAATACAATCTCCCAAAGTGATACACGACCTAGTCTTCTTTAGCTAATGAATTTTATTATTATGTGTTACAATTGAGGTTAATGGCTCTTTGAGAGCTACCCAAGGAATTGATGGAAATACAAAATGAGGTTTTGAAACCACAAGAGAATTCCTTCAAGTATGAAGCCTCAAGAGAGATGAAGATGGTGCTACAATAAGGAAATACAATCTCCCAAAGTGATACACGACCTAGTCTTCTTTAGCAAGCCCTCCTAATGCCCACGACCTCCTTCAAAATGGAACTTTAAAACTTGAGAGAACCTACAACCAACATGTTAGGGCTGCAAAACTAAGACTAAGGTCGGTGTGAAAAAGAGCATGCAAAATGAGTGATAATGCTACAATATAATATACAAAAAACTAAATCAAGTGATGGGAAAAGACCCCGTCGCTTGTGTAGCTTATAAGGAGCTCTTGATTAGCTAGATAAATAGATGAAAACACAAGAGTATAAGATGTAAATTTGATTGAAGTAATTGATTTAAGCACAAACTATGTGAAAAAGAACCCTGCAAAATCAACAATTTCGAAAGAGAAGCTATTAAGGTTTAAAAAACGATAGGAGCTCCTTGTAAGTAATGCCAAGAGTGGGTTGGTCTCTTGAAGACTTCCTCTCACGCTTGCTAGTTGATCCAAAGATGGCCTCTACAAAACTTCAAATGCACATTAGCTCATATGGATTATATTAATAAACAATGACAAGAGAACTCTAGAATTTATTTGAAAATAGATAGAGTGCTCTAGCCTAGAGCATATCAAATAGCCAATTGCAAATATAAGATAGCTATATATTCACAATTCTTATGAAAACATATGAGAGAATGAAATCAAATTAAACACAAATAGAGAAATATATGATCATTGAGCCAAGCCATACTCCAAGAGAGAAACACCCATGAATGAACCCCAAAGACTTTTTTATTATATGACGAACAAGTGTGTACAGGGGCAGAGCTTCCCCAAGCACAATAGCTAGTACAAAAGATACAATATGAGAGCCTATGTCTCCATTATATAGAAATTTGGGTGCAAATCCCAATGAAGAACCAAGTGCCAAGTGGTGAGAGGGAGGAAATCACAAGGCAAATTCGAATTTGATAAGTGGAGCTCCATTGCCAAGTGTAAAAATCGGATTCTGGCAAGTGGACATCATTTTCTTTTTCCCTTATGTACCAAATTCGAATTTTATGATGGAATGACAACTGTATATGGGTGGTAGCCCACGTGGGGACAATTTCTCACAAAAATCTCCACCAAATATTCTCCCAAATCCTCTCAAATGTGCATTAACTTCACAAATTCGAATTTCCAAGTAAGTAGCGCTCATTTAATGCTAGAAATTCGTTTTTATTTGAGCACATGTCATTTCCTTGACTTTAGGAGTCTACATCACCTTGAGACTTCACTTTAACTCCTCCATAATTTTCCACCTCATTTACACAACATTTAGCATGTGTGGATATTTATTTTTCTTTCTTTATTTAATTTTTGGCTTAATTAATTGCCAGATTTCCCACTAAACCTAGGAAAAGTAGGTTTTGAGGGTTCAAAACACATTTTTAACCCCTCAAAGTGTGTCATAGTAGAAAGTTGAGGGTGAAAGGTGTAATTTTGATTACTCATACCCCATACAACTTCTCTAAGCAACACTTATTATAATTAAATTACAATTTTTATTGCAATTTTTGACTTGCGGGAAATTAAAAAAATTAAAAAATCACTACCTAGACTTAACCAAATTCCACGAATTTTTTTGTGTGATCTAGTATGGTAATATACATTGACTTTAGACACTAAGACTCACCCAAGGCCTCACCATCAAGCCGTATTCCGGATTTGGGGTAAATTTGGAGGAAAAAACTCAATTAATTATTAACTCCTGGTAGGGAGATGATAATTAATCAAGTGAAAAAAACCTCCCAGAGTAATACTCACTTGTTGGCAAGGTCCCAAGCTACCTAAGCCTGTTACAGATTCAATACTGACTCAAAAATCATCGTTACTAGCATCACTTATTACAATTCCTCATAGGGCGTGGAATCTAGGTACAAGAGAAAGATGATGAGAAGTAGAAGTAGAGTTAAAAAACTCTGTTGAACTGATGGTATTTGATGATATCTGATGGTAAAAGTGTTCTTTGGTTCATCCTCGGGCATGGAGTCTTCATATAATCATCAGGTGCCACTTCAGTGGTCAACATTTGGCTCCATTTGGGGATGCATGCTAGATATGAAGTGATAGCGTGCAAGAATCTAGAATCTGCATCCACCAATCAAAGATATATATTAGTAGTATCCATTCAAAGTATCATCAAACAAAATCAAGTACAGAAATGGAAATTTTATTCTAAGAGCATAATTTAATATTTATTCATGAAATAAATCTACTTAAACAAAATTTATAAGGGATAAGGTTAGAAATATGATACAAAAAAATAGCCCATGGCATCAAATGTCCTGAATGAAGTTGATGTCGAGAACCTACCTACTTTCACGCAGATCCATGGGCTGTTTTTATGATGTGCCCTGTCCAATTCTGAATTTCTTAGGACTCTGATCCATCCCAACACTGTGTTCTACATGGTCATTAGATTTACCAAATCCTTTCCGTTTTTTTTTTCTTAATATATTGTGATGTTGATGTTGATGCAATCAAGGTAGACACTTCTGACCGATCTTGAAGATGCTCAGATGGAAAATCCGAAGTATCCAAGACTTAGAAATTTGGTGATCCATAAAATGTATATAAAATCTTTCGGTGAAAATCACATCTAAGAATATTATGTTGACGCGTTTCAAACCATCCAGTGTGGTTCATCATCTTGTCTTGATGATGAACCACGAACCACACTGGCTGGTTCGAAACACGTCGACATAATATGCTTAGATGTGATTTTCACCGAAAGATTTTATATATATCTAAGACTTCTTTGACCTGCCTTTCTCCATTCTGCATCTGCTCTGGCATGAGTGATGGACCAATCTCATAAATATAAACCTGATTCCCCTTAGTTTCCTTGTGATCCGGGTCACCTTCAATCAACCATTTTTTAATGGAATAAATGACCTCCTCATAATAAGATGAAGCTTGCTTCAATGGATCGGGAGGCTTGTGATCTGTTTCTTTGTTCTTTTACCATTCGTCATCTAATCTAAGTTGGAATTTTTGTACATGTGATCTTTCCATTTCCTCCAACCTATTCTAAAAAATGACTTGATTAGCCTTCATAACACTTATTTCCTTGGCATGATTTGTTTCCATGGTGTTGATTAATTGCACTTGTTTTCTTCCATGGCGAGTAACCAGTTTTGAATAGAGGTAATCTGATTAGAATGATTGTTCTCCATGGCCTTTATTGTGTGTGCATGATTTACTATCAATCTTGTTTGATTGAGTTCCATGTTTTTAATGAGTTGAGCTTGGTTGAGATGCATATCCTTGTTGATTTTTATAGCACCGGGAAGTGTTCTAAGTCTCATTTTTGGTAGAGAGGCTTGGACTACAATTATCCAGACAACCTAGAAATCGTTTGTGGAACTTCCACTCGGATATGACTTTATTAAAATAATTAATTATTTTAATGCAGACCCTAAGTTTAAACTTAGGGAAATTAAATAATTAAAGGGTATTAATAGAGCAGAGTGTGAATCTTCTAGAAAACAAAGATCAAGTCATCTTTTAATCTGAGCCATTGATTAAAGATATAATCTTGGCTGTTGATTCATCAGCGAGAAGACTATAAGAAGAGACTTGAGGGCCATTTGGAAATCAAGCCGGGGACACTCTCAGTACCCGAAGGAAATCGATTCTGAAGCAATAGAATTCCATTTCAGTGGGTGAGATTGTAGAGGCAGGGTTGTAGAAGCAGAAGGAGGAGGGAGGAGTCAGTTATCGGGAAGCAGAAGTCTGGAGGATGAAGGGAAGGGTGAGTTGATCAACAACAAGACCTCCTCCACGCAAAGTTACGCAGTCTAGGGAGAAACTGCGCAGAGCCCTCACGCTGGATGACGTAGAGGGTGAAGGAGGTCACCCCGAGGGTCTGAAATTTGTCTGAAGGTTCCAGAAAATTTGGCTAGGTGTTTGCTAATTTTTCTCTGCTCATTAGACTCTTGTAAATGTATTTTCCATTTCTGAAGATAAATACAAAGCCCTCATCTGCTGCACTGGTTTTCCCACATTGGGTTTTTCCGGGGACAATTGTCCAAAAATAACTGTGTTCATATGGTTGTTTCTATTGTGCTACTCGTGTAATTTATCTTTCTGTGCTTATGCTCTTGATGAAAGTGAAGATCTGCAAATGTGTTTATATCATAATTTACTGAAGCATCTGTAAATAACTTATCTCATAAGTAGGAGAAATAAACCAAGTATTGCAGTGATATTTTCCTTCTTGAAAATTTCACATGGTATTAGAGCTAAGGGCTAAAGACAGAAAGGGAGGATCTACCATGGACGAGAAATCCATCATCCGGAAGGGTTTATGCAGTCAAAAAGACTCACACAATCCTCCAGAGCACGCAGAAATGCAGAGGGAACACGACATGAAAGTGTTGGCATCCAGACTAGAGGAGGATCTTGCTTGTGTGTTGAGCACAACTCCTCTAGATGTTTGGTATATTGACAGTGGAGCATCTGCTCACATGACGGGGGTTCGAGAATGTTTTTCGAGCTACCAAGAAGAACAGATGAATTTCCAGATAACTATGGGAAACAAGGCAAAATGTACCCCCATTGGGAGAGGTACCGTAACATTTCAGACTGAATATGGCAACAAGATTTGAGCCACGAATGTTTTGCATGTACCAGGGTTGGGGATGAATTTACTCTTAGTGTTTCAGCTACAGAACAAGGG
Source organism: Pinus albicaulis (assembly GCA_034641835.2). NCBI lineage: Eukaryota > Viridiplantae > Streptophyta > Pinopsida > Pinales > Pinaceae > Pinus > Pinus albicaulis. The sequence continues at coordinate 119,169,660 of CM076577.1, read as the reverse complement.
CTATGACGTATACTTTGTTAGAAATAAGGTGTATGTCAAACACCCTAGTTGGAGCAAAAGGCACAAATCAGAGTAAGGAGTTACAAGCTATATAAACTCCAGCTTGAATCTCTGGTGGCCTTGATTGGCAGTACAGACGACAAAGATCTGAATGAGTTATGGCACAAAAGGATGGGGCATCTACATCATGGAGCCTTGGGAGCTCTCAAAAATACTATCATAGGGGTTCCTGAACTCAGCACAAAGAAAGACAAAGTTTACAGGGGGTGCGTACTAGGGAAGTACGCTAAGGCAACGTTTCCAAGGAGCAGCGACAAAACTAAGAGTGTATTGGAGTTAATACACTCAGACATTTGCGGTCCAATGTCCACAACCATTCATCAGTGGTGCAAAGTATTTTGCCACCTTCATTGATGATCATTCCAGGAAAACTTGGATCTATTTTCTAAAAACCAAAGATGAAGTCTTTGATCGATTCAAAGATTTCAAAGCATTGGTGGAAAACTCTAGAGGAAGGAAGATCAAGAAATTGCGGTCAGATAACGGTGGAGAATATATCGATAAGGACTTCACAATTTTTTGTGCAAGGGAAGGCATCAAGAGAGAATGGACAACTCCATACAATCCAGAGCAAAATGGAGTTGCAGGACGGAAGAATCAGACCATAATAGAAGCTGCCAGGGCAATGCTGTACGACCAAGATATGCCCAAATTCTTATGGGCAGAGGCCTGCAATACAATAGTATATATCCAGAACAGAGTTCCCCATAGAGCCTTGGGGAAGGTGACTCTCGAGAGTGTGTTCACAGGCAGCAAGCCAGAGGTGAGCCACATCAGGATATTCGGCAGCATGGTGTACTGCCACGTTCTAGATGAAAGGAGGAAGAAGTTGGATCAAACTGCAGAAAAGGGTTTTCTTATGGGCTATAGTGAGAATGCAAAAGCATATCACATCTATATTCCAGAGAGCAGGAAAATCGTGGTAAGAAGGGATGTAAAATTCCTGGAGGAGAGAGCCTTCAGGAAATCTCGGGAAATGGCCACAGATACGCAGATTGAGGAGGATCCACTGGTACAGCCTCAACGACCTACAGAGTATGAATCAAGTGCCTCTCCAAGGCACAAGGATTCTGAGGAGAGCTCCTCTGAAGAAGAACAAGAAGGAGAGCAGGTAAGACCGCCCATCACTGATGGGAGATCGAGCAGAGAACTTCAACAACTTCTTAAGGATGCAGAAGAATTTGTTGGAGCCCCTAGAGAAGGAAAGATGATAAGAAAGTAGCCAGACAGATATCAGGCACTGGTAACTCAGGTTGGTGAACTGTCCACCTTTCGGGAAGCAGCTCAGCATCAAATATGGGTGGATGCCATGGTGGAGGAGTATAGCTCCATCATGACAAATGATGTCTGGGAAGTAGTCCCTAGACCACAAGACAAATCTGTTGTAGGATCCAGGTGGATTTACAAGATCAAATATGTTGCAGATGGCAGCATAGAGAAATTCAAGGCAAGATTTGTAGCTAAGGGGTATGCACAGAAGGAAGGCATTGATTATGAGGAAACCTTCGCCCCAGTAGCTCGCTACACTTCTATCAGATCCGTCATCTCTCTGGCTGCACAAATGGGATGGGAGATTCACTAGATGTATGTCAAGACAACGTTCTTGAACGGGGTGATAGAGGAGGAAGTGTACATAGAACAGCCAGAGGGCTTTGAGACACATGAACAGAAGACTCATGTTTGCAGGCTTAAGAAAGCCTTATATGGTTTAAAACAAGCCCCCAGGGCATGGTATGGGCGGATTGATAGTTACTTGTAGAAGATGGGGTTCGTCAAGAGTGACGTAGACCCCAACCTCTACTACATAAGAGTAGGAGATGAGCCGCTTATTCTGGTACTTTATGTGGATGATCTGTTCTTGACTGGATCATCCAAGCTCATCAAAGACTACAAGGAGAATCTGTCTACAGAATTCGACATGAAGGACCTGGGGCAGATGCACTATTTTCTTGGATTAGAAGTCTGGCAACAGAAAGAGGAAATCTTCCTAGGGCAAGGAAGACACACTATAGAAATCCTAAAAATATTTCAGATGGAAGACTGTAGACCCATGGCCATGCCAATGATTACTAACTGGAAGAAGATAGACACAACGGAGGATGATGAGGTTGATCCCACCTTGTATAGGCAGCTCATCGGATCATTGATGTATCTGGTTAATACTAGACCATACATCTGTTATGCAGTGAATACTCTTAGTCAGTTCATGGTGGAACCAAGGAGGGCTCACTGGGCAACGGCCAAACATATTCTCAGATATCTGAGAGGGACAGTCGAGTATGGGTTGAAGTACACCAAGGGCAATGAGGTCCAGTTGAGTGGGTTCACAGATGCAGATTGGGCTGGAAGCACAGTGGATCGGAAAAGTAACAGTGGGTACTGTTTCAGTCTCGGATCAAGAATAACCTCTTGGTGCAGCAGGAAACATAAATCTGTAGCACTAAGTTCAGTCGAGGCAGAGTACATGGCAGCAAGCACCGCTTCGTGCGAGGCCATATGGCTCCGCAAGTTACTATTGAACCTGCTCAAGAAGCTGATAGAATCGACTGGAATTATGTGCGATAATTAGAGTTGCATTAAGCTCTCTGAAAATCCTGGGTTTCATGACCAGTCGAAACACATTGACATTCAGTGCCACTTCATCAGGGACTATGTCCAAAGAGGAGCAGTACAGTTGCGATACACTCCTACAGGAGAACAAGTAGAAAATATCCTCACAAAGGCTCTGAGTAAGATCAACTTCACTTACTTCAGAGAGAAGATGGGAATGGTCGAGAATCCTTTTCATTAGAGGAAAGGGTGGTCTTCAGAAGCAGAGGGAGCTGCGGTACGGATGCAGCAGTGGCAAAGGCAGTGTCACAAGGCAGGAGTACAGGAGGCAACAACGGAGAGATGAGGGGCAACAACCAGGAAAACTTCAGCGCAGCAAGTGTTATAGAGTCAGAGCAGTGCAATGGTATCTTGCTTAAACACTTTCCCCGCTAAAAGGGAATGTTGATTTCTATAACATCGGGAAGTGTTCTAAGTCTCATTTTTGGTAGAGAGGCTTGGACTACAGTTATCCAGAGAATCCATAAATCGTTTGTGGAAATTCCACTCGGATATGACTTTATTAAAATAATTAATTATTTTAATGCAGAGCCTAAGTTTAAACTTAGGGAAATTAAATAATTAAAGGGTATTAATAGAGCAGAGCGTGAATCTTCTAGAAAACGAAGATCAAGTCATCTTTTAATTTGAGCCATTGATTAAAGATATAATCTTGGCCGTTGATCCATTTCTGAAGATAAATACAAAACTCTCACCTGCTGCACCGATTTTCCCACATTGGGTTTTTCTGGGGACAGTTGTCCAAAAATAACTGTGTTCATATGGTTGTTTCTATTGTGCTACTTGTGTAATTTATCTTTTTGTTCTTATGCTCCTGATGAAAATGAAGATCTGTAAATGTGTTTATTTCATAATTTATTGAAGCATCTGTAAATAACTTATCTCATAAGTAGGAGAAATAAACCAAGTATTACAGTGATATTTTCCTTCTTGAAAATTTCACAATCCTTAATCATTTGAGTCAACTCCCTGATGAGATCCTTATCATTCTCATTTGCTTCAGATTTCGCTTTGATCTTTCTTTCATCTCCATATTTTTCTTCAAAGGCATCAATGATTGATTCTAGAGAATCAAAACTGTTAGCAGGTAAGTCTATGAACCAATCCATAGCCTCGCCATCTAATGAAAAGATGAAAAGTTTCATTTTAACGTCCTCATGGTTAATATCATGGCACCATTTGCTCACAAAAAGGTGGAAATTCCTAAGGTGAGTTTCGGTGGTGATGGCATTGTTACCTAGAAAACTAGGCAACTCATCAATAGACTCAATGGCTTCATCTAGAATAAAATTCGGATAGCCTGGAATGTTAGTAAAATCACAAGGGGCGAACATATCATTCATGATGTCATGCTCACTTGACCCTGATAGAGCAAATGGATATCAAAGAGAGGCTCCTGTCTAAGATTAGCAAGAATTCTACAAGAAGAAGGCTTCAAGCAAAAATCCTTGTAGAAAATGAAATAAGTGCATTCGCCACTTGAACAAGAATCTAACTCTAAAATCCAACATGCAAAAACCAAAAATTAGTCGATTGCCGCCTACACCTACCTACAAGTCAGTGGAAAAATCCTTCAACCCCACAAGGTGTGGTTGGTGGCAAGGTTCTCAGAGAAGGGACTGTCACACTAATCCCAACTCTCTCTGTTTAAGCTACCTCGTAGGTTAGTTATGGGGGGTGGTCCCTAAATGGAAAACTAAGTTGAAAGATGTAAGTTTCTAGGAGAGTTGTTAGAGTTAAATAGATTACTTCTTAAGATTTATAAGGAAAAGTGGTATGAGCAATAACCATCAATACATAAGATAAACATGAAACATATGAAAAACCAGTGCCTTCAAAGTTCAAAGTATTGCTCTTTGAAATGAAAATGTATTTGCTTAAATGAAGTAAAATGCTTTCAAATAAAAAGCAAAAGTAACCCTGAAAAGTGAAACAAGAAAATGTTAGCACAAGATATTGTAAATGCTTTCAAGATACATAGATTTCTAAATCAAAGCATGAGAAACTATCTTGTTCAAAAGGAAACAATTAGTGTTCTACTTGCAAAATGTAGATAAAAAAAATATTTGCCACAACAAAGTATACAATTTCAACAATGACACGAGGAATAAACAATTTGCAAGTAAAACCGTGAGGTGTATTAGCATGAGATGCAATTACACTAGATTTGGATGTAATTAATCTTGGTTACCTTTAATCTAAAATGCCTAATCGAGGTGAGAAGTCCTCCTCTTGTGCTCTTACCAAGGGGTAAAAATTTGGGTGACTGTAAGAAAGAGGGGGCGAGGACACGGGAGTGTCATTAATTGTAATATCCCGAAAGGGAAATAGACAGCAATACAAGCATACAACAATATAGAAAATGTCGGAAATAGAACATAAAGCAAATACACATAAAATGCCGGGAATGCTAAGCCATTTTATTAATCTGAGAATATAATGAAATACAATGGATAATCAGAATGATAGCACCTATTCTTGCTCAAGGCAAGTGAAGAACCTTTAAAATGGGTGAAATAGAAAATGGTCACATAAGTAACTGCCCCACTGGCTGAAGAAACGCCAGAATCGTCACGTCGTGGAATGGAATTGGAACTAGGGTCGATCCCCTCGTTTAATGAGTTGAAAATCAGAACACCGAACTCACCACTCTGAAGCTGAAACCTTAAACCATATAAGCAGAAAATGGTCACCTCCGAAATCACCCAAGGGACTTCTCAAGGAATTACGCCATCTCTCCCAAGCCTGGGCCACATGCCAATGGAAAAGATGCCGAAATAGGGCCACAAACTCCCCGAAAATCTCCACCGATAAGGACCGAATTTGGCTAATCGGATCTCACCGACCTCCCCACAGAAAACCCGCCCGTAACACCCAACAAGAATCGGGGCTCTCTCTCAGGGATCACAAGAAGGATGCACAACAGAAGCCCAGCTCCACCGCAAACAAACAACCAAATCTCCCGCAAAAGACTGAAGGAAAACCTTGCCCGAGCAGGCACTCGAAGTGCCCCGGGGCTAAGGGCGAGATCTCCGACCGGAGACACTTAACGCACTAAACAGTGCTGCAGACAAGCTAAACAGCCAGCGTGCTCAAGAAGACAAAACTCTAGCTCAAATATCATCAACAACAAGAATGCCCCAAATGAGGAGGCTCCTCCACCTTTTATAGCATTGGTTTCCCTCCAAAACCAACGTAGTCTCTCTCTCCTCCACGTGGTGTGTGGCCCCCCTTGGCTCCCCCTTTAAGTTACAACGTTGTGCTACTAGGAAGGTGTTTTATTCCACTAAAGTGAGTTAGACCCCCTTTTACTCACTTTTTTATTTATCTACAAACCACATACGGAAAAACAATACAAAGTCGAATATTCCAATTAGCTGTCGCTAATTAGGAATATTACAGTCCCCCACGGCAAAATGTTGCTTGCCCTCAAGCAACTGAAGTGATGGATGCTGCAAAATCTGCTCGCTCTCCCAAGTGGCATCCTCATTCGGCAAAAATTGCTTGTCCTCAAGCAACGCTTGAACAAGCCTCCTCTCTAGCTGATGCTCCCTACCGTTACTGCAAAATGTGCCTGGGTCCCACTGAACCCTCCTTGACTTCTGCATCACCCTGATACAGAGGGATCTCTCAATGCCAGGATCCCAAACTAACCTCTCACAGTACCAGTCAACCAATAATCCTCCCGGATCCCATCGCCTCCATGGCCAATAATCGCCCAAGTCCCATGGCTCGGACTGTGCACTGCCTCTGGCTATAACTGATGCTCTAAGAGGTGAAGACCACCAACAAGCATCACTGCTCCTG